>MU968363.1:35872167-36229948 GCA_034641835.2 Pinus albicaulis
CACTGAAGTTTAGGTCACTTCATTCATGGTCATAAATGATTATTTTTGTCAAAAAGAGTCTTTAGTCCTAGAGTCTAGGGTTTTCAGTCTTTTGGTACATGTAATAAAAGCCCACAGGCCTTGAGGTCGATTTCAAAAGGTTCCTATTTCACGTTTTTATTCTCAAAAACATTTGAAGACATTTCTAGTCCAAAACTCTGTTTTGGAACTAGAAATTGTCAAATTTCATTTTTTGTAATAATTGTGTATTTGTTCCACCATAAGAAGTTCAAAAGTAGCCTCTAGTCTTTGCCAAAGCCAAAATGCCAAATCCCTGCAAAAACAACCAAGTTTCATCAGTCCAAGACTCAGAAAAAACAGTGAAAAGCCAAAGATAGAATTGCATTAAAATGATAAAGTGCCAAAAAGCCAAACATTATAAAAGTGGGTTATGGAGCAAATTAAAATCAAATCTGATTTTTATGAGATATTTTACAACCCATATAAAGCATTGAAAACAAATCATTTTCACAAATTTCCCAAAGCAAAACTGAGTTGGAGTGTTGAAGTCAAGTTTGAAGTGTTTTCAAATCCGTGGATTGGAGGTGGAAGTGCGCGCTACGCACAGAGGAGGCGCGCTACGCACATCAGTCGCGCGACGCACTGGGCTTCACAGGCCCGTGCAAATTAGCACGCGCGCTACGCACATGCTGCACGTAGCGCACTGGGTGAGCGCGCGACGCGTATAATCTCAGAGCCAAAAAAAAATTGCTCCTTCATCCAGATTCATGCAAAATTGCTTCCAACTGCTTGCAAGTAGGTTCTTTATGTTTACTCAGTGAATTTTGGACATGATTATGGTGTTTTGAAAGTGGAGAAACAAGTGTTTAATGTGGAGAAATGTAAACTGTATGTTTATTTCCAAATTCACTTCTTAGGGTTTTGAAACAAATGATAGTGACTGTGTGGGGGTTTCCAAACTTATGTTGTTGATATATATGCCTGTGTCATATATTGTCAGTGGTGTCTCTGCTTCCACGCCCTCTCTTTGCCATTACATCACTGCTATCATTATTATTGCCATTGTCATTTTAACACTGCTCATCATTCATGTTATGACATAGTCTCATTTTCACTTGTCCACATCCTCCATTGACATTGTCAAACACTGCAAGGGATATTGTCATTTTGTTCCTAACAATTGTTTTCCCTGCACTATACTCTCTTCTACTCACTTGTCAAATCCTCTTATGATCAAAACAGTGACTGTTTTTTAGGAAAACTCATTTGAAAGAGCCATTACCACTATGGCTTTCCTATAATACTTTGACATACATGTGACACATTTGGGTTTTGAGCATAAACTAAACTCTTGTTTTCACTATACCTATATCAGCATATATATTGCAGACATCTTGTTTTCAAAGCCATGTCAGAGACAGATTCAGGTTATGAACAGGAGTATGAAAGTGATTCCACAGCAGAGATTAATGTGCCACGGAGGTCTCACAAAAGTGGCAAAAGTGGTAAGCATCTCAGGGAGGAGCCTAATTCTTTGGCTGAATTGCAGGCTTGCCCGCTTGCAATCGATTGTTTTCAGCATCAGTCATGCTTCCAATACTGTGAGATGATTTCACAAACCCAGCATCATCGTGAACTAGCTCATCTATTTGTTCTACATTTACATGATGGCCGTGTAAACCTTGCCGGAGTAGATTTCATTATGTCACCAGAGACTATTGCTCAGGCCACCGGGATACCAAATATAGGAGAGGAATGGAACAAACGACAGCAGTTAGAGAAATCCTACTATGAGCCATACATCAAACCTAGGTTTATGAGGCAGCTAAGCAGGGTATTTCCTTTCAAATTCCTGAAGGATGAGTTTGCACCATTGATGAAACTCATCATTCGATATTTCAGTTGCGAGGGCAGATTCTCGTGTCTCTATGCGTACCATGTCCGTTTGTTGATGCATTTCACGAGGGTACGTATGATGAGCATTCCATACTTCATGTATCGCAACATAGAGAGGATGAAATTTTTTGTACAGAAGAAGACCCCAACACAGTAGCATAGCAGTATATATCATTACGCGCTGATCAAAATCATGGTGGGACATCCGCTGACACAGCAGGGCATTACTTGGGAGGATTTCATCTCCCGTGACTTCTTCGCAGTGCCACAGCCGCCTCCCGAGGTAGTTCATGGTGAGGGAGAGCCTTCACACCAGCCTAACATTCCCGAGACCGAGCATATCAGTGCTCCAGTGTATGTGACATACCAGCGAGGCCACAGGACCTTATTTGCAGCTACACGACGAGTACTATCTCCACCCGGGGTGGAAAGGGTCTCGTTGACTCCATCAGCAGCGCGAGTATTATCTCCACCTGGGGTGGAAGGGGTATCGCCTTCGACTTCAGCACAGGTACAAATTCAGGACAGAGGCAAGAGGCCTATGCATGATGAGGGCCCATCAGGTGGTCGAGACACTGATTTCACATTCATCGATGTTGATGCGAGCTCTCCTAGCTCGAAGCTGAAAGAGATCATCCAGAAGCAAAAGGCTGAAAATGACATGCTGAAAGAGAAATTGTAGAGAGCTCAGTGGGTGATAAACTACCTGGAGCAGCGTAACAAACAGCTAGAGGATCAACACACTCTTTTAGAGCTGCGGCGAATCCGTGAGGATCGACAATTGGCCCGGAAGAGACCAGGTGACATGACACCAGTTGAGCGAGAGACCGAACTCACACATGTTAAAATTCATCTGGAGAAGTTGTTGGCAAAAGCCAATAGAGACAAAGACATGATCCGTCACATGAAAGGTCATTATTGGGCCCACATGCACGTCTGCAAAGCAAAAATGAAGATTCTGAAGAAGAGGTTGAGCAGAGCACTAAAAAGGTGGAAGAGGCCTGATCCACTCCGGATTTTGGCCGAGGCTTCATTGGCTGAGCATGATACATGATGGAGGGTCTTCGCTCCGAATTTGAGCAAATTTGAAGAAGTTTTTGTCATTTTGGAAAATTTTGGTCTCAAAACAGGTTTTTCAGCCCAACGCGTAGCGCGTCGACGCGCGCGCTTATGATTGGGACACTTGCTGGAGGAAAACTTTATATTTTTGGATTTTTCATGGTAATTTATGCATGCTCCAGTATGGCCAAAGCATTTCATCAAGTTCTGGATGATCAAAAGGGCTAAAAACACAATGAAAATCACCTTTCTGCCACCTTTTCCACTAGCAGGAAGTACTTGTGGGAGAATGAAGTTTTGGAGGGGAAAATGAGCTCCAAATTGGGAAATTCCACTTGGGATGGATAGCAGACATCCAGGGCTTTCCAACAAGCTATCATGAGATTGATGTTGATTCCAGGAAGTTCCTGAAAAGAAGGCTGAAAGGCGCGCAACGCATAGAGCTCAGGCGCATGACGCATAGAGATTTTTGGCTAATTTTTCATCTTCCAGCTCAGAATTTCGGCCAGTTGGACCAGTTTTGATTGTGGATGTAATTTTTGAGTTATCTTGATGTAATTTTGTGGTTGGAATGTAACTTGGACTCAATTTTACCTATTCTAGAAGATTCACTCCTAAAAAAGTAAAAATCAATTGTAAGAACCAGTTTCCTTCCTTTTAGAGGCAAGTTGTTTGGCTGCCTAGATTCTAGCTCCTTGTTTAGAATTAGTTGAAACTACTCCTAGAAGGAGGAATTCGACCCCTAGAGGCATGGAAAGGGGTTAGGAAGGTCTATATGATGTAATTTCTGAGACATTATACAGGTTGGACTCTTGGGAAAATTTTGGCACACTATTGTACATATTTTTCATATTTTGGCTAAGGAAAGATCAGAGGTTTTGCAGCACCTGTTGGGATTCTTGTGGCTTTCAGTTCTTGATGGTGTTTTCTCTCAGTTTATTGTAAGTTCTTTCATGTTTGATGTATGCCATTCCCTTCTTATGCTTCTGAAACTAAATGAATGAGTAAATGAGGTAGAATCCATTGATTTCAGTGCTCTGCCTTTAAATTTGTTTAGTTTTACATGTTTTCGCCAGTTTGGAGAGGATCCATATTCTCCCTTGCCCTCTTCAGCTTCTTGTTATTCTGATCCATCCATACACCTGATCAAAAGCATCAAGACTATTTCCTACCTCGCCCCAACTCGAATTCTGCAAAAATCTGGCCTTATCCCCGGACCCAAAATTGTTTTTCCCATTTTTTCAACAAAAAACCCAAAAATCAAAATCAAACTTTCCTATCTCTTTACTAGCCTAAAATCAGTATTCGTTATAAGTCATCTCAGCCCCTTTGAAGACCTTTTGCCAAGATAGACCCGGAGAGAGCCCTCTCCTGTCCTCGTAGGGCTAGCTACGAGGCTGAGCGTGGTTTGATGTAGCCTTGAGTTTTACCTTATTTCAGCCTAAGGTAGATTTGAGCGCTAACATAGTGGTGACCATACTGGGGAAAAAATCTCAATGGTTTGCTTGTTGATGTGTTTGTTTCATGAGTCATAGACGGAGTCTGAAGTCACGCCAGGTAGCTTTCGAAACGCTTTTGCCATGCATAAGCGGAAGTAGATAAATGCTGCTTCAATCGATCTCTGGTTAGCTTGTGAATGCAGCACTCGATTTGAAAATTACCCCAGTATACTTATTCGTTCTAGACCTTTGGATGATTGAGTCTAGAATTCAATAGGCTGAAAATAATCTATTGTGTCCCTTGAATTTTTCTTGAGTAGATCAATACACTGGCTTCAAAAAGGCATACCAGATCAAATCCTGATCCAAATCCGCCTCCAGTATATGAAAACCCCAACCTAATCCCAATAATTTTCCGTCGAGAAGCTCCCATTATTCCTTTGGTCAAATCTCACTCATACCCCACTGTTTTTGAATACATTGAAGATATTGAGTTTGACGATCAGTTCGAGTTATCATTGTTTGAAACCAAATCCGAAAGTGCCACTGGTTCCACCGTCATCAATCCTGAGTTCATCAAGTATCTAGAAGTTGAGCAAGCAAATAGATCTATCGATAATTATATTCTAAATCTTCAAAACTCCATTGTGGCAACCAACATTCCTGAATTCATTGAATCTGCTTCACAAACTCTTGGGCCATCTGAAATTGCATCCGGTTCACAGATTCCCACTGAACCTCCCTTTATCCCTACCATTCCTGTACAGCCTAAGATCTCTTATCAGAAATCACCAGTAGTTCATCCTCAATCTCCATCGCATACACCTCGTTCATCTAATGCTCCCATTCCACCTGTTTCTCCAAGACAACAGATTATAAATCCGCCAAGAGCCATGGCTGCTAGATTCACACCTCTTGTTTTACCTGCAAATTTAGATCCTATGCCCGCTGATTATCAGAGTAAGATTCCAATATTTGATGGCACTCCATAGAGTATATCCGCTCAGCAGCATATTGTCAGAATGACAGATTTCTTGGACCTGCATGAAATAGATGAAGAAAATGTGTCCATGAGGTTGTTCGCCCAGACTTTTGGAGGTGAGGTTCGTAAATGGTTCAGAGCTCTACAGCCCGCAAGTATCAATACATTACAAGAGCTTCAAACACAATTCTTAGATCGGTGGGAGATGAAAAAAGATCCACTGCAGATTACTTCTGAGTATACTAGCATCAAACGTAATCCTGGTGAGTCCGTTCAGGATTATATTATCAGATTCAATACAGTGTATAATGCAATTCCAGATGACTTAAGACCGTCTAGAAAATCAGCTCTCCTTAAATTCCCGGATGGTTTCGATCCGGAGATGGCTTATTCACTACGAGACAGAGATCCACCTACCTTGGAAGATATGCAGAATATTGTTGTTAGTGTTGAGGCGAATCTGAATGATAAGAGAGCCCGGTTGAAAGCAGAAAAGAGAGTGACCATAAAAGAAGAAGCTTCCACATCTGCATCAGAACAACACTTGCTTCGTGAGATGGAAAAAATGTTCAAAAGAATGACGCTTGACAAGCCAGAAACGCAGATTCGTAATCCCAACTACCGTGGCCAGCAGCAGCCACAGTTCAGAATTAAGCAGCGTGAACAGAGAGCACAAGAGCCGGCAGCCCAACAGCAAGTTAAAACACCTCTTTTGCAGAATTTTGTAAGTCAAGAATCAGATGATGACGATGATGTAGTAGGGGAGCAAAACCACTTCTTTACTCCCGATGATCTGCCCATTTACATCACTGAGGATGAAGAATATGGAGAAAGTTCAGCTGCACAGAAAGATGAGGATTTCATTTTAGCAAATGATGAAGCTCTGGAGGAAGAATCAGATGAATACCAAAGAGGGTATATGAATGCTTTGTCCGCTCAGCAGAAGCAATACTCATTGAGAAACAGAGATGTGCCCATAAACCCAATTCAGAAAAGAAAAGAGGCTTCAGCACCAAAGATAGATTCACCTATACCACAGAAGAAAGGAAAAGAGACAATTGATCCCGCAACTATTAAATCATCATCAGCAGAAAAGGCAAATCAGTCAAGTATAATGAAGGATAAGGCTGAAAAGAAGGAAGTTCCGGTCAAAGAAGTTGAAAGAGTTTCAGCCTTTAGTTTGGAAAATGAAATTTCCAAATTGAAGGTATCTATTCCTTTGACAGAAATTATGAAGAACAGCAACTATCGAGGTCAAGTCTCCAAAATTCTGAATTTTGATCCAATGTTTGACACGGTAAATATTGAAGATGATCAGCCTGAATTGATATTTGGGCCTGCTTTAGATGGTGAGTCCCCTGACAGTGATGTTCCTCCCTTTTATATCAGTTTGAGGTTGCATGAATATGTATTGCACAATGCCATGTTCAATTCTGGTGCTTCGCACAATCTTATGCCAAAGGCGATCATGGAAAAGTTGGGTTTAGATATTACAAGGAAATACCATGATTTGTATTCATTTGATTCCAGCCACGTGAGATGTATCGGACTCATCAAAGATTTGGTTGTAAGTTTAGATCAAATTCCTGCGAAGAATGTCTTGATGGATGTGGTTGTGGCGGACATTCCTCCTCGATTTGGGATGCTCCTTTCTAGATCTTGGGGGGCAAAGTTGAAAGGTACACTACAGTTAGATTTCTCCTATGCAACAATTCCGGTCTTTGGTCAAATGAGAAAGTTATATCGAGAGCAGAAGATGAAATACACGATAACAAGCAAGGAGAAACCAATCAATCATCCTGTAAATTATGTACATACCGACTTAGAGTCATTTGTTTTGTTTGTTGATAGTTTTAATGATATAGATAGTCAATTAGTTCAGGCAGAAGATATACCAGAGATCACTGAAAATTTTAGAGAATTTCTGCAGAAAGAAAGACGAGAAAAGTAAGATAATGTTGAGCAATCAGCTAAAGACGATGGGCAGCAAACAGAAAAAATAGAGCTGACACAATTTCAGCACTTAGAGGAGGATGAAGCTGATCTTTGGACCATGGATTTTGATGGCGCAGTGGGTAGTGATGGTGCTGGAATTGGTGTTTGGATATGCAGTCCATTTTCCGCTCCGGATAAGGTTCCAAGCAATGTGAGAGTATGTTCCTACAAACTAGCATTTGACTGTTCTAACAATGAGGCGGAGTATGAGGCTCTGATTGCTGGCCTTAAGATTCTAAGAAAGCTGAAAGCGAAAAGAATTGCAGTCTATGGTGATTCAGAGTTGGTGATAAAGCAGGTAAAGGGTGAGTTTCAAGCCAAGAATCCTCGCATGAGGGCTTACCGTAATGTAGTTTTAGACATTTTGAAGTTATTTTCAGATTGTACCTTGACGTGTGTGCCTCGCATACAAAATGGTGTTGCTGATGGACTTGCTAAGGCAGCAAGAAATTTAAAAATCCCAATGAATTCTAGCAACAAGTTCGAGATCCATGTGAAGCACCGCCCCACTGTTCCAGACAATCAGAGATGTTGGAAAGTTTTTCAGGACGACGAGGAGATTAGTGATTTTCTGCAAAATAAGGGTAAGTTTAAAGACACCTCCATAGATACAGAACATGATGATGGTAATGATGATATACAAATAAATCAAATGGAAGTGCTGCAACTTAAAGATAACATCATTCCTAAAGGATTGATTCCTTTAGAGGAACTCTTTGATCAAGACGATGTAGCCCGCAAACTGACATTGAGACCAACTGAAAAAGGTGTTGAAGAGGTAAATATTGGGACAGCTGAAAATCCCAAGATGGTAAAGTTATCCAAGTCATTGTCACCAAAGGTAAAAGCGGAGTATGTGAGATTGTTGTCTTCATTTGCTGATGCTTTTGCATGGGATTACTCAGATTTAAAAACATATGACACTAATATCATTCAGCATACTATCCCCATCAAACCAAATCAGAAGCCTTTCCGTCAGAAGTTGAGGAGAATCAATCCAAAGCTGCTACCATCGATTGAAAAAGAGGTAAATAGGTTGTATAAGTCAGGAATCATTGTGCCTATCAGATTTTCCGATTGGATATCAAATTTGGTGCCCATGAGAAAGAAGACAGGTGAGATCCGTTTATGTATCGATTTCAGAAATTTGAATAAGGTATCATTAAAAGACAATTATCCGCTGCCAAAAATGGACCATATATTGCAGCGAGTAGTTGGAGCATCAAGGATGTCACTACTCGACGGCTATTCGGGATATAATCAAATTTTAGTGCATGAGGACGATCGTGACAAAACTGCGTTCACCACTCCATGGGGAACGTTTCATTATGCAAAGATGTCGTTTGGTTTGAAAAATGTAGGTGCCACTTTTCAGCGTGCAATGGACATGGCTTTCGCCAATGAGAAAGATGTATTTTTGGTTGTTTACCTTGATGATTTGACTGTGTTTTCAAATTCTGATGAAGAACATTTGTATCACTTGAAAGTTGTTTTCCAGAAGTGCAGAAAATATGGCATTTCGCTGAATCCGAAAAAGAGTCTTTTTTCCATGGATGAAGGCAAGCTCCTTGGCCACATCATATCGAAAGATGGCATCCGTGTTGACCCTGCACGTGTTGAAGCCATCCAGCAGATTGAACAGCCCCGGAACAAGAAAGAAATACAGTCATTTAATGGTAAAATGAATTTTCTGCGTTGTTTCATTCCAAATCTTGCTGAGCATCTTAGAGAAATCACAAACATGCTGAAAAAGGACAGTCAGGTAAAGTGGACAGAAGAGGCGGTGAAATCATTCAATTTGGTAAAGTTAGCTCTTTCTTCAGCCCCTATTTTAATCAGCCTGGACTACACACAGGACTTCATTTTGTTTTCGTTTGCTTCTGAGCACACTTTGGCAGCTGTTTTAATGCAGAAAAGGGATGGAGTTGAGAAGCCCATTGCTTTTTTCAGTCGGATTATAAGGGACGGAGCGTTGAAATACAACATTATTGAGAAACAAGCACTTGCGCTTGTAAAGGCCTTGAAATATTTCCGTGTGTATATACTGCATTCCCACATTATAGCCTACATTCCTAACGCAGCAGTTAAAGATGTTTTGGTACAGGCAGATCCAGAAGGAAGACGGGGTAAGTGGATCGCTGCGTTGTTAGAATTTGATGTGGAGATTAAACCGACCAAGCTGATCAAAGAACAAGGACTCGCCAAGCTCATGGCTGAAACAAATTTGCATGCTCTAGATATAAATTTGATCGCTGCCATGTCTGATGAAGATGAGGAGAGTACATCATTTCAGGTATCTGATATTTTTGTTTCTTCCCCTTGGTATGCTGACATTTTATATGTACTTCAGAATTTGTCTCCACCACCCGGGATGCCTAGAAATAAGAGTAGAACCTTGAAGTTGAGGGCTGCAAAGTTTTGCATATTGAATTTTGCATTATATTGGAAAGACCCTGGTGGAATGTTATTGAATTGTTTGGTAGAGGAGGAAGCCAAAAGAGTTTTGGAGGACTTTCATAGAGGAGACTGCGGGGGCCATCTGTTTTGGAAAACCACAGCGAATAAGATTCTAAGGGCAGGGTACTATTGGCCTTCTTTGTTTTCTGATGTATATAAGGCTGTTAAAAATTGTCACGAATGTCAAATTTTCGAAGGGAAGCAGAAACTACAGCCTTTGCCTCTCAAACCAATTGAAGTCAGTGCACCATTTCAGCAGTGGGGGTTGGATTTCATTGGGGAAATCCATCCGGCATCTTCCGGACAACATAGATGGATATTGACAGCAACGGATTACTTCACGAAGTGGATCGAGGCCATTCCCACTCGACAAGCCACGGATGCGGTAATTATCTCTTTTCTTGAAAATAATATTCTGTCACGTTTTGGGTGTCCTAGTAAGATAATCACAGATAATGCAGCGGCCTTCAAGTCAAAGAGGATGGTTGAATTTTGCTATAAGTACAACATCAGCTTGGGACATTCGACTACCTACCATCCGCAAGGAAATGGCTTGGCGGAATCTTCAAATAAGTCTTTGGTGAATATCATTAAGAAATTGCTGGAAATCAATAAAAATGGTTGGCACAAGAAATTAGTGAATGCACTTTGGGCTGATAGGGTAAGTCAGAAAAAATCTATTGGCATGTCTCCTTTCGAGTTGGTGTATGGGATAGACATGGTTTTTCCCACTTCTCTTGCTGTCCCGGTAGTCAAATTGCTTCAGGAAGATGGTAGTGAGGAAGATCCTATGCAGCGAAGGATAAATCAGATGATTCATTTACAGCAGACAAGGGAGGAGGTCTTTCAAAATACATTCAAGTTGCAGGAGCGCATAAATAACATCTACGATAGAAAGGCAAAAGCAGATAAGTTTCAGCTGGATGAGGTGGTTTTGAAGTGGGATGCTCGAAATGAAGATAAGGGAAAGCACGGAAAATTTGAAAACCTTTGGAAGGGTCCTTTTAAGATTGCAGCGTATCGTGGTCAAAATGCCTTTCTTCTCAAGGAAATGAATGGGGATGATTGTCTGGGAGGGCCGATCAATGGTCGGTTGCTCAAGCGATACCACTTCTGAGTATTTTCTGCTGATTTCATCATCATTGTATATATCGTTTTACTTCTGTCTCATCGCAAGTGTGGACTAATCTCTTTTCTTCAGTCTGGGGCCCGGAGCGAAGGCTATAATTCTAGAGAAGGAGGTTAGTTGGTTTGAAGTTTGTCAAGTCAGTTTTATCAGTCTTTTCAGTTTTAAAGTCGAGTCAGTTTTCAGTCAAAGTTTTCAGTCAATAAATGTGTCCGAGGTTTTGTGTTATCTGTTGAAATAATGACTCCATCGCCCAATGGATGAAGGCACTGTCTGACTCCCCCAGAGATCTGTCGTTCTTGGCATCTCCTTGGAGCCACCATCCCAATTGGAGCCAATGTTAGAGTCGGTCCTTACAGCCCTCCGTCAGAGATCGTTTCACTTTTTGCATATCATTTTTAGGTGTCTCGCTCATTCTACTTCGTTGCATTTCGTTAGGGGCATGCCATTGACTCACGAGAGGGTATGGTCGTCTTGTGTTTCCTCATGCTTGTACCTGCAGGGCTAATTAAAATTCCTCAAAAATCATTGAAGTTCAGGTCACGTCATTCATGGTCATAAATGATTATTTTCGTCAAAAAGAGTCTTTAGTCCTAGAGTCTAGGGTTTTTCAGTCTTTTGATACATGTGATAAAAGCCCGCAGGCCATGAGGTTGGTTTCGAAAAGGTTCCTATTTCATATTTTTATTCTCAAAAACATTTGAAGACATTTCTAGTCCAAAACTCTGTTTTGAACTAGAAACTGTCAAATTTATTTTTTGTAATAATTATGTATTTGTTCCACCATAAAAAGTTCAAAAGCAACCTCTGGTCTTTGCCGAAGTCAAAATGCCAAAATCCCTGCAAAAATCAAATCATTACATCAGTCCAAAACTCAGAAAAAGCATTGAAAAGCCAAAAGATAGAATTGCATTAAATGATAAAGTGCCAAGATTGCCAAACATTACAAAGTGGGTTATGGAGAAATTTAAAATCAAATCTGATTCTTATGAGATATTTTTCAACCTATATAAACCATGGAGGACAAGTCATTTTCACAAATTCCCAAAGCAAAGGTCGAATTGGAGATTGGAAGGGCGAAAACTTGTTTTCAAAGCCGTGGAAGTCGAAGTGGAAGTGCGCACGGCGCATACAGGTGGCGCGCGACGCACACAAGGCGCGCGACGCATTGGGCATCATAGGCCCGTGCATTTTTGCACGCGCGCGACACATACACAGCGCGCGGCGCACTGGGCATGCGCGCGACGCGTAGAGTTTCAGAGCCGAAAATTTTTACTCCTTCGCCCAGATTCATGTCAAATTACCTCATTTTGCTTGCAAGTAAGTTATTCATGCTTACATAGTGAATCATGGACATGTTATGGTATTTCGAAAATGGAAAAACAAGTGTTTGATGTGGTGAATTATAAACCCTATGTTCATTGCTAAAATCACTCCCTAGGGTTTTGAAAGACATGTTAATGGTATTGTGGGGGTTTCCAAACTTGTGTTATTGATATATATGCCCATGCTCTCTATTATTATTGGTGTCATCGCTTGTGGTTTACCATAGCCTCACGCTCTCTCTCTCCTATTCAAATCACTGCTGTCATTACCATTGTCATTGTCACACTGTTTATCATTTATATTGTAACACAGTCCCATATTCACTATTCCCCATTCTCCATTGACAAAGCCTAACTATCATTGCAAGGGTTGTTTCTTTGTCCTACACTACATTATACTCCTTCCTACTCACTTGTCAAAATCCCCATGTAGTCAAGCAGTGGCTATTTTCCATTTCAAACTTATTTGACAGTACCTTTATCATTATGGTTTTCCTATAGCACCTTGATACACATGTGACACATCTGGGATTTGAGCATACACTGAAACTCTTGTTTTTCACCATACCTATATCAGCATATATTTGTCAAACATCTTGATTTCAGCACCATGTCAGAGACGGATTCAGTTTATGAGCAGGAGTATGACATTGATTCCACAGCAGAGATTAATGTGCCACGGAGGTCTCACAAAAGTGGAAAAAGTGGTAGGCATGTCAGGGAGGAGCCTACTTCTTTGGCTCAATTGCAGGCTTGCCCGCTTGCAATGGATTGTTTTCAGCATCAGTCATGTTTCCAGTACTGTGAGATGATTTCACAAACCCAGCATCATCATGAGCTAGCTCGTCTATTTGTTCTACATTTACATGATGGCCGTGTAAACCTTGCCGGAGTTAACTTCATTCTCTCACCAGAGACCATTGCTCAGGCCACCGAGATACAAACATAGGAGAGGAATGGGACAAATGACAGCAGCTAGAGAAATCCTACTATGAGCCATACATCAAACCTGGGTATATGAGGCTGCTGAGTAGGGTATTTCCATTCAGATTTCTAAAGGATGAGTTTGCACCATTGATGAAGCTCATCATTCAATATTTCAGTTGCGAGGGAAAATTATTGCGCCTCTATGCGTACCATATCCGTTTGTTGATGCATTTCACGAGGGTACGTATGATGAGCATTCCATACTTCATGTATCACAACATAGAGCGGATGAAATTTCTTGTACAGAAGAAGACCCTAGCACAGCAGCATAGCAGCATATATCATTACGCGTTGATCAAAATCATGGTGGTATATCAGCTGACACAATAGGGCATTGCTTGGGAGGATTTCATCTCCCGTGACTTCTTTGCAGCACCACAGCCACCTCCCGAGGTATTTCATGATGAGGGAGAGCCTTCACGCCAGCTTGACATTCCTGAGACCAAGCATATCAGTGCTCCAGTGTATGTGACATATCAGCGAGGCCACAAGGCCTTATTTGCAGCTACACGATGAGTATTATCTCCATATGATGTGGAAGGGGTATTGCCTTCTTCATCAGCACAGGTACAGGTTCAGGATAGAGGCAAGAGGCCTATGCACGATGAGGGCCCCTTAGGAGGCCAAGATACTTAATTCACATCGATTGATGTTGACGCGAGCTCTCCTAGCTCGAAACTGAAAGAGATCGTCCAGGAGCAGAAGGCCGAGATTGACACGCTGAATGTTAAGTTGCAGAGAGCTCAGTGGGTGATAAACTACCTGGAGCAGTGTAACAAACAGCTAGAGGATCAGCACACACTTGTAGAGCTGCGGCGAATCCGTGAAGATCGACAATTGGCCCGGAAGAGACCCGGCGACATGACACCAATTGAGCGAGAGACATGCCTCACACATGTTAACATTCATCTGGAGAAGTTGTTGGAAAAGGCCAATAGAGACAAAGACATGCTTCGTCACATGAAAGGTCATTATTGGGCCCGCATGCACGTCTGCAAAGCAAAAATGAAGATTTTGAAGAGGAGGTTGAGCGAAGCACTAAAGCGGCGAAAGAGGCCTAATCCACTCCGGATTTTGGCCGAGGCTTCGTTGGCTGGGCATGATACATGATGGAGGGTCTTCGCTCCAAATTTGAGCAAATTTGAAGAATTTTTTGTCATTTTGGAAAATTTTGGTCTCAAAACAGGTTTTTCAGCCCAACGCGTAGCGCGTCGACGCGCTCGCTTATGATTGGGACACTTGCTGGAGGAAAAATTTATATTTTTGGGTTTTTCATGGTAATTTATGCATGCTCCAGTATGGCCAAAGCATTTCACCAAGTTCTGGATGATCAAAAGGGCCAAAAACACCATGAAAACCACCTTTCTGCCACCTTTTGCACCAGCAGGAAGTACTTCTGGGCGAATGAAGTTTTGGAGGGGAAAATGAGCTCCAAATTGGGAAATTCCACTTGGGTTGGATAGCCAACATCTAGGGATTTCCAACGAGCTATCATGAGCTCAATTTGGATGTCGGGAAGTGCCCCAAAAGCAGGCTGAAAGGCGCGCTATGCATATGGCTCAGGCGCGCTACGCATATAGATTTTTGGCTGATTTTTCATTTTCCAGCTCAGGATTTCGGCCAGTTGGACCAGTTTTGATTGTGGATGTAATTTTTGAGTTATCTTGATGTAATTTTGTGGTTGGCATGTAACTTTGATTCACTTTTACCTATTCTAGATGATTCACTCCCAAAAAAGTAAAAATCAAGTGAAAGAATCAGTTTCCTTCCTTTTAGAGGCAAGTTGTTTGGCTGCCTAGATTCTAGCTCCTTGTTTAGAATTAGTTGAAACTGCTCCTAGAAGGAGGAATTCGACCCCTAGAGGCATGGAAAGGGGTTAGGATGGTCTATATGATGTAATTTCTCAATCATTTTCAGAGGTTGGACTGGTTGGACTCTTGGGAAAAGTTTGGCACACTATTGTACATATTTTTCACATTTTGGCTAAGGAAAGATCAGAGGTTTTGCAGCACCTGTTGGGATTCTTGTGGCTTTTAGTTCTTGATGGTGTTTTCTCTCAGTTTATTGTAAGTTCTTTCATGTTTGATGTATGCCATTCCCTTCTTATGCTTCTGAAACTAAATGAATGAGTAAATGAGGTAGAATCCATTGATTTCAGTGCTCTGCCTTTAAATTTGTTTAGTTTTACATGTTTTCGCCTGTTTGGAGAGGATTCATATTCTCCCTTGCCCTCTTCAGCTCCTTGTCATTATGATCCATCCACACACATAATCAAAAGCATCAAAACTACTGCCTACCTTTCCCCAACTCGAATTCTGCAAAGATCTGGCCTCATCCCCGAGCCCAAAATTTTTTTTCCCATTTTTTTCAACAAAAAACCCAAAAAATCAAAATCAAACTTTCCTATCTCTTTACTAGCCTAAAATCGGTATTCATTATAATTCATCTCAGCCCCTTTGAATACCTTTTGCTGAGATAGACCCGGAGAGAGCCCTCTCCTGTCCTCGTAGGGCTAGCTACGAGGCTGAGCGTGGTTTGATGTAGCCTTGAGTTTTACCTTATTTCAGCCTAAGGTAGACTTGAGCGCTAACAAGAAGGATGTTGAGATATTTGTGTCATGAGCAAGAGAAAGGAACCACAATTTATTGTAATAATAGCTCAGTAATTACATTATCAGAGAATTATGTTTTCCACAAGAGACCAAAGCACATAGATGCCAAATATAATTTTATAAGAGAATTGGTTAACAATGGTGAGATTGTTTTGCAACATTGCAGGACAAAGTAATAGTTTTTTGATATCTTCACAAAGCCATTAGGACGAAAGAGTTTTTTTTATCTCATACAATGTTAGGAATGAATGATGGTGGCAGTTGTGATTAAGGAGGAGTGTTGGAATTATACTCCCAACCACTACCATGAATAACCAGTGGCAGGAGCCCACACTTCATCAATTTTTGTTGTAGGGAAGGACACATCCTAGATTTCAAATCGGAGGCGTTTTCATGCAAAAGGTAAAAACCCCTACATTTATTTCTTTACCTACCAGATTTCACCTATTTTTTCCATTTAAAACAGCCCACATCGCAAATCCTTTATCTTTCCCTTAACGCATTTAGCCGTAAGTTTAGTCCCCGCTGATATGATATCAGTGGGACCCACCACCAAACTTTACCACATTACAATATGCCACAAACCTTTGATTTCCGCTTATTTCCTTTGTATTTCACTTATCGCACTTACCGCAGTTTACCGCCCGCAATACCGCACTTCGCAGATTTTAAACCTTACCGTTAAGCCCCCGCAATGAACCATGCGATGTTGCAATGCGATATCACATCGCACATCACAATCACAACATTTTAACTTTACCTTCCGCCACCTGCAAGTTATGTTGTTTGTTTTGCGATGCAATATCGTCGTCGCATATCATAATCGCATAAGTTTAAGTTTTCCATTGAAGCGCCCACATATATTATTTTTTGGTTGTGATGCGATGTGCCACATCACATCGCACATCGCATTTTGCAATGTTTAAATCGATAGCGCCATAGTTAAAGGTTGATATCGTTGAAATGCGATAAGGGCGTGGATGTGACGTGATTTCAAAGCTGGAACCGATAAAACTTCAAGTCCGGGCTTTTGTGTTTTGAGCACGTTTTGTACGTGTTTCGTGTATAAACCGAAATACGGTCTATGTGCCGATTTAATGAAGAAATGTGTCTTTTGATAGTAGAAGGATGACTAGTGGTTAAACGTCCATCCAACATTGAATTGTATTAGGTTTTCAGGCTTCGGCCATTTTGATATAAGCATATGTAATTTCATTATGTTTTTAGAGTAAAATGAATTGAAACTTAAAAAAGAGTTGAATAAATTGAAAAAGTTGTTCTGCTTCTGTTTTACGTTGTCTGTTTGTATGTTTGACTGTTAATTCAACAACAATTGTGCATTCTTTGTGTTGTGGGGGAAGCATCCCTCTATGTATTGTTTTCGTTCAATATTTCCAACAAGAGTTGATCTAATTTCAGAAATATCGATTCCATAGGATAAAAAAAATGCATCATATCACACTCTTTAAATAAAAATATGCCTTAACCAAAACCAAACTTTTCAAAACATGTTTTGACAGACAACTTTTACTTATGAAGAGAAAAGCCTTCATCCATATCTTCAATAATTATTGCAGATGAAAGAGAAAAACTCCATAGGCTTACAATCATTCTTTGCCATTCAATGCAAATACATAACCAATATTTCAAGTGGATATCTTTCTCAATGGATATTTGTTAATTCAATATTTTTTTTGTCCTCTTATAACTTTCTTGCCCATAGTCGATTTGACGCTTTATTTTCGTACAACCATGAATCACAGAAATATGGAGAACGGATACCTTTATTTTGGAGCTTATTATGAAATCCATAAATTGATAAATGATTTGGATATTGTTTTATTAATTACATTAAATATATATTAAATAAATAAAACGGAAGAAGTTTCTTAATTGGTATATATATTAATTAATGTTTTAACATTCCAGTGGAATTTTTTCCCAATCATATTCAAATAGAATCTTGCTAATCTAGTCAATAATCTATGTGGTAATCCAGGTAATATGTGGTCTAGCTGCAAATAGCGATAATTTTTGTAGTAGATGTCCACAGCCGTAGAACCAACAAAAGGCTAAACCAAATTCATTCATATCAATACCATACTACGTCACTCTAGCAAATTACGATTTCCAGTCATTCGAAGTTGACCGTGTTATCATGAATATGTTCAACGGTCTGGTATTGCGGCTAGAATTGAAAAGATCGCAATATTTTGCGAGCAGAGAATAGAATTGCGTTGGGTGTAGCATATTGGGTGCGCTCGAAATTTCAATCATTCCACTAATAACTTGAACAACTTTTCCGCTGACTGCTTCCAACGCTCCACGTATTTCTCTGCAACAAACTCCTCAGAGATAGTTGAATCCTTCTTTTCCATGCTCATATTGCAGAACTGTAGTGAAAGCTAAATTGGCAGCTAAAATAGACGAGACATCCCGAGAAAGCCCCCACGAATATAATAGCGCCTCATGAAGACTGAGGAGGCGACGGTCGAGGGAAGAATAAAAGGATTTGAATCTACTTGAATCCTAAAACCTGCAAAAGCATAGCTTGGAATTTATGGCTAAAGCATTAGATAATTGTGGTCAGATCATCCACAAGCTTTCCTAATTCGCATCTCATTTTTAAAAAAACATATCAATTTCCTTTTCCAACTGTGCATTCGA
The DNA here is from genome assembly GCA_034641835.2 of Pinus albicaulis. Lineage (NCBI taxonomy): Eukaryota > Viridiplantae > Streptophyta > Pinopsida > Pinales > Pinaceae > Pinus > Pinus albicaulis. The sequence continues at coordinate 35,890,712 of MU968363.1, forward strand.
CGTAGACATGAAGAGATCAAATGACAAGCGGAAAATAACCAAAATCTCTATGTCCTCTAGTGAAATGAATCACAGTTGATAGGAGCTTAGTTTACAGGGAGACGAAGCAGAGAAGGAAACAAGTGGAGAATGTGCTGCTGGAAATCATTGAAGCAAGACGAGGACTCCAGTACTGAGTGGGTGTAGAGGCTAGTGGGCATATCTCGACCTGGTAGAGGATGATGGGGTTTCTACGTTGTCGAACTCTCCAGGAGATGTTAGCAGGTATATCCATATCCGACCTAGTAGAGGAGGCTGGGGGTTTCGTTGTCGAACTGGAGGTGATGTTAGCAGGTATATCTATATCCGGTAGTTCGTAGATAGGAGATTGCAATGTTTTGAATTGTTCCAATGCTGATACTACTGGTTGCTGGTACCCATGAGGATATATATTATTGCTCTTGGTGGATATTGGTGAAGTTATTGGGATGCTAATATCTGGAACCCTCTTGGATAATATTTTCGCTTCTGGTGGCTATTAGTGGTCTATTGCATTTGAATGATTCAGCTTTGATTCAGGGTTGGGTGATCACTCATAGTGTATGATAATCAGCTTAGCTTTGATGGAGGTTGTTTTATCCGCCTGAGGGTAGTATATGATGGGATGGCTTATGGAAGGTGGAACCCGATGCGAATATAAATTGTCGCTTATGGTGGCCATCTGATGCATGTGTGCTGTGTTTCTATTAGCTGGTACCCGTTGAAGATCATTTTCGTTGCTTCTGGTGGCTAAGGCGGTCACATTTGTTTTCTGATTGGCTGGTACCCATATTTGGACGATCTCTATTGCCATTGGTGGCTTTTGTTTGTCCTCTTTTCTTATTAGTTGCCAATCCTTACTACTAGTACATATGAGCGCCTATGGTATTCAGTAGTCCATCAGCTTTGTTGGTTTTGCCTTATTTGGCTAGACTCAAGATGTATTTTGATACATCTTACATACCTACTTTGGGCTCTCATGTCATGAGATTCTAAAATGTCAACGTCTGAGTATTACTGGTCATCCGAGGCTTCTGAGGTCATCCTGACCCTTCTTCTGGCCATCATAGCAATGCTTATTCTTCTATCAAATTACCATACCCATAAAACAAATGGTGGTGCGAGACGGGGATGACTCAACATTGCCTTCATCTTCACAGACTTCGTCCTCTGAATCTGAACAGTTTGGCTCGGAGTTCTGTGATAAATGTTACAGATTTTGGTATGGTTGGTCAAACTTTTTCGTTGTTTCTCGCCCATGCAAAAGCTGGAGTATTAGAATTCGCAAGAAATGGTGGACTGTTCCTAGTTGTTTGTGTTGCTGCTACTGTTCATGTTAGTGCTTCTGACTTCATCTATGGCACACTGGTAACCGGTATCTATTACCTCTGGTTTTTGCCATTTCCGGATTAATTTGAATCGGATACCGGGATTCCTTTGGAACGGTTTCCAGGATCCTTTTGGTTATCCTTTCAAGATTCTCACGCGCGGCATTAATCATAAGTACAATCCTATATCTTTAGATCATTCTCAGAGATCTCCAAAGTATATTTTCCTGTCAACTCCGATCCCCAAATCAAATGGGATTGATTTAAATATTTCATTACCTTATGAATGGTAATGAATTATCGGAATTTGTACAGAGACGATACATCCATCCGACATCTGCTCTGACCAAAACTTGCCGTTTCCACCACCTTTCTCTTAGCATTTAATCTTCATGCTATATTTCCCACCCAGTTGGCGATCATAGTTTTTATTTTAATATCATTAATCCCGTCACCCCGCATCCCTACTCTACGGCCTATCCATATGTCTAATGCACATTAATCTTGTCATTCCCCGCTCTGTGACTGACATTAATATTTGATATTAATTTGGTCATCATCGTATCCTATCTGTTCTATCATCCGCATTCATTCTTTGTACAGATTGTGCAGTGACGGCTCCGTCTGTCATCTGCAGTTATTACTCTCTCATGGCACGTTCAGGAGTTACATTTCCAAGGAATTGCGCTACACGTAAGATGCATCCAGAAGAAAATGTTATCGACCACCCTTCTATTATCCCGGAGGTGGACATCGACGAGTTTATTGTGAATCGGGGCATTCATAATTCCTATCCTGAAGCTTTTCGGTTGCCCGACTGTCATAAACACTAGAAGCGGGTTGGACGTAACAGAAAGAAGTCGTCTTGTTTTAAACATAAAATGGAGATTAAGGAAGTTTCGCTCGACTATGATGATCTGTGCAGAAGAGTTGTTAGCTTGCAGAAACGCGAGGTAATTGGTAGATGGTTATTTCCTGATAATTGCGATTTTGATACAGGTAAATGGATTAGTAAGCACTGGAGTTCCATTATTGGTTATTCTCCGAAGGTTAGCTCCCTTATCAATGGCTGGTTTAGTGTTCATTTTATGGATGAAGGCGACGTCCATAAGATCATTTGCAGAACATGGGTGCGGGGTAGAAGCTTTATGCAACTTATTCCTTGGTATTTGGGTTTCAACCCAGTTCTGGAGGCCCCTCGAAATCGTCTTATCTAGGTTAAACTCCTGGGTCTTCCCCTCGAATACTGGACTCTTAAGGCCCTTCGGGCGATTGGCAATACCATTGGATCAACCAAGTATATTGACCCTAGCATCGTGGGTGCTAGTGACAAGCGGGTTGCATGGATTTTGGTTGAAATGGAGTATTCTGGGGGATTACCAGGCGACATTGATCTTCTCTGGGGCAACAAGAGGCATCGGCAACGTATCGATTTCTGGGGAATTCCATTTCGTTGTCTCATCTGTCATCGCACCAGTCACCTTAGAGACCATTTTCCATACCGCTTGCGTATGGTACATTCAGGCACTGTTGTTAATGATTCTACAAGAAGTCGTCGCTCAAATGCTGCTACGACCGCTCTGCTAGTCAATAATACAGGTAATTCTAGTCCCATCATTTCTGAAGATGATGCGTTTGTGACTGCTCAGGAGCAGTCAGATGGTATTCTTAATAATAGTCGAGTATTAGAATCTGATCATGACTATGATTTAGTTGATGAACTTGCACCTTTTCGTTCATCTGTATCTTTGGGTCCGGGGTATGACCACCCTGATATTTCATGTCAAAAGTCCAATCCTGACGAATTTCATCTGAATATTCCAAAGGATAATGACCTGCTATTATCTTCACAAGCCGATCCCCCTCTTCACTCCACAACCAATTTCCACGTTGGCGAATCATCCAAACCGTCGAATCACTCTGCCTTTGGTCCCCACATGACATTAGAGATCTTACCTGATTCTGCTGACCCCATCAACATTCCTGACTCTCCCAGAAACTCTGTTGGCAGTGACCTAGAATCTATTCTCGCAAATCCTAATAATGACTTGGCCGCTCTTACTGTCTTTGATAAACCTCCATTATCGACAGTTTCTAATCCTCCATCTCTTCGTACACAACCTAGTAGGGGAAAATCCAAGCCGGCCAGCAAATACTCCAGGGGTAAATTCAAAGCCATTGCCCTTTTCTCTGAGAATGATGATGATCTGACTGACATTCCAATTTCGACCAGTGAGGGTACATGGTCCAGTCCTCGGGCACTTAGAGCAAGCTACCTGGACCAGGTTACACCATGAATCATATACTTTCCATGAATATCAGGGGGTTAGGCGATGCCTCCAAAGCACATCGCCTACGAGACTTATTGCTATATGCTAATCCATTTATTTTCTTTGCTCAAGAGACCATGTGTGACAGAGATCGGGCGATCAAATCTTTTCTGGGTATTAAGAAGGGTTGGAATGCTGCTGCTATTGATGCCGTGGGTCAATCCGGGGGTTTAATTGCAATTTGGAATCCTGTTATGGCTTCCTTTCGGGCCTATAAATTCTTCGGTGGGATTTTACTATCAGGACACCTCAGAGGAATGTCAGAGGTGATTAACTTTGTCAACATTTATGCTCCTTATGCCGACAGACAGTCCTTTTGGCAACACATGATGGATTTCGGCATCCTATCTCTACGCAATTTGATTCTGATGGGTGATTTTAATGCTACTATGCGCCCGGATGAAGTTTGGGGCACTTCTGCAAGGTTTGACCCACTTTCATCTTTCTTATCTGACATATTTTTTGGGTTTCATCTGGTGGATATTCGCCCATCTCCCATGGTGCCAACATGGACCAACAAGCGTGCTGGTGATCATTTCATAGCTAAAAGGCTGGATCGGGCTATTGTTCATGCAAATCTAGTTGATAAATGGTGCATGCTCCGATCTGATGTTTTAGTATCTGATTTATCTGATCATATGCCTATCAAGCTTTCTTGGAATGAAAGTCACGAAATAGGGGGTAAGCCTTTTAAATTCAACCGAATTTGGCTTGAAGACGCGGAGTATACGATGATGATTCAAAGATTATGGCAAGAGGATATTGATGATGATGGCCTCAAAGATTGGGATCGTTTCCAGTTTAAGCTTCAGAAGATTAAAAGGGCCTCGAAGGAATGGGAGATCAAGAAAAAGAAAGCGCTAAGGATGGAATATATGGATATTTCTTCTAAAATGGCGGTTTTATTTTCCTCTTTCTTCTCTTGCCCCCCTGACCAATTGACACTAGATCTCATGTAGGAGCTTGGGGCCCGAAAGAAGGAAATCGTGCGGATTGAGGAGGTCACCTGGCGCTTGAAAAGTAGGGTTACTTGGCTGAGAGAAGGTGACCTCAACACGCACTTTTTCCACAAGACCACAAATGCCCGACGTAACAAGAATGCGATCTGGCACATTTTAAAAGAGGACAACAGCTATGCATTTTCCACTGCTGAGATTCAGAATGAAGCTGTTGCTTACTTTTCTAAGTTTTATTCTGAGGATCCTTCTATCGATGCAGATAATCAAGCATGGATTCTTGATCATATGCCTAGGTTTTTGGATGAGGCTGCTATTAACAGTGTGGATCAGCGCATATCTGGGAATGAAGTTCTTTCGGTCCTGAAATCTTTTCCTCATGATAAATGCCCCGGGCTTGATGGTTGGCCTGCGAAATTCTTTGTCTTCTTTTTTGATCTTATGGGCGCTGAGATCACTGATATGATGGAGAATTTTCGCAAAAGGGGTATGATGCCAGCAAATCTAAATTCTTCTTTCATAGCCCTTATCCCTAAAGTCTTTGATCCTGTTTCATTTTCTGATTTCAGACCTATTGCTCTTTGTAATTTAATTTACAAAGTCACTTCTAAGATTATAGCCAATCGCCTCAAAGAGGTATTATCTGCTAACATCTCTGTCGAGCAATATGGTTTTCTTAATGGCAGGTCTATACATGATGCGATTTCCATCGCCCAGGAGATTTGTCATTCAATGCACTCTAATAAGCAGGAAGCGCTCATTTTGAAAGTCGATCTTCATAAAGCATATGACTCACTTGATTGGTCATTCATCCGGGTTTTATTGCTTAAGATTGGGTTACCCATTAGAATCATCCACTAGATTATGTCATGTATTTCAAATGTCAGATACGCGGTGATTGTTAATGGGTATCCATCTAATTTTTTCAGGGCTGGTAGAGGACTTCGCCAGGGCTGCGCGCTTTCCCCTCTCATTTTTATCTTGGCTATGGATGGTCTCAGTAAGATTTTACATGCCTCTGAGTAGAAGGGATTTATTAAGGGCTTCGCCTTCTCAAGCATGGTTTCCATAACACATTCACTGTTTGTGGATGACCTATTGCTGTTTGGATACTTAAAAAGGAATCATTGGTTCTACATCAAAATCACACTCGCTCGTTTCAAGGCGGCTACTGAGCTGAGTTTAAACGGAGATAAGTCTTTCCTCCTATTTGAATTTGGTGATGAAGCTGAAGTCAATTTTATTGCTGATTTTTTGGGTGTCGGTACTCGTCACACTTCAAGGGGTTTCAAATATCTCGGCTTTCATATCAAACCCTGTGGTTACAAAAATCGTGACTGGGAATGGATTATCGATCGTTTTCGTGACCGGATTCAGTGCTGGACTCATCGTTGGTTATCTCTGGGCGGTCGCCTCATTTTGATGCAATCAGTATTGTCTCAAATGATTGTTTTCTGGGCACATCTTCTATACCTTCCTGTGGGTATAATTTCAAATATCAACAGCATCATTACACATTTTATTTGGGGCGGGGCTAATTTGCACAGTAAGTTTCCACTCTGTCGTCTATCTGTTATTTTCACTCCAAAGGACATGGACGGATGGGGTGTCCTATGCTCTCGAAAATTTAACTGTGCCCTCCTTATCAAGTCATTCTGGCGGGCGATCAAAAGCACCGGGATATGGAACAAAATCATCAGGTTTAAATATTTCGATGGGGACGCATTGCAGATGATTAATTGCAATAGGTTTACTTTTCCCAGCGTCATCTCTTCTATTTGGCGAAGTTTTAAAATGATTATTCCCCTCATCAGGCCTCGGATTGGATGGCATTTCCGGGATGGTAGTAGTATCCCCATTGGAGTGTTAAATTTCCTTCCTCTGTTACAACACTCTAATCCTTCTATCCGCCTTCTGCATTCTTTTACCACTCGGGGTATTTTCTACTTCTCGCAGGTTATATTCTACTGGTCTTATGGAGCTCCCATTTTTAAATCCTCAGATCAACTTCATTTACAGGGTCCGGATGCGGAGGAATGGGACGCGATTCGGAATATATTGCGCTGTGCTGGCCTATGTTATGCGCCGGGAGGTGATCAATTGATTTGGAATGGTCCTCTTAGGAATAATATTGTTATTGTTAAGGAGGTCTATAAAGATATTATTCATTCTTCTCAACAGGCGCAGGTATCTCCCATTTTTTTCTCATTCTGGAAAAGGAAGATCCCTACGAAAATTGTTCTTTTTGGCTGGTTAGTTTGGCATGGGAAAGTACTCACATGGGACAACTTATCCAAGAGAGGATTTCATGGCCCCGGCCGGTGTGTGCTTTGCACTTCCGAGACGGAGACTGTTGCACATTTATTTTTCCAATGCCCCATTGTTACTCGGCTATGGAAGCTCTTCAGCTCTTTCTTTATGGATCCATCCTAGTATCCAGTGGATTTCATTACTGCTGCAATCGATTGGGATAAACTGAATTGTAAATTTAAGTCATTGCCTTTTTACTTTATTTGGGAAGTTTGGAAGGAACGAAATCAGGTGATCTTTGAACAAAAATCCTTCCACTTCCAGAAAGTATACTTGGCTATTAAATCCTGGTTGGATGAATGTCCGTCTTCGGTGATATCTATACCAGATGCTTCACACCGTATTAGGTCCCATGAAATTGTCTTTCCTGCCTTATACTTTGATGGCGCTGCTGCTGATGGTTTAATAGGTTCTGGTGCATGGATTAAAATTTCTGATAAGGAGCGCATTCACATTCATTGGAATGGCGGGCCTGGGACTAATAACAAGGCGGAAATTATGGCACTCTGGGGGGGTCTTTACATCGCTATTGATTTTCAAATCCAGGTGAGGGGTATTTTTGGGGATTCTCAGCTTGTCATCGGATGGATCTACAAAGGTTTCCACATGCATAATCAGCTACTGCTGGGATGGAAAGATCGGATCCTCAAGTTTTGGAATAGATTGAATTTCCCTATCATCAATCATATATACCGGGAAAACAATACACGGGTAGATCGTCTTTCCAAAATGGGGCTCGCTGCTGAATTTGGTTCCATGTTTCTTTCTCATTTTGTTGATGGAAGATTGATTGCTGAGCAATCGATTCCTCTGTCATGACTCAAGCCCTAACAACTGGATACTTTTTGGTGCATATTTTGCTACTGGCTCTCCTCTAAATCTTCATGATTTGCAGGGATATGGTCTTTATTCCTCTGTTTTTTGACGGATGGCCTCAATCGATACTGCTTCAGTTTACAAGCGAGCGTGATCAACGACATTTCAGGCGAGCGTGTTATTGGCTACTTTCAATTCATATGTATCAAGCAAGTGTGCGCAAATGAATTAACAAGCGAGCGTGGTTTATTTTATATCAGGCGAGCCAGGTCGAATCTCATTTCAGGCGAGCGTAAATCCTTTTTTTCAAGTGAGCGTGATCCATACAACAAGCGAGCGTGATTCACTACTTAATAGATGGATTTGATTTGTTCATACAGCTTTTGCAATTACTATTCGGTTCTACAACAATCTTCAAGGATTCCTCCTTCTGCCACTGTCTAATTTCACTTTTAGACAGCTCATACAAGCCGAATATATATCAGATCTATTCATGCAGCTTATTTCTAAATCTATGAATCAAATCCTGGAGATAATTTGTATATGTCACATCATTTTGAATCTCCAATTTTGTTTTCCATGTAAGTTTCTCATAAGTATTGGGACTGATCTGTCCCAGATTATGTGGCTGCCCACAATTCCTTCACTGCTCCACTTCTTGAGCAGTTTTAATTGGGCTTTATGATGGTCTTCTCGCTGAGAATCATTCTCAGTTGAGATTATATGTTGATTATGTACTATTTTATATATTTAATATAAATCAGCGTTTTTTTCAAAAAAAAAAAAACATATTAGGTGCTGAGATATTTACGAATTGGACGGTAAAGGTTTGGGATGTACGGAAAATGTGGTTTGCAAAAACATTATTGTATATTAAAATTGTTTAAATTATGAGTTGCTATGAAATTGTTACAGAGTTTGTTTTAATAATATTTTATAATCAATTAATTTTCAAATCCAATTATTTCATTCGATATTTGTGGTGATGGCTCATATTGAATATTATGTCTTTTTTTTTAAATCTGTTATTTAAAAAAATACAAGAGTCTTACTTCTCTAGATTGAGTCATTTAATAGGATAGTCCTCAGAGTCGAGGAGACTCTGATTTCTTCCATCACATTATCTTCTTATACAGAGTGGCAGGCTGAGTCAGGCCAGCAGCGGGGCAGAAAGAAGAGATCGTGAGGAATAAGCGTTAACGGAAGACTCTTGTTTTGTTTTGTAATATTATTGATACTATTCAAAGAATACAGAGAAAGCCAGGTTGGACACAATCCACAGTTCTTCGGATTCATTCCGTACACTAAAAATCCACCCCTTACTTTCAAAAATACAATCTAATCAACAAAACAAAGATTGTATCATCCTACTAAAAAAATTCAAAAAAAAACAAAAACACCAATAATGATTAGATCAGGAGCGAAGTTTTCAGGGCATTGGCTTCGGGGTTTCTTTTCACCTTGTGGTTAAATTTTTAGTTTAATTATCTCCAGAGATATGAGTGATTAAACGAGTAAAGGGAGGAGGAGTCGAGAGGATCGATTGAAGCTTGATTTGCTCCAGGTAGTTTTTGTTTGAGATAATGCCTCATTTATGATGCATACTACAGATTATGGATTGGTTTGGTGTGTTGGAGGATGTTGAGAGATTCTCTCAACTTTTCCCTCCAAGAGTGAAATTAATTGGATCTTAGCAGCACTATAAAAATTGTGATATATTCATTTGATTATAATATAGAAAATAATTATTGTGTGTTATTCCTGCCTGCTCTCATAATTTCTAATATGGTATCAAAACCTCTACTGGCTTAAATCCCTCACGGGATGGCCAAAAAGATGTGAGAGCCATAAATTGTAATCTATGTAAATAGATAGGATTAGTGAGTGTGAATGTAGAAAAATATTTTTTTTTAGAAATTGCTATAAGTTTCTGCGCTGTCCGCCGTCGGCTTAGGGTTTTCTCTAACGCGTGATTGCTAAAGGAGGCCGAGTTTAGATCCCTGAGGGGCCAAGTTCTGTTACCCCTAGTAAGCCGAATTCATTACTCTTTCTGAAGGACGAGTCAGTCAATTGTTTAGGGAGAGTTTCTTCTCGTGGCAGACCGAGATCCACTGAGAAAATATACTTGAGAGGGGGCCGAGTTCAGAAGCATAACTTCAGCTTGAAGAGGACGAGTTTCCTATCCCAATTAGTCATTCCTAAGTCACAGAAATTGCTACTGGCAGATCGTAGGGCCGAGTTGCCTCATCTTCACACAGCGGAAATTTCTGAAGAAAAAGTGTTGAATCATTGGTTCAGAAGAATGCCGAAATTGTCAATACAAGGAGAGGCCGAATTGCAATCATCATAAATTTCAGGAGAGTCAAATTTCTTTGTGATATTCAAATTATTTTGAAGGATCGAATCTTTTCTGTGGCCAGACCAAATAGTACTGAAGTATTTGCTCCGAACGGCTTTAACTTTTCAGCACAAGGCGTGTCCACATCCGAACATGACGAATGTGCAGACAAATGAAGAGAGGGTAGGGTCGATCGTATTACTTGCACAAACCCAAAGTCAAGAGGAATCGGTTTACATCGAAGGATAGACTTCAAAACTCAGAATCTTCGTGCAGTCAGACTGCATGGATTATGGCACGTCGCATTTAAATGGACATTCTTGCTGCAGTCAGACATAAAAAGAAATTGGGCTGGTTTGTCGACATTAGAGAAATAAGAAAGTCAGTAGCATCGATGGTCTCACTGAAAACATAATTTTCAAACTCAAATGTTACGTGGACTTTGTTATGGAGTTCATTTGAGCTTCTATTTGCGTCATATCAACACTACCGGGTAAGATGAAAGGATTGCACGTGAAATATCCAAAGAAGTTAGCACGAGTCAGATTGAAAAGCTGGAAAAGCACTAAAATGATGGTTAGATGTATAAAATTTCATAATATTAGCAGTGGCACTTTATTAATGCATGTAGAGAGGCTGTGCATCAAGCACAAAATTGCGTAGTTCTGTGGTGACAAAATGCATTCAACTTCAGAAGGCAAGGAATGAGGAGAAAGTCAACACAGTTGTTGCTGGTCATGCTATTGGTTTTATTTATGTTGGATTTTGTGGGTTTATTGTTGTGAGATTTGTGTAGTGCAGAACCAATTATTGAACAAATTAGCATTATTTAAATTAGTCGTTCTCTACGTTCTTCGGTGCCGAGAGAACAATTGGCTAATTTGATTGTGTGAATTTGTTATATGCTGATGGATCTTGTTGTGCTTCGGGCTTCAAGAACATTGGTTATAGGTTATACAATGAGATCTTTGTGTGTAAAGGTCACTTTGTAGGATTGATCGCTGATCATATTCTGTACCTAGAATATTTTCCTATAGACTGTTGAAATTTATTCTTTGGGGTTTTTTCACAGATGGAAATATTTCCATAGGATAGTTCAGTGTCGAGACTCTTCTTCGGGGGTGTCAAGAATCTTTGATGTTACAAATTCAGCATTGCTGGTCAGAAACAAATGTATTTTAAATGGGTTGAATGGTAGCTCGAAAATGGTGGAGAAATGAGCCTTGTCAATGAGATCTCAGAGTGGATACAAATGTTAATGAAGACCAGGGCAGACAAATGTTTGTATTAAATTAGTGTGTTCTCCATTTGTGTAATGTAAGCATTAAGGGGGGGTGTTTGAGATAATGCTTCATTTATGATGCATACTACAGATTAGAGATTGGTTTGGTGTGTTGGAGGATGTTGAGAGATTCTCTCAACTTTTCCCTCCAAGAGTGAAATTAGTTGGATCTCAGCAGCACTATAAAAATTGTGACATATTCATTTCATTATAATATAGAAAATAATTATTGTGTGTTATTCCTGCCTGCTTTCATAATTTCTAATAATTCTATGTTTTGTTGTTAATTTGTAAATGAATAACAATTATAGATATAGAGTATGGAAAGTTATATAATTCTAGAGATTAGGGGTAGAAAGGAAATATAGTAAGTTGGGGAGACACTTTGATCATTTTTTATTACAATAAAGTGTGTATTCAGACATTTCCTTGTTTTCCAATATGGGCAGGGAACTTGGTAAAATATTCTTTGTAATAGAAAGAACTCCGAATTTAGAAGCCATAAGACAACGTGACTATGTAAATTAATCTGATAATTAATAGAAGAATCTACGAGCTTACGAACCAAAAAAAAGTAATTTGATTATATATATAGTATTAGAATTTAATTTAATTATCATATATTTTTAAATTTATAATACTAATATGCTAAATAATGTCCTCTAAATTTTTATTTTTAAATTTTTTATATCACTAGTATGTTATTAATGATTATTATAACGAATAACATTTATTAGCTTTTATATAATTTTAAATTTATGATATAAATATATTTTCAATTTTTATAGTTTATTTATTTATTTATTTATTTTTAATGTTTAAAGGAAATGATGATGGGGTGGTTTGATATTTTTGACATATTGGATTGATTTTGATCACTATAATTCTTAAGTTAACCATGCCAAATGTATATCACATATAAGCAATTGAAAATTTGAACATAGAATCCTATAATCACTTTTACTTTATATTTTTATAAAATTACCATATATATATATATATATATATTGTTGGCATTATGATTTATGTGTTGTCCTTGATGACAACTCGCTTGTAACAAAACAAGTATATGGTAATCGAATGAGTTCACAAATAAGCTGAGAGGTGACAGAGTGATGGAACAAAATGAAACAATGATGAGACAAAGGTTTGCACATCAGAGATGAAAGTTTATGAAAGTGAGTATTTGAAGAAATATATGCAGGTTAGATGAGGCCAAGTCATGCGCACACGCGGGTCTGACGAAGCAAAGTCGCGTACATGCTCGCGTACATGCTCGCGCACTATTTTATTGACACCAAGGGTCTTAACCATGGTATTAGCCCACAATATTGAGCCTAGTAATGGCTATTTGATCTCGTCAAAGATTACAACTAGAACTAGTGTGGTTTTGGCTCATGGTATTTGCTATGAATCAAACTATATAAGGAGGTGAAGATCAATGTGCTATTTGTGCATGATTGACGGTTAATGAATGAATACTTCAATCTGAAGTATATTTTCATGGTATAAGGTATAGTTGATTGGTTTATCTAAAATAAAGATGCGCCCATGAATACAATGATGGATCAAGATCATTAGGCTTGAAATGACTATGTATTGCATAATCTATATATGTGTTGTTTAGATTTGTAGTCTAGTGCATCTTTGTTGCAACGAAGGTTATGATCTTAGTATGTTTGAAGTTTTGAAGTATTGTGCATTCATGAATTAGTTACAGGTCTGTAAATGAGTTCGACACATGGAAAGTGTGTATACATGCAGGGTTTGTTCTACAGAGCCGCTTATATATTCTGAAGTATGTTAAGATCTGTACGCGATTTGGGTTATGGATAAGCACGTAAATACACAAAAAAAACTTATGGAAGGTGTGTATTCAAGCTAGGGTTTTGCTGAAGAATATGTCTCATCAGTGTTGTTGTGTTTTTGTTGTCTATCAATGAATTCTTCATATATATATATGGGTTGTTTGAATATTGATAATGTTGCTATTTGATTGTGATTAAAGATCAATGATTAGTTGATTGATTGGTAATTCAGTGATTGGATGATTGATTTGGTACAATGTTATGTTTTAGTTTTAGTGTGGTATTGGGCTTAACTGAGTGTAGTAGGTCCAGTGTGAACATTTATGAAATGTGGTCCACGGGTGGTGCTGAGGGTTGGACCCTTCAGTGTGGGGGTCGTAGCTCCCTTCCAATGGGTGCTGGTAAATGAGATTAGGGGTTGGAGCTCTCTTCTAGTTAGAGTTGGAGAACAAGACGAGGTTATAGCCTTCTGCAGGTGAGTTCTTGCATGCTATTATGAGTCTGCACCAATACAAGATTGTAAGCAGTTTTCTATGTAATAAATATTGAAGACATAAATGACATCAATAGTGGTTTTCTCCCACACTGGGTTTCCACCTTAAATCTTGGTGGTCATATGTGTTGCTTATGTGTGATGGTTTAATCTATTCTTACTGCACATGTTTACTACTTACTAAATGTCTAATGAATCGATGAGGCATTGATCTAAGTCAAGTTACTGAAGATTTATCTAAATTATAAGTTTACTAGGCATAAGCTAGTTTCCTTAATGACAGTCATGTACATACGCTAGTTGGCTTAATTAAAATCGCATACAAAATTCAAAAAAGAAAAATAATAATTTGTGTGAGTTTTTAAAATACGGATTCAAGCGCCCCCCCCTCCCCCCTCACTCTCCCTCCCCCTCGGTATTTTTCCCAACAATTGGAATCAAATCATGTCCTTCTAAAGGAGTTTGATCACTTGAAGGAGATCTGTTACAATGGGAAGGAAGCAAAAGAATAAGGCTACTCAAAGGAATAAGAAAACTCAGAAAATGTGTGCAACAATAAATGAAAAAGATAAAACAAGTATTGATTTTTTTTCTTGTGATCCATTGCCTTGTTCATGCAATATTGATGATAGTGAATATGAAACTGAAACTAATGTTATAGATATAGAAGCAGAAGTTTCAAAGCTAAAAAATGAAATTGAAGTTCAAAAACTTCTATTTTATGAAAGGGAATGTATCTACAAATATGTGACTACTAGATTGAATAATCAGTTACAAGAAAGAAAATCAATTGAGAAAATGAACAAAGAAAAGATAGACCAATGTTAAAGGTTGCAGGATGAATTAACCAATCACAGTGAAGGAATTGAAGCAGAAATCATCTCTCTCAAATCAGATCTGGAAAAATAAAATAATAGGAATGAAGAACTACTTAAAACATTTGAAGAACAAGAAAATGGGTTGAAAGAAGAAATTATCAAATTAAAAGAGCAAGTAGGAGAAGGAAAAGGGTTAAAGAAGGTACAAATAAGCAGTGCCAAAGAATGGAGGTTGAGGTAAACATTTAAAAGGTAAATTAGAAGAAAAGGATAAACATTTGAGATTTCAAGAGAGTACTAATATTCTGGATAATATTCTTAGTTGTCAAAGGTCTCCTTCTATTAAATTTGGTCTTGGTTTTCACGAAATGGTTAAATGAGAATATAGTTCACAAGCCAGTGCTAGAGATTCAAAGGATATCAATGAAAAACCTAAAGTGTTTAAAGAGACAAAAATTCAACTTGATAAACAACCAAGGATCATGAATCCTCAAAGGAAATCAATCACACCTAATTATAGAAGTATCAATCGATTCTATCCTCTGATCAATAATGTTGAATGCATTATATTTCATAATTGTGGACATGCTGCAGTCAAATGCAGAAGCAAATTGTTTCAGTCGAAAAAAAATGGACACTACGTAGATAGACCATCAGCTCCCAGGTACTTAGGTTTCTTTAAGGGATATTATTTTTCATGCAACAATTTTGTTCATAAAGTTGTTTATTGCATGAGACAATCATATTGTGATTCCTATGCTCCCTTTTCTAGTCACATGAGATGTTATTCTTGTAACAAGTTTGGGCATGTATAAAATGAATGCATGAACATATAAATGAATCATCAAAGACAACATGAAAGACAAGCATATGGTGTCATGAGACTCAAGAAAGATGCATCCACCAGCGTTCCTTATAACAAGAAGAAAGAAGAAGAGATAAGATGTGGTATGTCCCTCCATCCATTTAAAAATGAGGGTGAATGGTACATTGACAATGGATGTTATCATTACATGACTACTGATAAGAGTAAGATGGAGACTCTCAAGAGAAATCAATATGGTAAGGTTATTCTTTCAAATGATGCTCCAACAAAATTTTTGGGAAAAGGTAGAGACAGTAAAAAAAATAGAAAGGGAGTTGATGCTTTATTATTTCAAGGTCTAAAACAAATCATATTGAGTGTAGGTCAAATGGAAGATAAAGGAAATGTAATTGTGTTCACATCAACCAAATTCAAGGTCATGGATGAAGAAACTAGAAAGTTCATAGCAAGGGGATACAAAAACATTGATAAATTATATGTGTTTAAATATTTGAACTCTCGCAAATATAAGGAGGATTTAGACTCAGATTGAATGAAGATAGTGCCAATTACAGTCCATCGTTCTTGAAATAATATTGTTAACAGTGACTGTAATAGATGAATATTGGTTTGTTAATGTTAGTTTCTTATATTTCTGACAATACATCTAATGTGACAACATATGACAGGTACAAAATGTACAAACTCAGGGGGCATTGTAGCTTTGAAATTTTCAGTATTTCACTTTCTATACACAAGTTTCATGAACTATAATTGCATATATACGTGAATTCCTTTGCAGACAGTCGCATATGTTCTTATCTGACAGAAAAACAGTGAGAAAGGCTCAAGAAAAATCTCTGATATGCTTCTAACAGTTATGATTTGATTTTCCTATTCTAGTGTTGATGGTTACAGTCTACTAATGTAGTATTTGATTATATGTATCATGAAGATGCTATGATGTATGAATTGATATGATCAGTGAATAGATAGCACAGGTTCAGGGGGAGCATTAGCCTTGTTGATTATAATTCACTGTTGGAATTTTGTTTATAATGATTGTTGAATTATGTTCGATGAAATCTCTCTATTGAGGTCTCTTGGTATTGATTATAAAAGTCATATCTGTAAATTGATGTAAAGGTCGTGTGAAGACCTATGATGTAATAATTGTGATATTCAATCATGTATGGAATTTTGAAGTCATGTCAAATATGTAATCCCACTTGGTTGGGTGATTGAGTCAAATATGTAACCCCACTTGGTTGGGTGATTGAGTCAAATATGTAACGTCACTTGGTTAGGTGATTATTGTAAGTATGATTCCTTGGTGATAGGAAAGGGCATACTGAGTTGAATCATAGAGTCATGTACTTGAATGAAAATATTTCTAAAGATTTGACATGTGCTCAGGGGGAGCATGGTCAATATAGTACATATCAAATCTACAGAGCTCTTGTATCTACAAGGAAAGAGAAACAATGTTTCAGCATTCGTCCGCCCTTTTCCCTTGATTTCAAAGGGGGAGAGTAACTTAGTGTTTGAATAATGCTTATATTGATGTGTCTAAAAGGTATCTATAGATTTTGGTGATCAAACACCAACATAGTTGCCATCAAGTCCAAATGGGGAGGTTGTTGGCATTATGATGTATGTGTTGTCCTTGATGGAAACCGGATTAGTTCACATATCAGGTCATAGGTTATAGAGTGATGAAAAAAAATGACAGAATGATGATACATAGTTTTCCAGGTCAGAGACAAAAGTTTATGAAGGTGGATATTTGAATAAATATATGTGGGCTAGATGAGGCCAAGTTGCGTACACACGTGGGTATGATGAAGCAAAGTCATGTACATGCTGGCGTACTATTTATTGATACAAAGGGTATTAACCATGGTCTCAACCCACAATATTGAGCATAGTAACAGTGATTTGATCTCGTCAAAGATTACCACCGGCACTAATGTGATTTTGGCTCATGGTATTCACTAAGGCTCAAACTATATAAGGAGGTGAAGATACAAGTGTTATGTGTGCATGAGTAAGGGTTAATGAATGAATACTTCAATATGAAGTATATTTTCATGGTATAGGGTATAGTTGATTGCTTGATCTGAAATAAAGATGCACCCATGAATACAAGGATGGATCAGGATCATTAGACTTGAAATGACTATGTATTGCATGATCTATTTATGACTTGCTTATATTTGTTGTCTGGTGCATGTTTGTTGCAATGAAGGTTATGATCTGAGTATGTTTGAAGTTCTGAAGTGTTGCAAAGTCATGAATTAGTTGCATATTTGTACGTGGTTTTGACACATGGAAAGCACATATACACCCAGGTTTTGTTCTACATAGTTGCGTATATATTCTAAAGTATGTTAAAATATGTACATGAGTTGGGTTCTGGATAAGTGTATACATATGTGGAAAGGCCTTATGGAAGGTGTGTATGTAAGCCAAGGTTTTGTTGAAAAATATATCTGATTAGTGTTCTTGTGTTTCTGATGTCTATCAGTGAAGTCTTCAAATAGATCTTAGTTGTTTAAATATTGATAACATTGCTAGTTGATTATGATTAACGATCAATGATTGGTTGGTTGATTGATGATAAAATATGTCTGATTAGTGTTCTTATGTTTCTGATGTCTATCAATGAAGTCTTCAAATAGATCGTAGTCTTAAAATCTGTACATGAGTTGGGTTCTGGATAAGTGTATACATACGTGGAAAGGCCTTATGGAAGGTGTGTATGTAAGCCAAGGTTTTTTTGAAAAATATGTCTGATTAGTGTTCTTGTGTTTCTGATGTCTATCAGTGAAGTCTTCAAATAGATCTTAGTTGTTTGAATATTGATAACATTGCTAGTTGATTATGATTAAAGATCAATGATTGGTTGGTTGATTGGTGATTGAGTGATTAGCTGATTGATTTGGTACATTGTTATGTTTGATGTATGGTATTGGGATTAAATGAGTGTAGTGGATCTAGTGTGAAAATTTATGTAACGTGGTCCATGGGTGGTGTTGAGGTTTGGAGCCTTCAGTGAGGGGGTCATATCTCCCTTCCAGTGGGTGCTGGTAAATGAGATTAGGGGTTGGAGCTCCTTTCCAGTCGGAGCTAGAGAATGAGAGAATTTTGTAGCCTTCTATAGTTGGGTGCCTGTGTGCTGTTATGAGTTTGTGCCAGTACAAGATTGTAAGCAGTTTTATATATAATAAATATTGAATACATAGATGACAACAATGGTGGTTTTCTCCCACATTGGGTTTCCACCTTAAATCCTGGTGTTCATATGTGTTTCTTATTTGTGATGGTTTAATATTTTCTTACTACACATGTTTACTACTTAATAAATGTCTAATGAATCAATGATGCACTGGTCTAAGTTAAGGTACTGAATATTTATTTGAATTATAATTTTATTGGGCATACGTTGGTTTCCTTAATGATGGTTGCATGCATACGCTTGTTAATGAAAGCCACTGATGCCATCAAAAATATTAAATAAGAGCTTGGGGACATGCCAACTATTTCCAACAACATTATCAAGTTATTAAATTCCAAGAACACATATGATCTGGATGAATTAGGAGTTGAGGACATGACAAAGAAAAGTTTGGAGGTAAAGAAGGTTCTCACAAAGAGAAACTTGATTGTACAACTGGAAGAAAAATGTCACAGCTTAGAGATAGTTGTAAACAAATTTTTCAGTAGGATAGAACCTTTAACTCAGAAAGGTCTTCCTTCCATGTTTTTAATCAATGAAAAATTAATGAACAAAGAGGACTATGTAAAGAAGTTGAATGAAATTTCCAGGGACATAGCTAAATTTTCAAATATAGAAGGCACTATGACAAGAAAGCGTTATTAGATGCATTGGATCATGAAATTTCCATCCAGCATGAGGTAAAATATGTTTTTTGGTAAAAACAACTTTTGCTAAGTATACCGAAGTCGATGAAATATACAGGAAAGTCATCAAGTTAACTATCCCATATGAAGATCGATGGGATAAGTTAACTGTGTTTCAGGAGTAAAAAGTAATAAAGAACAATCATTTACAGCCAACACATGGGACAATGCATCAACAAGCATTACAGCCATCACAACCTACAGATAGGCCTACTCATGAAGTGATTCCTTTAAAGTAATGTTGGTATGCCAGATCACCCACATCGAGCCTATCTTTTGTCAAAGTTAGAGTTTATTGTTATATTTAGGCTAATAATACATTGTCTGTTGAGACAAAAATCATTGTAATCAAATTTCTAATATTTTAGTATAAATATTTCATTGTTTGAAGTTTTTGAGGTTGATTTCTGAACATATTTTGCCTACTACACAATTGTAAATTCCAAGTTTTGTTCAAGCATCAATAATACAAAGACTTTTTTCAGGATTCTTGTGGTGTAATTACTAGTGAAGTGTTTCTATTGTTTCTGTGTTTTCCAATGTGTTTCTTTTTCTCTATTTATCAGAATTATTAATTGTAAAAAATAAAGTGTGATGAATAGGACATGTTATTTAAAACACCTTATTATGGCTGCTTTTACAATTTAAATGTTTTCTAATCGAAGTCACTGAAAAATGCTTAATTTTTTTTCAGTCTCAACTGAAATTCACTTTTCGACCTGTTGAGGCCTCATAAATATATGGCAACAACAAGGGGGATAACCACCCAGTCTGGACCTTAAGGCAATTCCTTTTCCATTTGGGATAGTGGCTCCGACTGGATATAATGGGACCATTTTCCTAGAGTTGGGTTTTTTGTTTGGTTGCTGGATTCCTCTCAAAAGATTTTCATGAAGAATTACTAAAAATTAAAACAAATTTATTCCAAAATGAAAAACTTTGAATTAAGTATAATTTAATCTAACCCGAGATAATATTGTAGCGATCTAGAATGATATCTATTCAAGCTTTGATGATTAATATCATTACAGATTTAATAGAATTAATACTTTGTACGATGATTCTCTTGAAAAAATAGTTAATCAAAAGAAAATGAAAAACATATCGCATATATCTGATGACTATATATATAAAATAAATCAATTTCTATCTTTATATCATACAAAAGTGAAACTTGATATTTCAGAAAAAAAACAATTAATTTCATATATAATTCATGGAAGCTGGACTTATCACTAATATTCAAAAATAGAATTAGCATTCATGATAATAGTACCAGATGTGTACTGCTCTATTTATATGATTAGTGATAATAGGCCACATTCAATTCTTTTATCAAGGATTCTTTCAAATAATACAGAACTGCATCAATCGTGATCAACAAAATGATATATAGCTGAAAAGACCGTGTTCCATTACTTTATCAAGGCATTCACAAACTTACTTACAATTAAGCATTCTTTGTGAATGTTCTCAATAAAATTCTAAACCCTTCTCTAAATTCATGACAAGGGTTTAAATACTAAACTAATTACAAACTAACATTAAATTATTACAAAAATGTAGAGGATGTTTCAAACAACCTTTCTCTAAAACCTTAACTTAAACAATAATCTAGGAACTTTGAACTAACAATCCTGATTTTGCAAATCCTGCCCTTCTTTCTGAGTGTGATCATGAAGCTGACAAATATCTAGCATTTCTTTAAGCTAAGCTTGTTGTGATATTTGTGATCGAATCTGCCCCTTGAAAATAGCATTTCAAATCACTGACTGAGATCTTTTTGCCGAATTTGTAAGAGACTGAAGAGTTTGATGTTGATGGTAAGGTTTGATCAGAAAAATCCAGTAATTTTCCTGATCAAACTTATTAAATTTTTTTATTATTTCCTCTTGTGTGTCTTCTCTTTGTCTCCACTATATTTCTACTTCTCTTGTTCTTGAAAACACATCAGACGTGTTTTCTTTAAGAAGCTATGTTTTAAACAATTGATCACATATAGACTAAATAATTTCATTTGATTTCTTGGATGTCTTTGTCGCTGTTTTCTTTGCTTGATTAAGTTGTGCTCTCCATTCTACGAATAACAATTCTTTGTGAAGCTTATCTATTTGTGGTAGATTAGCTTGTTTTCCTGTATCTGAAATTTGCCACTGAATGTGTTCTTCGATCTTGTTTTCAAGTCTTTCACATTCCATTTTCTGAATTGCTATTTGTTGAATCATTATCTTATTGGAATCAGAATAAGAATCAATCATAGAAGCTTGGTGAAAAAACACTTCTTTTTCTTTCTTTAACATGGTGTTTACATCAAGTGCTTCTTTGATGAATTGTTCTAATTGTGGTTGACTTTATAACTCAGACATTTCTTTCTCTAGATGTGTTTGCTTTTCATTTAGCTCTGTTTGATACTTTGATTTGCGGTTTTCAACATCTTCATGAAATTGGGTTGTGCTTATTTTGATCTGCTCAGTGGACTTGGCTTTCTCTTCAATTAGCAATTGTTCTAATTCTTGCACTTTGGCTTCCTTTTGTTTCAACAATACTCTAACCTCAGTAGCTTTATCGACAATAGTGGTAGCATATGCCCCTTCATATTGTGATAACTTGGTTAGATCTTCAATGGGATAATCTGAGGAATCCTTCCAAAGTATATCAATGGATTCATATGTTGCTTTTGGAGTTGTTTCATCAATCCTTCTTCTTTTATTTCTTTTGACCACAACTTTGTAGCTAGGACTGAAAAAAATGTCTAATGATGTAATATCTTCAATCTATAGAACTATCTGATCTGTAGGGTAGGCCGATATGGTTTCTTTTTCATGTACTGCTGGAACTCTTAATAGCGGATTCACAGTCTGTGAAGGTATTGGTGTTTGAAAACTTTATGCTAGATTTGTCTTGGGATTTTCTTTGGGAGTCCTTATTGCTTCGGAGAATTCTTCCCATTCATTCCTCAGATATTTTTTATGAGATGGCTTGGACTGATCTAACATGCTATGAGTATGTTGAACTTTCTTTGAATTTGATTTTGTCCCATTGTTCCTTGTTTTTTCCAGCACTTATATCTCTTGAATAATTTGGTCAATTTCTAAATTTTCTTTCTGAGATTTGGATTCATTTCAGATTGATATAAATTATCAAACTGCTACTATGATTGACCTAATTAATTTTCAGATATATCTTTCATTTCATCATCTAGACTAACACTTGGAGTGTGTTTTTCATCTTCAATGGTCAATAGATTCAAAGGAACCTTTTCTAGTCTCTTGTTTCTATATGCTTGAAAAGCTTCAACATCTTCTTGACTTAATTGACTAGAAACATATTTGATAATATCAGAGAAATTTTCCATGCCTTAGAAGAAGTCATCAAATTCATCTGCTTCCTTTACAAAAGGATTCATTTTAAGCTTTGCGATGTAATTTTTAATCACATCATTGGGATCATATAATCTTCCTGAAAAAAATTCCAATTTCAACAACTGAATCTTGGAAACTTCTTTGTATGTTTGACCAATATTAGCCAGAGAAAAGGTGTCGCACTGTAGAGGGAAACTAGACCAAATAGCCTTTTACCGTCTTTTAAATGTGTTGTGACACCGCTGACAAGCTGATATGCTATTTCTTTTGCAAGTAATTTATGTGGCACATAGTAAGGTAGAACATGGGGAGAAGAATAACTCTCCAAAACTCTAATATATGTGAACTTTTCTTCGGAAAACCATCTAGCTATGGGAATAATATCTACATTGGCTTCTTCAGAAACCCTAGGAGCATTTTTGTTGAAAATCATCTGATGCATGGGCAATATGACTCTGTAGCAACTTTTATAGAAATGTAAGTGGAACTCGGAATCCTAGAGTTCTTTATGGTAGATATGAATCGGGGTAGGGTTTTTGGTAGTCCATTTCCAACCCATGGTAGGAAAATTAGAAGTAAAACAAATTGCGTCCATGACATAAGAAGACATATAAAATGGAGGTATTTATCAGAGCGAAATACTTATTTTATTCCTATATTCAGTGATATGCTTGGCTAGGTAATTGGATAGAGTGTTTGCCCAATTTAGGATGGATGAATTGATGATTGCGTAAATTAGGGGAACCCAATCTCTTGAAAATCTAGTACTGTTAGGTTTGGAAAATATTCTACACAACATACTGGCCGCATAAGAATAAGGATTAGGAATTTGTACAATTGGGTATGTACCAGAATTATCTTGCTTCAATTTCCCTTCATTGTCTTTCCATTCATGGATGACTTTGAGAAGATCTGGATGTTTTTCTTTGAAAGTCTGCACATATTTGTTTTCGTATTTATGCTGTGGGGTTGGTAGATGATACGTTGCTGCTAAATCCTCTGCTTTGAAAAAACCCATACTCTCTCCTCTCGAATTATTGAAAATTCTACCTTCAATTTTTAAGTGGTCAATTGCCCACTTAACCATGTCTGTATAAGGAAGAATCTTAGGTCTCGCTACTATCCTGTGAATATGCGAGCATGCAACGTTAAAAAGGGTTGCATCAAAGGAAAAATCAGTGTATGTAGCAGAAACTTTGTCTATCACCATTGGTCCTTCATCTTCGAAGAGTTTATACATTGTTTCCCATGACGAACTGCCACAGTCTTTGTTGCAGATGATGTCTGAAAATAATGAAGACATATCTGCGTCTTCTGTAGATGATGTTTGAGAAATTTCCTTGCCTCTTTTTCTCATTTTGAACTTCTTCAACCAAGTAATTGATTTCCTGAGAGCAAAGCGAATCTAACATATAAGGAGTATTATAAGAGAAAATCAATCATTTATTTCTAATGCACGCGAGAAGATGTCAATCTATTAACCATCTTTCATAAATCCTAATTTACTATTTCACATGGCTTCACACGTAAGATACATCAATCATTTTAAAGCCGTTAAGATCTTAAATTCTATTTGATATGACACAAGTTTATTTCACACGTTGAATTCATTTAATACGAAAATCGCAATCATTACTTATAATATTTCGTTATGATTGACCTTTAAAGGTTGCGCAAATCACAGATCACAACTTTTATAGGATAGCATATGAGTATATATTATAATTTACGCATAAGGCGAATTGTGAAAAACTTAAAATGGACGCGAGAGCAAAAGATTTTATATTTTCTAGTTTATTTACTTGTCGGGTCTGCGGGTATCGCAACTTATAATGTTTATGTCTTAAATATTTTTTGATTAAATAAAGCGCGATGCACAAAGGAAGAATAAAATGATGATTTTAATGTTTTTTCAAGGTTTTTGCATTTATTTCTTTAGAAAGGCTTCGAGCGCATTTCGCAATTCGCATAGTAATTAATTAATATTTACTTGTTAAAATTAAAAGGTTAATTAGTTAATCAATAATTATTAGGATGTTATTCTATTTTCAAATTATAAATTAGCTTATAACTCTAATTAAATTAAAATTAAATCATTAAAATTAAATATTTAATAAAATTAAATATATAATAAATTAAAATGATATATTAATAAACTAAATATATCCTTTTAGTTCAATTATATACTTATATTTTATTAAGTCTTTTATTAAAATAATTAATTTCCTCATTGTTTTTACTTTTTAGCTTTTTCCTTTTTAATATTTAATTTAATCTTTAAGATTAATTATATATTAAAATTAGATATATAATGAATTATAATAAATATTTAGTAAACTAAATATTTCCTTTTAATTCAATCATATATTTACATTTTATTAAAACCTAAAATCAATTAGCTTATAGCATTTCCTCCTTAATAAACTTTTTCCTTCATATAGTTTTTCTAGATTCTATTATTGACCTTTTAACTTAGAATTATTAGTCTTTATAGAACCTTATTGTTATTAGGAATTTAATTATTATAATTATTAAAAAATAATAACATTATTAAATATCTTGTTATTATTAAATTTAGAAAAGTATGAAGAATTTTTGGTCGGCCCTTTTCTAGATAGCATCCTCCACCTTTATTAATGGTCTGAGTCTTTTCTCTCATTTCTTCATTCAAAGTTTGTCCTGATGATGGATTCTCGTTGGGATTCGAAACGTCGACACTCGTTTTCTAGCAATGTGGATAATCCGGAAAGCTCCTTAAAAAAAGATGCTTTCCTTTCTCTTCCTGCTGCAGTTTGACATACTTTACATTTTCTCGCATATTCATGTGCATCTTTAAATAGAGTTGGCCAATAATAACTAGCATGCAGTATTTTATGAGCTGTGGTGTTTCCTCCGAAATGACCTCCAGCTGGTCCATCATGTAATTCCTGCATTACTTTTTCAATTTCAGTTTTTTCTAAACATCTTAATAATACATAATCATAATTCTTCCTAAATAACACATCATCTATGAGTTGATATTTATTTTGTTTAAGTCTCAGAGCATGCTTTGTTGTATAATTAAGATATAATGGAGCATATCCATTTTTCAAGAAAAATTTAAGATTAGCATATTGTGAATGAGAATCGTTTAGGCTTACCTCACATAGTTGTATTTCATTTCATTGATTTTGTTCTGTTGGTAAATGAGAGGCTCCAGTTAACATTTTGCAAAGACCTTGTCCTTTAACAATTTTAGCCGGATGTATCTCTACATCATATTCTTGAAGTGCAGTCACCCAATTTTCTCTCTTCTCTCGTACTTCTCGTTGAATTAATAATTTCCTTACCGCAGAGTCAGGTACTATTATTTTAGTATGTGTTTTTAGGAGAAAAGGTCTGAAATGTTTCAAAGCTTTAAACACAACATAAGCTTGTTTTTCTACAGCTGAATAATTTAACTTAACACCTTGAAGGTTAGAACTAAAAAACAGAATTAGTGCTTCAATGTTTTGATCATTTAATTGTGTCAAAATTGTTGCATATGATGTATCAGAAGAAAATGTATATAATACAAATGTTTTAAGGAAATAAAGAGTTGTTAAGGAGGGAGCTTCAATGATGGCTTTTTTGATCAACTCAAAAGAATTTCTCTCTTCTTTTCCCCATTTAAAAATTGAATTTTTCTTGATCATTGATTGTAGGGGTAAGATGATTTGGGAAAAATTAGGAACAAACCTTTTTACAAAATTAATTTGTCCTAAAAATGATTCCATCATTTTTTTATTGTGTGGTAGAGGAATATTTTCAATTTCTGGAATCCTATCAGGATCAATATGGATTACTTGTTTAGAAATAATGAACCCTAATAATTTACCTTCTGATAAAGAAAAATAACATTTTTTAGGATTCAAGGAGATACCATATTTTCTACATCTTTCAAAAATGTTCTTTAGGTGATTAATGTGATTATTCCTATGCCTAGAGTAAACAGTAATGTCATCTAAGTATATAACAACTGAGCTATTGGTTAGTCCTATGAAAGCTATATCCATAGCACGTTGAAATGTAGCACCAGCATTAATCAACCCAAAAGGCATTTTTTGATATGCGTATGTTCCCCGCTTTGTTTTAAATGTTTTTTTTATCTATCGTTAGGATGTACCATGATATGATTATACCCTGAAAATCCGTCGAGAAAATACATCAATTTAGATCCTGCGACTGGCTGTAATATCTATTCCATGGTGGGTAAGGGAAAAATATCTTTCTGACAGGCTTTATTCAAATTTCTAATATCTATACAAATCCTAATGTCTCCATTCTTTTTCCTAACTGGAACAATGTTTGACACCTATTTCAAATTCCTAATGGAAAAACTGACTTTGGTTTTGAGCATTTTATTTAATTCAGATTTAATTTGACTTTCTAAATTTGGATGAATTTTCCTAAGTTTTTGTTGTACAGGATTATCATCTAAAATCATAAGTATAATATGTTGAATTATGGAAGTATCATATGTCTTAAGATCTGAATAATCCCATGCAAAGATATCTTTATATGTTTTCAGAAATTTGATGAATGACATTCTTTCTTTAGGTTTTAAACCAAGACCTAAGTTGATGTTTTGAGGTTTTTCTGGTGTACCAAGGTTAATCAATTCAAACTTTAAAGTAGAACTTTGAGTTTTTGAATTGGTTACCTTCTTAAACCTATCTTTAAAATCATAGAGATATTCCATTTTGACTGCAAATTTGGGAATTGAATTAGTATTTGGTTTATCTTCAATCTGTAAATCATGTTCATTTTCATCTATGATCTGACCTTCATAAGCTCTTTCTGATGTAATAAAGTCTACTATATCTGCATCATTATTAAATACTCTCCAATTTGTTACATTGTCAGGAATGGAAGGCCTAAAAATTAATTCAATTGAAAATATATCTGGGCTAAATTCTTCAGATGGTATAAGTCTAGATGCTACATTAGTAATTAAATCAACACTTGCATTTTGTAATCTAGGAACTATGGAGATATTGAATGCAGTAAAATGTGAAGTAAGATTCTGAGCTAAAGTTTGATAATGTTTTAAATGTCTCGAAATACAATGAATCATATTTCTGAATTGTCTAACAATTATTTCAGAATCTCCATACACTTGCAAATATTTAACATTCAATCCTATAGCTTTATATAGACCTTATATCAGTGCTTCATATTCAACAGTATTATCTATACACTATTACTCGAGTCTGCAAGAGAGCATTGTTTTATCTCCTTGTGGATCGATCAAAACGCAACCTGCTCCTGCACCATCTTCTGATTTTGAACCATCAAAGTATAGAGTCCAAAATAAAAAATTTCTTGGAATTTGATTCATTGAATGATCTAAGAAATGATTTAGTTGAATAGTTTCCTATGATATTATTGGTAAAGGCTACAGGTTCATTTTCTTCTTCTAGTTCAGTGACTGTTTGTTTCATGAATTGTTCACGTTCAATTCTGATTTGATTTGGTTTTCCATTGTATGGTAACCATATGTGTGACCAATTAGTAGCAAAATATCCATGTAACTTTTCAGACCAATCCCTGCATGAAATAAGACCATAAAATTCAGGGATGTCTACGACCAAAATATCAATTACTTGCAATACCTTTGGATTGGATGATAACCTAATAGATACTGACAGCATTTCTCCAATAACTTCAACTCTTGTTCTATCCAATTTAACTATATGTACAGTTGACTTTTGAGGAGTGATATTCAATTTTGTACACACGGTTCTTGGCATAATGTTTGAAGAAGCTCCTAAATCAATAAGACAATTATGAACATCTTTGTTAAAAATCTCATAAGTAAAAAGTAAAGGAGGAGTATGAGAAATAAATCTATCCCCAATTAAAACAAGATCATTGGGATTTACTTTGTTTTCATATGATGGAGGTTTCCTCATATCTTTAGAAGCTTGTGCTATAACTGGTGGTTGTATAGGTTCTACAGGGATTGCCTTGAGTTCTCTAAGCAAAATTTTATGTTGTTGTTTGAGTTTGGTCATTTCATGTAATGAAATATTTTCTTTAGTATTTTTTATATCTTCAACTATATTATATTCCATTGTATCTGAAACTATCAAAGTTTTAGAAGTTGGATTAGGATCTGATGGAATAATCTGTCTGAACAGTTTTAGATTTTCTAACTGTTGTTTGCTCCTTGGCGGGGAGATATTTCTAATTATGATTTGATACAATTGAAACAGAAAAAGATTTACTTCTTGTAGATACAGGCATAGCTTCACTTTCTTCCTCTGTGGGGAGAATGAAATCCTATAAACCATTTAATTCAACTTCTTCCTTAGATTCTAGCTCTTGTTCAGATGGTGAGGTATCTTCAGTATATTGATCGGATTCAGCATTTGAAATCACGTTTGGAGGTTGAGATGTTGAAGAAGGGTTTTTCTTAAATGGGTGAAATGATCTTTTAGGGGTTGAGGTTTCAGCAACCTATTTCTTTATTTCAATCATATCATTTGACATGGTTTTTAACACTTTTTGAAGGCCTTCAAGATCAAATGGACCTTTTAAGACCTTCTTTTTTGAATCTTGACCAAATGTCACTTTCTTGGTTTTCTTATCTTCTATCTCTAAACGTTTTTCTAATGCTAATATTCTTTTCTCTACAGCAAGAGCTTCTTTCATGTTCTCTAAAAGGGTAGCTTTATTATCTCTATCTACAAAAATAGCTATATTAGAAGGCAAAGAAGAAATATACCATCATATTTGTACATCAACAATAGGTTTAGAAGCAGCTGGAATTTTTTTTAATAACTTGTTAAATTTAGAGTTGAAATATTTTATCCTTTCCCCTGAATTTGTTTTAAGATTGGAAAGATTATTGATCAGGGATGCAACAGTTCTATCATCTCCAAATTTTGCAAGAAAAACTTGCTTGAAAGTTTCCCAATCGGCAATAGATCCTGCTAGAAGTGAAAAGTACCAGGATCCTGCAGATCCTTGTAAAGTATAAGGAAACAATGTGACTATGATATCTTCATGAGCAACTCCATTTAGATTCATGAATAACATAAAATTATTGATATTCGCTTCAGCAAGAAGACCATCATCTAGATTATATTTAGGTAACCATTTTTCTGGATGATCCAGAAGAGGATTTGGATTTTCTATTAATACAGCACCAGGATTCGTCCAAGGCCGATTAGCCATAATTGGATTTGAAGTTTGTGAAGATATATAAGTAGATATAGAAGTAGGAGGAATGAATGAAGAGATTACAACTGGAGCAGTGCTACTGGTAATAGCACTGATTTTTTGAGTAGAAGAAATGGAAGACTAGGAAGATGTAGATTGAGTAAGAGGATGTGAACAAGTAACTAAAGGGAAATTTGATGTAACTTCACTTGCGTCTGACTTAGATCTGGATTTAGAAACTTTTTTGTGAAATGATTGAATTGGGAATTCAAAAGGTGGAATTCCAAGTTTCTCACTTTTAGATCTAGTTAATATTCTAGTTTCTCTAAATAGAGAAGTAACTCTTTCTTCAGAAGCTTTTGGGTTAACAGGATTTTCAGCAGAAATAGATATTCCTTCTAATTTCTGAATTAAAGACTAAACTTTGGGAGATTCAGGAGTGAATTCTGAGGTAGATAAATGTCGAGATACTTCAGGAGATGATGGAAAGGTTTCTATTATTTCCAATTTCTGAGTTGGTGATCTGGAATGTGATCGGGAAGTGGTAGAATGCTTTTGGGGAGATCGGCTCTTATGAGGGCTTTTAATTTGACGTTTATATTTATATGCCATTCATAGCCAACCCTCCTTCTAGCACCAAAAATTTTGAGGCCTCAGAAATCTGTGTCAACACCAAGGGGGATAACCACCTGGTCCGAACCTTAAGATAGTTCCTTTTCCATTTGGGATAGTGGATCCAACTGGATATAAAGGGACCAGTTTCCAAGAGTTGGGTTTTTTGTTTGATTGTTGGATTTCTCTCAAAATATTTGCATGAAGAATTACTAAAAACTAAAACAAATTTATTCTAAAATGAAAAACTTTGAATTAAGTCTAATTTAATCTAACCCGGGATAATATTGTTGTGATATAGAATGATATCTATTCAATCTGTGATAATTAAGATCATTACAGATTTAATAGAATTAATACTTTGTAAGATGATTCTCGTGAAAAAATAGTTAATAAAAAGAAAATGAAAAACATATCAAATATATCTAATGACTATATATAAAACAAATCAATCTCTATCTTTATATCATACAATAGTGCAACTTGATATTTCAGATAAAAACAATTAATTTCATATATAATTCATGGAAGCTAGATTCATCACTAATATTCAAAAATAGAATTAGCATACATGATAATAGTACCAGATGTGTACTGCTCTGTTTATCTGATTGGCGATAATAGGCCACATTCAATTCTTCTATCAAGGATTCTTTCAAAGAATATAGAAGTGCATCAACAGTGATCAACAAAATGATATATAGCTAAAAATATCATGTTCCATTACTTTATCAAGGCATTCACAAGCTTACTTACAGTTAAGCATTCTTTGCAAATGTTCTCAATAAAATTCTGGACCCTTCCCTAAATGCAAGAGAAGGGTTTAAATACTAAACTAACTACAAACTAACATTAAATTATGACAATAATGTAGAGGATTTTTCAAACAATATTTCTCTAAAAACTTATCTTAAACAATAATCTAGGAACTTTGAACTAACAATCCTGATTTTTTGAATCCTGCCCTTCTTTCTGAGTGTGATCATGAAGCTGACAAATATCTAGCATTTCTTTAAGTTGAGCTTGTTGTGATATTTGTGATCGAATCTGCCCCTTGAAAATAGCATTTGAAATTACTGACTGAGATCTTTTTGCCGAATTTGTAAGAGACTGAAGAGTTTGATGTTGATGGTAAGGTTTGACCAGAAAATTCTAGTAATTTTCCTGATCAAACTTATTAAATTTTTTGATTATTTCCTCTTGTGTGTCTACTCTTTGTCTCCACTCTATTTTTACTTCTCTTTTTCCTGAAAACACATCAGACGTGTTTTCTTTAAGAAGTTTTGTTTTAAACAATTGATCACATATAGATTGAATAATTTCATTTGATTTCTTGGATGTCTTGGTCGCTGCTTTCTCTGCTTGATTAAGTTGTGCTCTCCATTATGTGAATAACAATTCTTTGTGAAGCTTATCTATTTTTGGTAGATTAGCTTGTTTCCTTGTATCTAAAATTTTCCACTGAATGTTTTCTTCGATGTTCTTTTCAAGTCTTTCACATTCCATTTTCTGAATTGCTATTTGATGAATCATTATCTTATTGGAATCACAATAAGAATCAATCATAGAATCTTGGTGACAAAACACTTCTTGTTCTTTCTTTAACATGGTGTTTACATCAAGTGCTTCTTTGATGAATTGTTCTAACTGTGGTTGACTTTGTAACTTAGAAATTGCTTTCTCCAGATGTGCTTGCTTTTCATTTAGCTCTATTTAATACTTTGATTTGAGGTTTTCAACATCTTCATGAAATTGTGATGTGCTTATTTTGATCTGCTCAATGGACTTGGCTTTCTCTTCATTTAACAACTATTCTAATTCTTGCACTTTGGCTTCCTTTTGTTTCAACAATACTCTAACCACAGTAGCTTTATCGATAGTAGTGATAGCATATGCCCCTGCATATTGTGATAACTTGGTTAGATGTTTAGTGGGATCATTTGAGGAATCCTTCCAAAGTACATCAACGGATTCATCTATTGGTTTTGGAGAGGTTTCATCACTCCTTCTTATTTTACCTCTTTTGACCACAAATTTGTAGCTAGGATTGTAAAAACTATCTAATGACAGAATATCTTCAATCTGTAGAACTATCTAATCTATAGGGTAGGCCGGTATGATTTTTTTTTCATGTACTGCTAGAACTCTTAGTAGCGGATTGATAGTCTGTGAAGGTTCTGGTGTTTGAAAAATTGATGCTAGATCAGTATTGGGATTTTCTTTGGGAGTCTGTATTGCTTTGGAGAATTCTTCCCATTCATTCCTCAGATATTTTTTTTGAGATGGATTGGACTGATCTAACATGCTATGAGTATGTTGAACTGTCTCTGAATTTGATTTTTTCCCATTTTTCCTTGTTGTTTCCAACACTTCTATATCTTGAATAATTTTTTCAATTTCTAAATTTTCTTTCTGAGATTCAGATTTATTTTCAGATTGATCCGAATTATCAAACTGTTGTCGTGATTGACCTGATTCATTTTCAGATATATCTTTCATTTCATAATCTTGACTAGCATTTGGAGTGTGTTTTTCATCTTCAATGGTCAACAAATTCAAAGGAACCTTTTCTAGTCTCTTGTTTCTATATTCTTGAAAACCTTCAGCATCTTCTTGACTTAATTGACTAGAAACATATTTGATAATATCAGAGAAATTTTCCATGCCTTGGAAGAAGTCATCAAATTCATCTTCTTCCTTTACAAAAGGCTTCATTTTAAGCTCTTCAATGTAATTTTTAATCACATCATTGGGATCATATAATCTTCCTGGCTTAAATGCCAATTTCAACAGATGAATCTTGGAAACCTCTTTGTATGTATGACCAATATTAGCCAGAGAAAAGGTGCCACACTGTAGAGGAAAACTAGGCAAAATAGCCTTTTTACCATCTTTTAACTGCTTTGTGACACCGTTGACAAGCTGATATGCTATTTCTTTTTCAAGTAATTTATCTAGCACATAGTAAGGTAGAACATGGGGAGAAGCATAACTCCCAAATACCCTAATATATGTGAAATTTTCTTTTCCAAATCATCTAGCTACAGGAAGAATATCTACATTTGCTTCTTTAAAAAACCTAGAAGCCTTTTTGTTGAAAATCATCTGATGCATGGGCAATATGACTCCGTAGAAAATTTTATAGAAATGTAAGTGGAACTCGGAATCCTAGAGTTCTCTATGGTATATATGAATCAGGGTAGGGTTTTTGGTGTCCATTTCCAACCCATGGTAGGAAAATTAGAAGTAAAACAAATGGCATCCATGACATAAGTAGACATATAAAATGGAGGTATTTCTCTTAGCGAAATACTTCTTTTATTCCTATATTCAGTGATATGCTTGGCTAGGTAATTGGATAGAATGTCTGCCCAATTTAGGATGGATGAATTGACGATTGTGTCAATTAGGGGAACCGAATCTCTTGAAAATCTAGTACTGTCAAGTTTGGAAAATATTCTACACAACATACTGGTGACATAACAATAAGGATTAGGAATTTGTGCAATTGGGTACGTACCAAACTTATCTTGCTTCAATTTCCCTTCATTTTCCTTCCATTCATGGATGACTTTGATAAGAACTAGATGTTTTTCTTTGAAAGTATGCACATATTTGTTGTCGTATTTCTGTTGTAGGGTTGGTAGATGATACATTGCTACTAAATCCTATGCTTTGAAAGAACCCATAATCTCTCCTCTTGAATTCTTGAAAATTCTATCTTCAATGTTTAAGTGGTCAATTTCCCACTTAACCATGTCTGTATAAGGAAGAATCTTAGGTCTCACCGCTATGCTGTGAATATGTGAGCATGCAGTGTCAAAAAGGGTTGCATCAGAGGCAAAATCAGTGTATGTAGCAGAAAATTTATCTATCACCCTTGGTCCTTCATCTTCAAAGAGTTTATACATTGCTTCCCATGACAAACTGCCACAGTCTTTGTTGTAGACGGTGTCTAAAAATAATGAAGACATATTTGCGTCTTCTGTAGATGATGTTTGAGAAATTTCCTTGCCACTTTTTCTCATTTTGAACTTCTTCAACCAAGTAATTGATTTCCTGAGAGTAAAGTGAATCTAAGATATAAGGAGTATTATAGGAGAAAATCAATCATTTATTTCTGATGCACGCGAGAATATGTCAATCTATCAACCATCTTTCATAAATCCTAATTTACTATGTTACATGGCTTCACATGTAAGATACATCAATCGTTTTAAAGTCGTTAAGATCTTAAATTTTATTTGATATGACACAAGTTTCTTTCACACGTTGAATTCATTTAATACGAAAATCGCCATCATTCCTTATAATATTTCGCGATGATTGAAATTTAAAGGCTGTGAAATGCAATCTTTGCAAATCGCAGATCACAACTTTTATAGGATATCGTATGAGTATATATTATAAGTTGCGCGCAATGCGAATTGCGAAAAACTTAAAATGGACGTGAGCGCGAAAGATTTTATATTTCCTAGTTGATTTGCTTGTTGGGTCCGCGGGTATCGCAACTTATACTGTTTAAGTCTTAAATATTTTTTTATCAAATAAAGTGCGATGCGCAAAGGAAGAATAAAACGATGATTTTAATGTTTTTTCAAGGTTTTTGCATTTATTTCTTCGGAAAGGCTTCGAGCTCATTTTGCAATTCACATATTTTACGTTTTATAATTCTTTTTGAAATAAATATGTAATATGCGATGCGCTTTAAGGGAAAAACAATTTTTTTTTATTTTTCTAAGTTTTTATTTTAGGAAATTATAAAAAGAATTTCCTATTTATTTCTAAAGGGTCCCTATTTAATAAAAAAATAAAGGGGGGGGTTGTTGTATAGCACATCACTTAATTCATATTAAGATTATTCTTTTAAAATCTTAAAAAAAGGAGTCCAGGTAGAATACCTTCTAACTTTTCCTTGTTACAACTCTTTTAAAAATTGATTCAAAATCCAGTTTTATATTTTGACTCCATTTCCCAATGGGAATATAAATATTTAATCGACCAAATCAATCAAAATCAAACAAAAACCCATTACAGTCATAACTAGCCTAATATCTATTCAAAACAAAGTCAAATATTAAAGAGAGATCCCTCTCTGAAGCTCGAGGTGCTAGATCCAAACTTCCAAAGTGGTTTTGATATTTTCCTCTGTATTTATTATACCAATATTCTAAATTACAAAACGATAACATAGTGGCGACCATACTGGGGAGAGAATTAAAAAAAATTGTAATTTTTTTCGAATTCATAGCCCTGGTTAAAACATTGTATTATAGGAATAATTTAAGATTGGTTTTCTTTTCAGTAGAGTAAATAATAAGTGTGTGCGTGAATTTAGATCATAATTGTGGCTCCTAAAAGAGCCTATACTAGAGCTCATCCTGATCCAAAGCCTGCAGAAATTGTAGATGACCCTGAGAAAATACTGAAAAGAAAGAGGTTATCAGAAAGCCAAGGAAGTAGTATTCCCCATCATAGAACTTGATTTATCCTTTGAACAAAGCCTATTTAGAAAAAATTCGACCAATTGGGTAGATCAAATAGTTGTAGACCAAGCTACATTAAGCAGAAATTCATCTGAATCCCATTATGCTCCTGTTGATATAGACCTTCAAATCCTCCAATAATTTGATAAATTGCAGTGTTTAGTCTCAATTTTACACCTTTCTGTTCACGAACCTTATGTTAAACAATTTATATAAATTTCTGCTATGACTTCTTATGTAGAATCGTCCACCTCATCACAATCTGTGTATCTTAGATTAGCAAGTCTTACCCCTTCTGTAGTTTCTACAACTACTTCAGTACTTTCCCATAAATCAACAAGTCCTACCCCTTCTATATTTTATACAACTACTCCAGTAATTTCTCACCAAGCAACTCAAAGTCCTTATTCTCCTCAATCCTAAACTATAATCCAACCTTCATCTCCACCAAAACCCCAAGTTTCAAATCAGCCTTTACCTTCCATTCAGCCCCCACCTTTCATCCAAAAACCACATCATATTTTTCATCCTCATATCCCTATAATGGTATCTAGATATGTTCCCCTTTTCCTTCAAGCAAAAATTCCACAAGATTATCAAACAAGAATCCCTTAATTTTATGGAACTGGACCTATCACTACCCAAGAGCATATAGATAGGATGAATGACAGTTTTGACCCTGAGGAGGTAGATGAGGAGAGTGTAAAACTTAGGTTGTTTGCACAAAGTCTCACAGGAGAGGTGAGAAAATGGTTTAAAGCATTACCTGCTGCTAGTTTTAATGATTTACCCACATTCCATCAAACATTCCTTACTAGGTGGTAAATTAAGAAGAACCCTCTTCATATTTTATCTGAATATGAAAGCATTAGGAGAGGACTAGGGAAAAGTGTTCAAGACTATTGCACTAGATTTAACAATGTATACAACATAATCCCTTATAATATTAAACCACCACAAGGATTATCCTTAATAAAATTTCCATATGGTTTTGAGGTAGACATGGCTTACCAGATTAGGGAAATAAATTCATCCACAATAGAAGAAATGAAAAGGGATGCAGTGGGTGTAGAAGAAAATCTATTAGCAAGGAGAGCTAGAATTAGGAATGAAAGGAGAGTAACCATAAAAGAGGAACCCTCTACTTCTTCTGCTGATGCTAAAATTGATTCCTTAGTTAGAAGAATAGAAAGAATGATGGAGAGGATTAATTTGAATGAGAGGGTTGCACCTAGGGAAAATCAACCTACACCTCAAAATCGAAATCAAAATCCTAGGAGAAATCCTCCCCAAATCAAACAAAGCGAACATAGGGGTTCTAATCAGCAAATTAGACCTCCTTTTCAGGAGAATTATGTTGATGAAGTGATGTAGGAGCATCCTACTTGGGTTTTATTAAAATATTTTGTAGTTAGGGGGGTGATGATTTTTTTTTTTTTTTTTATAAATTATTGTGCTAATTTTAATAAATTAAGGGAGAAAATTGTAAGTGAGGATTATTGTAAATATTATTTTAATAAATTAAAGGATATGAGTGGAGTTGAATTAGGAAGATAATCTAGGGATTAGGAATTCCTTAAACGGGACTTAGTTGAGTCCAAAAAAAGATAAATCGAATTTAGATTTTAGTTGAGATTTGTGTGGAGGAAATTATGGAGTGAAATAAATTCATCATTATGTATAAATATGAGGAGTATGTGAGGATGGAAAACAATGAGGAATACAGAGAGAGATAGAAATGGGTTGAGAGATTTTATTAAAGGGTCGAGAGCTGAAAGGCCATCCACTGTAATATTTGGCCAAGGAATTTCTTATGCTATTGTATATCAGCATTTTTTTGTTTGTATAGCTCTCTTTCCATTATGTATATTTGAAGCTGAATCAAATGTTTTTTTATTTATGAAGAATTAGATGAGATTTTTAATGCTGAAGGAAGCACACGAGTTTTTATATGCTCGGATCTGTTTTAACCCAGTATCATGACATCATTTGGTATCATAGCAAAGGAGATGAGTTTGGAGGATGAGTCTATTCTACGTTGAGGTTGTTTTGTTTGATTTCTTGTTGTGAGCGAGGGGAGCAGGTCGAATTGCCAGATTAAGATTTGATTGAAATATATTGTGGCACGTTGAGTCTGAAAATTTATATATGTATATTTCTGCTATATATTTGAGTGTGTGAGTGCAGGAATGATAATGTGTTTGAAGCAAGAACATAGGCTTGTGATTTGGGTGTGCGATCTTAAGTTCGAGGAGGCTACATGAGGGCCTTAATGCATTGGGTGAGGGTAGCATCATAGGTGAAGAACGTGCAGGCACATATATCATGGCATAGATGCCACAGGTGATAGATTTTATAACTGTGAATTGTGCGACATATGATATAACACATAATTGAATAACATATAGCAGCGTATAACGCATTTTGGCATGTTCACATTTGGTATCACATATATAACAACATATGTCACATGGGCATCCAGTGCATTGTTATCATAGGTATGATATCATAAGACTGCGGTATATGTGAAGCAGTGTCCCTAGGTAAATCAAGTTGTGTAACATAGGTTACATATAGCTTAAACATGACGAGTTGAATCTTCTTAAATTGGTTATGTCTATTTGATGGAGGCGTTGATTGGTATGGATCGTGGCTTGAGGATTTTGTGGTCTTAGTTTCTTGAAAGGCCAGTGTTGGGTTGTGTGAACCGTGGGTTCAACCACAAAAGGTCGCATTGAATTTTTTTAAATGGATTCCAAATGCAAAACTTTTGATTTTTTTATTATTGTATGATTCCTTAAGGATAGACCAGACCTACTATCGTGAAAAATAAATTTTGGATCGAGAAGAGATAGAAACCAAGGCAGTCGCTTGGGAAAGAGGGCAAAGATATGTTGGGCTTATGCATAAGGGCTGAAAGAGTCCAGTTACCTTAACTGCAGCACAGTACAACAATTGGTAAGATGGCTCATATGGAAACACTTCAATAATGTAGAGAAATGTGTACAACATTTTTCTTCTCCGTCCTGACATCTCTCATTGTTGGAATTGCAATGGCATGGTAATTGCGTTGAGACCAGTGCAGTCACAAATGAAAATACGATTTATAGAGCTGAGCTATGGATATTGTTGTTTATGTGTTAAATTGTTTGGAACTAATATAATATAAATGCTATGTGGATAGTGAATAACGATTTCCTTATTGCTTGGGTTGCTATTTGTAATGGAATGAAAATTTCATTATTGACTGCGTGATGGTTTGTGTGGACAGTGGATCTAACAAAAAAGGCAGCGTTTTGCTTTTAAAACCGGATCTCTTGTGGAAACCAGTAATATCAATGCACTTAAAAAAGGCATGTGTGGGCTTATGAAAGAGGTGAGGTTCCAGTGGAATATTCAAGGTATGGATCCAGTGTTTCTGCGGTACCACCTTCCAGCGTATGAAAAGGTCATTGGGATTGATCGAGGTAAATTTTTTGCAAATATTTCATGTACGTTTTTTGGAGAATGTAATCATGGAAGGATATTCCGTTACATTAAGGTTTCATGTTTTCAAAGCCAAGAAATTGAAATTGAAGAGAAACCCGAGAGATTGAGATGAGGGAACTTGGCTTAATTTAAGAGGGGAGATTGTGTGTACCTTGAAGGTTTACAAAAATTTTACAAACATTGTTTGTTGGGAAAGATTTATGTTACAAAGTTGCTGGGAAGAGATTTATTTGCTGGGGAGAGATTTTTAGAAAATGGACCTTGCGCATTCAAAGTAAAGTAAAGTAGGAATTCAATCTCATATGAAGAGTCCAATTTATTTGGAATTATATATATTATAATTTCTTGATACATTCAATACTAAAGTGTGCATTGGTTGATTGCATCAAATTTTGGTGTGGAGACAAAATCTATAGAGGCTTGAATGTATTCCTAAAAGAATACGTGAGAGAAGGGTTGGATCATTTCAACCACAAGAAGATTCAAGGTAAGTGCTCATTGAATGAATCAATATTCATTAAGTATAGGTATTTTAATTTCTGGATGATTAAATTTCCTTGCCATACTCGAGAAGTTGATCTTTTGTAAATGTTATGAAAGAGTGAAAATGTTGCAAATGCAGAGGTATAAATGAATGGAAAATTAATGAAAAAATCTGCTATCCTGGGTGATATAAAAAGAAGCATGCATTTTTATATGAGAGGGTTTATTATGCATAATGTGGATTCTTCGCAGTTTTGGTTAAGTCATTTTGGACCAAAGCTTGTATTTGGAATGGGAGAATTATTTTGATTTGTGTTTAAGGTTGAAAACACAATTTCTTGATGTTGTATAATATTTATTTTATCATCATGTGGTGGTATCTAAGGAGTTGTTATTCAAGATGGACACAAAGTACGAGTTGTACATCATTCATAAGAGAGGTTGAAATATGAATAGCTTATTCTTTGTACACAGGTGAAGAGATGTGAATTGATGTTGTATGGTGCATAAAAGTGTAGGAATTTTTTTTTCACTAAAATGACGAGCTTATGGTATGAAGGGCATGCGAATAGTCACAGTGACAAAGACGGCACAGAAGAGTGGAATCTAGAGAGTTGCAAATGCAAGGGAAAGGTTTAATGGGATCATAAGGTATGATAATTTAGAAAGGTATTTTTGAATGTTGAAAATTGAATGGTTTATTTATTTTCACCATAAAATAAATCTTGGGAAAGTGAAATGCATTTCAAGTTAAAGACTAAATTATTATGTGAAATGATAATGGGAAAATGATGATGTTTTCTTAAGAATGGAGTATGAGAGAGTGAATATTTTACATCATAAAATTTATTAAGGGTGGATGTTTGTTGGAAGATTGTATAACTTGAATTAATTCAAAATATCCACTATTGTAATTACTGGGTCAAGCTTTGAAGTCAAGCAGATGTTAGGGTCAAATGAAAATTTTGATAGCTTGAGTTAAGATTGAGTTATTGTATAAGAGGGTGTATTTTTCATCCAAGATGAAAAGTTGATGTAAATTCTAGGTCAAAAAGTATTGACTCAAGTCAAAGGTTTGAATGTAATTGGGTGCATGATCGGCGAAGCCCGACACCCAAAAAATTGGTCATTGTAACACATGAGTTACTAAAGTGTTGTTTGCAACAAAGTGAAGCAAGAGAGTTTCCAAAATATGATTCCAAGCCAGAGAACTAAAAGTGATCAAGCGGAGGAAGAGAGCTTGCATTGTTGAATGGCAAGTATGGAGGCTTTCTGAAAAGTGGATTCGAATGAAATACACACGTGAACAGATGAAGTTCACAAAGGAGGAAAATATGACTGTTGATAGTCATTTCAAAAGATATGATGAAGACCACAGTAGAAGAAGGAAGAAGGGAAATGCCAAGGAAAATGGTAGATGTGAACATTAGATTGATGAAGATTATGAGTGGGAGAAGGCTGAGATAACAGTTCACCTTGAATTGTTGATGGAATTGTTGCAGAGAAATATGAAATACCAAACACATGGTTGGAACATGAGGAAGAAAGTGAAGTGGCAGAGGCTACACGCAAAGAGGGTGTTAGTATCAGTCTTTGCAGCCTTCCTCCAGTGATCAAAAATTCTCTTACAAAGTGATTTTGAGGTGTCAGGGTCAAATTTTGTCATTTCAATGAGCCTTCAAGCAAAATTTGCTCACTAAGTACTAGGTCTAGGGTTTGCTTTCACTCCTTCCAGAGTTGTCCAAATGTCAGTCCATGTCACCATTCAGCTGAGTGTACCATCATTCAGAGGGTTTTCATCATCATGCCAGATTCCAAAGGGTCATTTTACACCTTGTTCATGCTTCAATTGTGCCTAGGTAAGGTTCATTTCCCTCTCCTAGGGTTTTGGAGGTAATTTCTCTTGGATGGTCAAATCATCATCAAAACTTGTATCCTGATGTTCATACACCTTCCCCTATCCTTAATATACCTTATTAAACACTTCCCATCACTGAGATTCCCCAAATTCCTCATTTTTTCACAAACCCTAGTTTCTTGCCACAACTTGGCAATTTTCTAGGCTAGGCCTGTGTTTTGCCCTTTTGGACCCCTTCCCCTCACTCAATCTCTGAGATTCCACTTTCCCCTGCTTCCTAACATCCCTCCATACTTCCCAAAATTTCCCCAAGAATTTAGAAGCCCCTTATCCCCTTCATTTCGCTTCATTTCGACAAATCCCTTGTTTCACACATCGGGATAGGTTTCATTCAAATGATGTTTCAAAGAAATAAAAGATGAATTTTGGAAAACTGAGAGAGGTGTTTTTCCAAAACATGCCAATTAAAAAAACCTCCTTCACTTTTTACACAGGTGTCATGGTTTTGGAGAAATGTCAAAAATACAGTTGCCTCAGGAGAATTGATGCACCTCTGAAGTGACCTTGGGAAAATCAAGATTTCTCCTAGCTTGGTTGGCCAAATGACTTGCTTGATGAGTCAAATGATAACTAGACACAAATATGTTTCCAATGAGCTATCAGGAGCTCAATTGCGAGTTCAGGAAGACCTTCAAAAGTTGACTGCAACAACACTCTGCCTTGAGGCAACCTCATTCTGCTCATTTTGACCAGTCTTGGGAGATTTGATTTTTGATAGGGTAAATGAGCTCCAAATTGAAAAATTCCACTTGGGTTGGAAATTATACTCAGATATATTTCCAATGAGCTATCAAACGCCCAATTTAGACACCGAGAAGGCCTCCAAAAGCCTCCTTCAAAATGCACTATTTATGGCGCGGCGCATTGGGTAGGAGCGCGGCGCACTGAAGGTGCGCAGCGCATAGAACAATTTTTCCCAGTGTAAAATTACACTGGTGTGGCACATCCATCCTGCATGGAACGTTGGGCTGGGGCACGGTGTACAGAGCCCCCAAAGGCCAAAATCACTTCCGCTCCATAAAAACTCAATTTGTTTCAGCTCGATTTTTCTCCAAGTAAGTTGACAAAGCCTGTTCAGTGATTTTATTCATGTGTGGTCTGTTTAGAGGTGAAGACATTGGAGTTTGGTTGGTAAAAGAATAGACCCTATATTCATATTAAAATATTTTCCCTAGGGTTTGCAAAGAGGTGTTTGGTGTGCTCTCATCACTGTTATCACTGTTATTATACCGTGATCATATTGTTGTCATGATCCCTTCTCCTATTTCCACTGTCCCATATTCCCTATACCCTTTGTTCCCATGTTTTTGAATCCTAAAACCCTGTCATTTACCATCATTTCCCTCCCTTCCTATCATTGCTGAAATCCTAATTTCCACAACATTCAAGGACTGCCTCTATATCCTTGATTTCACTTATATTTTGCCATTTCATTGACTCTTGTTCCTAAAAACTACCCCCATCCCTATCACTTATTCCTATATCACTTATAAAGGCTCCAAATTC
Source organism: Pinus albicaulis (assembly GCA_034641835.2). Taxonomy (NCBI): domain Eukaryota; kingdom Viridiplantae; phylum Streptophyta; class Pinopsida; order Pinales; family Pinaceae; genus Pinus; species Pinus albicaulis. The sequence goes on from MU968363.1 coordinate 35,933,979, forward strand.
TAAAGTTTCTCAAGCATTGAGTGACTATCCTTTCACTCCAAATTCCCTTCACAGTCTATGGTATTCATTGTGATATTTCCTTGCAGCCTTTCTTTACATATGTGGCACACTTGGTTTTGAAAAACAAACTCTTGTTTTCACCATACATATATCAAGCACATACTTGTCAAACACCTTGTTTTCAGCATCATGTCAGAGACAAATTCATCATATGAGCAGGGATATGAGCAAGACAGTTACTCAACCACAGGGCTAAATGTACCGAGGAGGTCTCATAAGAGTGGCAGGCACGTCAGGGAGGAGACCACTTCTTTGGTTCAATTGCAGGCCCGCCCGCTTGCAATGACATGCTTTCAGCAACATTCATTTTTTCGGTATTGTGAGATGATATCGCAGATTCAACACCATCCAGAGTTGGTTCGCTTATTTTTCCTACATTTGCGTGATGGTCATGTAAACCTTGCTGGAGTGAACTTCACTTTGACACCAGAGACCATTTCTGAGGCAACCGGGATACCGAACATTGGTGAGGAGTGGAATAAGAGACAACAGCTGGATAGAGCATATTATTAACCTTACATCAGGCCTGGATATTTGAGGCAGTTGAGCAGGGTATTTCCTTTTCGGTTTTTGAAGGAGTCCTATGCACCATTAATGAAACTCATCATTAGATATTTCAGCTATGAGGGTAGATTTTCACGCCTTTATGCATACCATATCAGACTTTTGATGCATTTCACGAGTGTGAGACATGATTGGAGACCTTCACTCCAAATTTCAGCAAATTTGGAGAAAATTTTGTCATTTTTGAAAATTTTGGTTGCAAAACAGGTTTTTCCGCCCGACGCGTCGCACCACCCAACGCGCGCTTATGATTGGGACATCTTCTGGAGGAAAAATTTGCATTATTGGGTTTTTTATCATAAATTATGCATGCTCAGGAATGGCTGAGAGATTTCATGAAGTTCTGGATGGTCTAAAGGGCCAAAAACACTCCAAAAATGGCCTTTCTGCCACTTTTTGGACCAGCAGGAACCAGTCTTGGGAGATTGCAGTTTTGGAGGGGAAAATGACATCCAAATTGAAAAATTCCACTTAAGTTGGATAGCAGACAGACAGGGATTTCCAAAGAGCTATCATGAGCTCAATTTGGACTCCAGGAAGTGCCCCAAAAACATGATCAAAGTGGCGCGACGCATTGAGTTTTTGGGCGCGGCGCATAGAGAAATTTTTCCTCATTTTCACTCTTCAGCTCAGAAATTCGCCTAGTTTTGACTAGTTTTACTTTTTCATGTGATGATTGATCTATCCTGATGTAATTTGGTAACCATGATGTAATTTTTGCATATATTTACTTTTTCTAGAGGATTCATTCACTAAAAAGTGAAAATTGAATGAATGAATCAGTTTCCTTCCTTATAGAGGCAAGTTGTTTGGCTACCTAGATTTTAGTTCCATGTTTAGAATTGGTTGAAACAGCTCCTACAAGGATGAGATCGACCCCTAGAGGCATGGGAATGGGTTGGGCTGGTCTATAGCATGTATTTTCTGAGTCATTTTCAAAGTTGGAACTGGTTGGATACTTGGGAAAATTTTGGCACCTCATTGTATATTCTTTTCAGATTTTTGGCAAAGGAAAGACCAGAGTTTTGCAGCACTTGTTGGGATCCTTGTGGCTTCTGAGTTTTGATGATGTTTCTATCCATGTTATTTTAAGTTTCATTAATGTTATATGTATGCCATTTCCCTTCTCTTTGCTTCTGAATTAAACAAATGAGTAACTAAGGTAGAATTCATTAGTTTGCTGGTGCTCTGCCTTAAGATTTTGTTTAGTTTCATATGTTTTCATTAGTTTGAAGAGGATCCTTGCACCTTCTTGCCCTCTTCAGCTCCTCGGAAGTCTTTTCTATCCATTCATTGGATCTAAGACATCAAATTCATTGCCTACCCTGCCCCAACTTGAACTCTGCAAGAATTTGGCCTCATCCCCAAGCCCAAAGTTGTTTGTCCCTTTTTCCAACAAAAACCCCTAAAAATCAAAATCAAACCCTCCTATTTGTTTATCTAGCCTAAGATCAGTTCTTGTTTTAGTCATCTCAAGCCCTTTGACTATTTTCATTGATATTGACCCGGAGAGAGCCCTCTCCTATCCTCGTAGGGCTAGCTACGAGGCTGAGCGTGGTTTGGTGTTGTCCTTCTTCTGCCTTATTTCAGCCTGATGTGGATTTGGGAACTAACAGAGGGAAGAACAGGTAAACATACAATTGACAGAAGAGTTGAGGAAGCTCGAGCAGATGATAAGTGTTCAAATGAGGTGTGAAGAACTCAGAGAGGCTGAGTTGAAAATGGAAGTTTCCATTTGTGGCCCAAAACAGGGTGAAATTCTGGGTGGAGAGATCAATGAGGAAGATCTTATGAACTGTTGGGATAGTTCAGACAAATTTGAAGATGTGTTGTCGAGAGAAGAAGATGAGGCTATGAAGCCTTACATTTTCAAATCTCACAGTTTAGGTATGTTTGAAGGATGTGCAAAAGATGGTGAACAGTCAAGTGAAACATTCACAGAGATGAATAAAACTCTTGAGGTGAAGTGTGATGGAGAATACCTTTCAAAGGAGAAAAGCACTGATTTGTTGCAACAGGAAGAAATCATAAATGAATTCTTGTTTTGGGTAATATAGATAATTGAAGCTGTTATGGGGTAGGAGCATAATGGAAATGCCAAAGATATATTCCAAGGAGGTAAACAAATGTATTTGTTTAAAGAAATTGCTGACGGAATTTTGCAGTGTGATGGAACAAAAAATAGGATAACTCAAGAAGATTTCCAGAAGAATAATGAAGCTGGGAATGAAGGTTGCGATGAAGTGCTAGAAATATTTCACATGGAAATCGAGTTCTTGGAACGGTGGCTTAAGGAACCTGAGGGAGAAATGAAGCTTGCAGAATCTGATCCAGAAGAGATTGCAGTTACTATGCGTGATAGGGATGAAATGTTTTTAACATTTATAGAGTTGAATTAATGTTATAACTTTTTAGATAATAATGTAACTATAGGTACAGAAAACGACATTAATAGATATGATGTTGAACTCGAAGAAATTGAGCAGAAATTATTTGGAGTTGAGATGAAAGATCAGAAGCAGCAAGGAAATTATGTCTGTAGGGACATAAAGGAAACATAAATAGTGAACCAGGGGGATAAATATGAAAGCAGTCAGTGGTCCAAAACAGGATCTTCTAAAATCCAGAAATTCGATGATGGGATATTGGTGCTTGAAGCATCAAAAGAGACCGAAAGGTCTTATCTTTTTAAAACTAGTAGTTTGTTGATGAATGCAGGTACAGCACTGGAGGAGAAAGTTGTTGCTATAAAAGAAATCAATGACTATAGTTGTAATCAAGAAGGAGTTCCCGATTATTCTTCATTGCAGGAAGTCAAGTGTTCAGCACAGTTGGAGATGAAAGCATTATACAAAGAGGAATTACTCCGAGGAATTAGCGGAAGAAATTGTTGTAAAGGTTGATGGAATCTAATTGACAGAGTGAGTGATGAGTTACCAAACAGACTTGATACTTTGAAGGACTAGTGGTAGAACAGAGTTTGGAATCTGGGAGGGAGCAAGTCATCAAGGCTTGTGGTTGTCGCATTATTACAAAAAAGCGATAGACCTCATAGACAGGAGTCTATGCAAACTTCTCTACATGGGGAGTCTGATGCAGGAGCATCCTGCTTGGGTTTTATTAAAATATTGTGTAATTAGGGGGGTGATGATTTTTTTATTATTTTATAAATTATTGTGCTCATTTTAATAAATTAAGAGAGAAAATTGTAAGTGAGGATTATTGTAAATATTCTTTTAATAAGTTAAAGGATATGAGTGGAGTTGAATTAGTTAGATAATCTAGGGATTAGGAATTCCTTAAACGGGACTTAGTTGATTCCAAAAAAAGATAAATCTAATTTAGATTTTAGTTGAGATTTGTGTGGAGGAAATTATGGAGTGAAATAAATTCATTATTCTGTATAAATATGAGGAGTGTTCGAGGATGGAAAACAATGAGGAATACAGAGAGAGAGAGAGAGAGAGAGAGAGAGAAATGGATTGAGAGCTTTTATTAAATGGCCGAGAGCCGAAAGGCCATCAACTGTAATATTTGGCCAAGGAATTTCTTGTGTTATTGTATATCAACATTTTTTTGTTTGTATAGCTCTCTTTTCGTTATGTATATTTGAATCTGAATCAATTTTTTTTTTTATGAATAATTAGATGATATTTTTAATGCTAAAGGAAGCACACGACTTTTTATATGCTAGGATCTATTTTAACCCAGTATCCTGGCATCATGAAGAGGGAGAGGTAGTAGAATAATTAGAAGACAACCAAATAAATCTAATGGATATCAATGATGATGAAACTGTGTTTCTTACTTAGGAAGAACAAGATCTGTGCCAATTATCTCAAACTGAACTTGATTCTGAGGAATCAGATGAATATAAGCAGGGATTTGAAAATGTTATCATGGAATTCCATAGATAGTAAAATCTTAGGAGTAAGAAAACATTAGATGCTCCAAACAAAAAGACTAATGAAAACCCTTTCAACAAAAAATCAAACACCAATCCAAAAAAAACTCCAGAAAATGTTGCTAAGAAAACTTCTGATATTTCTAGCAAAAAGACAATTGACATTCCTGATAAAAATATTGTTGAGAGTACCTCCAAAACTACTCAAATAGACATTCCTACCACTAATCACCAATAATAACATGTGTCAAAATAAATTGCTGATAAATCTAAATTTCTGAACTTAAATAAATTTCAAACATCATTCAATATTGAAAATGAACTAGCAAAGCTGAAAATTCCTCTCCCTTTGACTGAGTTAATTAATAAAAATATGTAGAGAACTCAAGTTATGAAAGATTTGAACATAGACGAAAACAATTATACTATCAATCTGAATGATGATCAGCTTGAATTATTATTTGGTCCATAGGTAGATGGTAAACCACAAGAAGGAGGAGTTCCTCCATTTTATGTCAGTCTTAATGTTCATGATAAGATTCTCCACAATGCTATGTTAGATTTAGGTGCCTCACACAATTTGATGCCAAAAGCTATTATGGAGAAACTTGATCTTGACATTACTAGGCATTACAAAGACTTATATTCATTTGATTCAAGCAAAGTAAGATTTTTATACCTCATTAAGGATCTATGTGTCACTTTATCCCAAATCCCAGCCAAGAGTCTAGTCATGGACATAGTGGTTGTTGATATTCCTCCAAAGTATGGCATGATGTTGTCACACTCTTGGGGAGAAAAATTTCAAGGTACCCTACAAATGGATATGAATTATGCAACCATCCTAGTGTTTGGTCAGCAGAGAATATTGTATAGCGAAACCTTAATGAAATAAATGGTGAGTAGTCAAGAGAAGCCACATAACAACCCCCTTTACTCTGTTCACTCTGATTTAGACTCCTTCATTCGATATAATGATGGAGATATTGCTGCTTAGGTTATGACTTATGCAACCATCAGTGATTCATTGTGATAATTAGAGTCGCATTAAACTCTTGATTAATCATGTGTTTAATGATAGATCTAAGCATATAGATATCTGGTATCATCATATCAAAGATTGTGTGTAGCGGAAGATCATGTTGCTTCAGTACATTCCTATGGAAGATCAGGATGCAGATATTCTGACAAAGGCACTCACCGGGAGAAAATTTGAATACCATAGAGATAGGATCGGGGTGAAGGATAATCCCTTTCTTGTTCAGAGGGAGTGTTTAGATTCAACAAGATGAAACTTGCGCACCCCAGGTGGCTCGCAAAGTTACTTTTTAGGTGTATGTCTATTTTTAGAATGGTGAGAATATTCTAAAATTAGCAAGAGATTAATTCTAGATGGCTGAGAAAATTATATATTTAGATGAGTTTCTATTTTTAGATCATGGGAGAAGTCTATTTATATATCACATATCTAAAAATAGAATGCATGTCAATTATTATTAGCCCTTAATGATAATCATACTGCATTCTATTTTTAGATATGTGATCTATAAATAGACCGCTCATGATCTAAAAAAATAGAAACTCATCTAAAGATAGAATTTTCTCAACCATCTAGAATTAGTCTCCCTATTAATTTTAGAATATGCTCACCATTCTAAAAGTAGACATACACCTAAAATAGTTTCATGGGCCCCACCTAGTGTAGGTGCTTAATTTTCACTAGGATCATCATCTCAAGAATCTCAACACTCCCTCTCAACAAGAAAGGGATTATCCTTCACCCCGATCATGTCTCTATGGTATTCAAATTTTCCCTGTGAGCGTCAGACATCTCGTATCCTGACTTAGGAATGTAGCAACATGATCTTCTGTTGCACAAAATTTTTGATACCATCTAGAAATTTATAAACAAAATAATGTATTTCTGGACTCCCTTGATCTAAAAATTAAATCCATTGTTAAATACAAAATCCTTCTACTCAATTATTTGCGGAAATTAAATTTCCAATTGCAAACATATGAAGAAAAATCAATCGCACATAACAAGATGTTTTTACAGGGAAAGCTTAAAGCTAAAAACCCCAACTATAATATATTATGTATGTCATGGAATAATGAAAAAATATCATAAAAATCTCAGATCTTAGACCTCTCAGTACAATATACAATCGTCTCACACTTTCATACAAAAATTGGTTCACACATGCACCAATTTACTGTCTCTTGACAGCCTGCCTCCACTGCACAATCCCTGCTGAAGAAGATCCCCGAATGAATTCTATATTGCCTTGCCTTGACTGCGAAATCCTCATTGGCAACTCCAATGTGTGTAGATGCAATGAATGCATCACTATAGTCACAACTGATAGTCAAACACATCCTTTCACTTATCTCTCCACTGGGTCTCCACTGGATCTGACATGCAATTAGTTAACTGATGTGGCAAACAAGTTAGCTGAAGGAATTACGCATTCCAAGGTTGTTTTGTGGGACATGCACAATGGACTTCATTGTAACTCATTGTGGCAGAGTTGTAACAGAGTTGGAAGAGTAGTTATGTGAATTTTTATTTAGTTTAACTTAGTTAAGTGAGTTAAACTCAGTTGTGCTAGTTGTAAATAAATATACACTAGTGATAGATGAGCGAATTAATTATTTAATTAATTCACAAGCAATGTCTTACTTGAAACTATGGAAATACAACAGTTAAATACTTCCATGTTAGAATTAGTGAAGATCTAGTGGAGAGATAGGTGAAAGGGTGTGTTTGAATATTAGTTGTGACTATAGTGATGCATTCAATGCATCTACACACACGTTGGAGTTGCCAATGAGGATTGCATAGTCAACGCAAGGCAATATCGAATTCGTTCAGGGATATTCTTCAGCGAGGATTTTGCAGTAGAGGGAGGCTGTCAAGAGACAGTAAATTGGTGCATATGTGAACCAATTTTTGTATGACAGTGTGAGATGATTGTATATTGTACTGAGAGCTCTGAGAGCTCAGCTTTGTATGAGATTGTTTCATGATTCCATGATATACATAATATATTATAGTTGGGGTTTTTAGCTTTAATATTTCTCATTAAAAACATCTTGTTATGTGCGATTGATTTTTCTTCATATGTTTGCAATTGGCGATTTCATTTCCACAAAGAATTGAGTAGAATTATTTTATTTTTAACAGTAGATTTAATTTTTAGATCAGGGGAGTCTAGAAATACATTATTGTGTTTATAAATTTCTACATGGTATCGGAGTAGTGTTAATCACTAGAGATTGTTATAGGTCAATTGGGGCACCATTCCTAATGACCTGGTTAACTGGGAAACATCTCCAAGACCGATGATCCAAAGGGTCTATCATTCCCTATCATCTCAGTTTCTATATGCTCTAAGACAGAAAACATTCATGAATCAAACAAGATTTTCATCAAAGCAAGGCTTTTCCATGGTTTGAAGCTTATTATTAAACATGTGGGATCTAACCAACGCATGCTCTAAGGGGTCGAAGTGCGTTGCATATGTAGGTAGCTCCATTCTGGGCTTCTCTGCAAAGCACTTCCCAACATTCAAAGGTGTGTTGGTCAGATTGGGAGCGAAATTCTCATTGTTCTGGAATCTCCACTTGGCCAGTTTCTTCTAGAAGGGTTCACATGTGTCATGCTTCAGATCCAAGTGTCCATTGACATGTACATGACTGGAAAACATGTCTTGCCTATTTTTGGAATGCAATTTATTTCAAAACAACCTACAATTCATCTATAAATTGCACACAAAGCTAAGTGTTCAAGGAGGAAGATTTTGAGTAGAGAAATGTTGGAGAATTTTCAATAGAGAGTTTGATTTGTGGAGCTGTTGGTGGAGAGGCTTATGCTGTGATGAGACTAAGGAACTCCGCTAGAAAGTTATGATGAATCAGTCACTAGTTTGTAACCTCTCCTTCTACATCAATAAAGAGTACTTGTTTTTCCTTACATGCATCCATGTTTACTTTGATTTTCCATGTTGCAAAATATTTGTTGATGAATGCATTTTATGCTTAACTAATTGGATAATTAACTTGAATAGATATCTAGATTATTGTATCTTCTGCTATTTCAGTGCTCTTTCTTGCAGGAAGCATTCAGCTATTTGAAACCTCTTGAAGTTGAGGCTGTAGTGGAAGCGACAGAAAGGAGCCATTTGGAAGTGACTAAAACAAGTAAGCATCCAATCCTCTCTATATATCTATTATGAGTTAGGAAAAAGGGTAGTGCATTCTTTCACCTGTTGTTCTAGACTAGACACTGGTCTAGGGAAGCGTAGTTTATCCATAGATTACAATTCTAGCCCAACAAACTAGCGACTCCACTGGGGCTAATTTCTCTTGAATCTTGGTGTTTTCGTCTCTGATCTGCTTTCTAAATCTACCCAGTAGTTATTTCACATAAATATTAGACATTTTCAGAGGTTAATCTGCAAAGTTAGTGAGCCAAAAGGTAGTTTTTTCTTTGTTTACTGCACTCAACGCACCCTTGGTCAGGGCACAGTGCTTTGCAGAGCACTGTCTCCCTTGTCAGCCTGTGTTGCAGAGCACTATCTCCCTTTGGAGACTACGTTGGCTCCTGAAAGGAACAAATCCCATTGAATCTAACTTTGTATTTTGCTTCAGCTCTGTTTGATGACTTGTTCTGAAAAGTTTAATGCTCTATTTGACCAGTAACTCTATATATTTCTTCTCCTTTGACTGAAATTTTTTTCAATGTTGTTTTAAAAAAGTTTTTCATTATCATTAACAAGTTGATTTCAAAGTATTTTTTATGGTCAAATTAAGAATCGTTTGCTTTCGAAATAGGAAATTGTCGTAAAGTATTCATTTCCTTGATAGGAGAAATTTTTGCTGAAATCTTCGTTTTTCCTTCAAAAGAGAAATTATTGTTTGTATTCTTCGTTTCTCAGAAGTAAAAAGCATTTCGATTATTGAGCTAGTGCACCTAGTTTTCTTTCTGTATTCATAACATTAAGAAAAATGAAAAGAAAAACTTGCATTTGCATGTAGGATTGTGTGTTTTTTGCAAAAGGAACATTAAGAAATCTGCATTTAGTTTGAGATTCATTGATTTTGTTTTTGTTCATTGATTTTTTTTCTCTCAAATTATTTGCTCTCTTCCCTTAGTAGCTAGGTCTTTCATTGAAAAAGCTGAAAGTGAAAGTTTGTTTATCATTCTTAGCTTGCATTTTAGGAATTTCATATACATCATCGTGGTGAACCTGAAAGGAAAATTGTTAAGCAATATCAACATAAAATAAATCTCAATTTACTTAACAACACTTTAGAGCATTAACGATAACATTTAGAGGTCTAGGCTAGAGACGTGTTCCAGCGTCGTAAAACATAGCAGCTGTCGTTAACTTGTCTGCGATACATTCCGAGTGTGATAGCTCACTCCATGTGCGTAAGTATATCGTATCTTGTCCACCTACTCTCAGGTATATCGGGCGGTGTTACTGTACGATAAGTATAAAGGGGTGCTCTCACTGTGTGGTTTCGTATCAAACAGTGCCAATATGGACTTGGGCCTCCACGTACCTTCAGGTATATTTGGGAGGAGAAATTTTAGGTGTTATCCATCCATAGTGAATCGAGTCGACATACTTGAAATTGTGATACACCAAACACAGCATTCGGGGAGATTACCTGCCTGTACTTTTTGGTTCGCCAAGAGGTATTTTTCAGTTCACAGTTTCCTGGTAAACCTTTTTTCCTAGCACTACTCTCTTTTTGTTTATTTTTTTTGGATAAAATAAATCAATAATTATGGAATAATATAATCCTACCCCCCTTCATTCACATAGATTAGCTTTAAAACCACCTTTAACACCGGAAGTTATTTCTGGTAGGCAAAGGTGATCACGATCTGTCGAATTAAGTACAATTCGTACCTCTAGCGAATCATCATCTTTTAATCCAGAGTTAGCTCAAATTGTTTCCACACATAACGATTCATTTACTGTTGTCAAAATAGAGTCTTCACAGTTACCCGTGGTCACGATCCATTCAGTCGCTGAGACCATACCTTCTGGACCTGACGTTGTTCAATCACATATTGATCTAGATCTTGTCACTTCTTTGTGAGAATATCTGAATCATGAATCTGAACAGCCGGAAGTTGTTCCTACTTTGGTCATCCCACAAATTTCTGTAACCACTGAAACTCCTATTTCACACAGTCAACTGTCTGAAATATATTTTGGGCCTCATGGTGAAGTTCTTCCTCCTGGCTTAATTGTAATTGAAGAAATCCCTCAACCTGATACACCTTTAAGTCAAACCCACTTTGGGGGAGACCTTTACCTGTACCAGTCATTTCCTCAATCGTTTCCATCTACTTTTGTTGATCCTATTTCCATTCAATCACCCGTCGATTTTTGAGGGTATACACTTGGTCAAACTACCATGTCTGAACCAACATCTTCGGTTGGGTCTGTAGTTCCTATTACATCAGATCCTACCCTCACTACTCCGTCGATTTTCACAACATCACTAGAGTCATATTTTCACGGTGGTCCTTCGGTCCCAACAGGTTACAAATCATTATCTGGCACTTTCTCTGGCACACCTTCATGTTCATGGTCTTTGCCAATGTCATCATCTAGTGTTTTAACAGGTAGTCCTATAGTTAGTACTGAACGACTTGATTTATTAAATCCATCATCAGGGCAATCTCAAGCCGGTCATTATGGGTCAAATCCTTTATCAATTGGACTCCCAGCATTCGGTGAACAAAATTTTCCGTCTTATTATCCTCCTTATGCTGGGGGGAAACCTTTGGTTACCCAATATGACAGTACTTAGTCACATTTTGTTCAGACTCCACTCTGCCTATCCAACCACAAACGGTTGTCCAATCGTATCAACCAATTCAAACTGTTACACAAACTTCAATACCACTTGTTAATACATCTATACCCCTGTTACAGCATCAAAATCTTGTTCATCAACCTTATCAGGTGAGTTCTTCAACTCAATATCATCAAATGTTGGATCCACAAACTCAAAATCCTTTGGTTAATTTACAACAACCTGTATCAGGGATCATTTATTCACAAGCTGGTCCAACATTTTATGGGGTGTAACAAATACAATCTGGTTATACATATCAACCGAATTCAACTTATACAAATTTGGGTTATAATCTTGGTGGACAGACCCCTTGGCAGCCACAAGCACAAATTCGGAAAACTTCATTTCAACAAGTAACATATCCAAGTTTTGGTCAACAACACTCTCAAGCGTTTGCCATGCAAAACAACCCCTATCTGGGTTACCAACAAGAAATCCCATATGTCGGTGCTCAAAGATCTGTTTCCCAAGCAATTCCATCTTATCCTAGCTATACTTAACCTGACCTTAATAGACAATTGCCTTTTGTTGCAACCTTGGAATTACCAGATTTAAACCAGTTAACTAATGATCCTATCAATTATGCTCCTTGGTGGTCGATGATACCACATAAATTACCCTCCGACATTCCTAAATTCAATGGAAACCCTGGAGAAGACCCATCAACTCATGTTATGACTTATCATTTATGGTGCTCGTCAAATTCCCTAAATGATGATTCTGTTCGATTACGTCTTTTCCAGAGAACGCTCACAGGTCCGGCAGCTAAATGGTACATTGAATTACCTAGAGCTTCATTTGACAATTTTACTACTTTGGCTACTATATTTTTGACCCATTTCCAGTTACCGATGAGATATGAAACTGGAATGAAACTCTTGACACCCTTCAAACAAATTAATGCTCCTCACATTTCAGATCATATTCATGAGTGGCGTCGTCGTCGATGAATGGTTAAGACATTTGTTCCCGATCAGCTCCTTGCTGAATGGTTCATCAAATCCTTGTTACCATCTATAAGAGAGGATGTGGCTAAAGGTGGCGTCGTCACAGAAGAGCAATTCATCGCTCGTGTCCACTATTTAGACTTGATTTATACTCAGTCTGGAATGCTCTATGAGAAAATACCAAATGCGCCGCGATCTAATTTCAATGTTCCTCCTCAAATAAAGGACTCTCATGCCAGAGACGGCTTGATAGGCATTGTAAACACACACAACACTACTGCATCTAATCCTGCTCCTACTTCTGAAATAAACGCCGTCTAATTTGACAAAGGCAAAAGTGATAAGCAACGAGGAAGTAAGAAAAAGGGGAAATCAAAGAAAAAGCAAACTTCTAACCCGTAGGAACGATCATCTGATCAACCATCAGCACCACAGAAACCTCATTATCCATTCATAATCTGTAATGAGGAACACTTTGTTAGGGATTGTTCTCATCGTGCTGAAGTCTCAAAAATCATCAAGACTTCAAATGCATCAGCTGTGTTAACAGACCCATTTCCAAATCCAGACACAAATTTGGTTGCTAAGGATCCAGCTCCTAGTTCACAAGTGTTAATGTTATCCAGTACAAAACCTTCACAAGATATTTTGGTGTCGACACAGAATAAAGACTATGTTAGTTCGACTGATCAACCTACTACCTCGATAATGAATCCATCTACTGAATTAGTACCACCTCCAGTTATTCCTGAATTGACGATTAAGCCACCAAACGGAGTAATTCATAAATCGACATATAATCCTCGAGCAAGAGCTGCACAAAATTATAATATAGTTGAAGATTTCACTGAATCCCCTTCAGCTATGTCTGGTCTTGAGGTATTACAAAATTGTCCCTTCCAGAAGTAGGCTTTATTGTCGGCCATTGGTGGAATTGATCCGACTGATTCTAATCTTGTCATCTTTAATCATATGGGCTATGTTCCGCAGCTACCAGCAGAATTGGCATTATCCATCCAAGTAAATGTTCTCAACCACCTTGTTCATCATACTATTATTGATGATGGAGATTCTATGTGCATTATGTCTCTAAATTGTTGGAAGTCACTTGGCTCACCCCGAATATCGCAATCATCAACAACGTTGAAGGCTTTTGATGGAAGAACATATAAACCTTGCGGTATTATCAATAACCTGCAAGTTGAATTAGGGGGAAAAATAGTAAGTATTGAGGTTGAGGTTGTTGACGGACCCCTTGACTATAATATTTTACTCGAAAGACCATGGGTATATGCGATGACTGCAATTGTTTCTACATATTTTAGAATGGTTTCCTTTCCTCATAAAGGTACTATTATAGTCATTAATCAGTTATCCTTTTTTTCCTCTGCTTCGCAGGTAACTGGAAGCATTCCGTATGTTCACTTACCCCAATTAGAAATCCAGAACATTGGTGTAGGAATCTTAAAGGATTCCACTCTTATGGGAACCTTTGCATTACTGCCACCCGTGACGTCGACAGAAATTGCAAGTATAGAGACCTACTACATGATCTCTTCCACTCCATCTGGTTTAAGGAAGAGTACGGGTGATTCTGGTATTTCTACATTGGATGATGTTTTACCGCTCAGCCCTATTGAGCTACAATAGATATCAATCTATTTGGCTTGGGCGACAAATCCGAAATCAACGTCGCCAAGTGTTTGGATTGATTGTTCATTAGATTTTGGTACTCCATCTGATCCGTTTTCCCCAAAAATTTTGACAACTGAAAATATTTTGGAAGCTATGATGGCAGAAGGAGAACCATGGGAAGATTATCATCATCTTTCCCATCTTCCAAATTATGAAGAAAATAATCTTAGTGAACTCTATCACCCATCAATTCAAAATTTCTTTTCGAATTCTTTTCCGATTAATGTAATTGAATCTGAGCGAAATTTATCAAATATTGAAGAAACGATTTCTATCGATATTTCGACTAAACCTGGCGTTGTAGAAAATATTCATGTCGGTGTATCTTGTTCTCCATCAGAACTTGATTCATATTGCTCTCTTTTTCATGAATTTCATGATGTATTCGCTTAGTCCTAAGAGGAAATTCCAGGCATAGATACTAATATAGTTGAACACACTATTAATATGTATCCTGATGTCAAACCGGTGCATCAACGGCTTCGTCCTGTTCATCCCTAGAAAGACGCTGCCATCAAAATAGAAGTTGAAAAAATTTTGCGTGTTGGTTTCATTTACCCTGTTCCGCTAACTAAGTGGGTTTCCAATATCGTTCCTGTTATGAAGAAACAAGGAAACATTAGAGTGTGTGTCGATTATTGGGATGTTAATCAGGCTTGTCCAAAAGACAACTATCCTACACCCTTTATCGACCAGATTATTGATGATTGTGCTGGATGCAAAATATTTTCTTTCATGGATGGATTTTCTGGCTACAATCAAATCAATATCCGCCCAGATGACCAACATAAGACAGCATTTATCTGTCCCTGGGGCTCATTTTCATATCGGAAACTTCCATTTGGTTTAAAGAATGCTGGGGAAACTTTTCAGATAGCAATGGATTATGCTTTCAATGAAATCAAGCACATTTTTCAACCATATATAGATGATTTACTAGCACATTCACGAAAATGGACTGATCACTCGATGCATTTGAGAGCCATTTTCTTACGCTGCCGACACTACAAAATACGCCTCAATCTGCACAAATGTGTTTTGTGTTGGTTCTGGTCAATTGCTTAAATTCTTAGTCTCAAAAGAAGGAATTTGAATAGACCCACTCAAGGTTCAGGCCATTCTTGATTTTCCTGTGCCCTCAAACTTACTTCAGATACAGAAACTTCAAGGAAAGGCTAACTTCCTGAGAAGGTTCATTCCAAACTACGCCAAAATGGCTAAATGATTTACTCGATTATTGAAAAAGGGGGTTCCCTTCCATTGGGACCCAGTTGCGCAAGCTTCTTTTGATGATATCAAGGACCATCTTGTCCGAGCGTCATTAATGTATCCTCCAAATTATCAAAATGATTATTTCCTATATATCGTCGTGGCTGAAACGACCATCGCTATGGTTTTGGTCCAAGTAGAAGATGGAATTGAACATCTAATCTATTATTTGAGTTTTAATCTCAATTATACGGAAGTTAAGTACTCATACGTGGAAAAGATTTCCTTGGCAGCCGTTCATGCTGTCCAAATATTTCGCTATTATATCCTGCTCCGAAAAAAAACAATAGTTTCGGATTACAACTCAATGACTTACATCTTATCACATCAATTGCTGGGGGGCAAATATTCAAAATGGATCGTCATTTTGTAGGAATTTGATTTGGAATTTATCAAATCCAATTCAAACAAGTCTTTAGTTTTGGCTGAGCTTCTCTGTGACCTTCCCTGTGATAGTACTGCAACTACGTCAGAACCATCTATTCCAAACGAGTCTCTATTTCTAATTGGATCATTTGATCCTTGGTATGGGGATTTCATCATTTATCTCCAAACCGAAAATTTTCGACCTAATACCTCTCGCTCTGATCAGCAACGTATTCGATACCAAGAAAAATATTATCTAATCGTCAGCGATACACTTTATAGTTGTGGTGTCGATACCATTTTAAGGAGGTGCCTCACTCATGAGGAGGCCGAAAAGGTGCTAAATGATTGTCATGCTGGGGCTTGTGGTGGACATTTATCTGGTTATGCTGCCGCACAGAAGATACTCCGTGCCGGTTACTTTTGGCCTACTATTTTTCGAGATTGTATCCCCGCAGTCAAAAGTTTTCATGCATGCCAGATTTATGACTGTAAAATCCACAAACCTCCAGCGCCAATGCATCCTGTTGTCTCTGCTGGACCATTTACAAAATGGGGTATCGATTTCATGACCTGTAACCCTCCTTTTTCCGGGGGGGCACAGTTATATTATTTTCTTAGTCGACTATTTTACCAAATGGGCCGAAGCGATGCCTACATTCAAAAACACAGGACAAACAGCTCCATTGTTTTTCTTCAACCATGTTATTGCACAGTTTGGGGTCCCACAGGCTATAGTTACAGATCATGGGAAGAATTTTCACAACCATATGATGTCTGAATTGACAGCCAAGTTAGGATTGTTGCGTGATAATTATACTCCTTATTATCCACAATCGAATGGACAAGTTGAGGCTATTAACAAAATTCTTAAAAGAATGCTTCAGCGAATGATAGGAGTCTGTAAAAGGAACTAGCACTTGATCCTGTACTCTGCCTTGTGGGCATATCGAACCTCGGTGAGAAACGCTACCGGATTTACTCCTTTTCAATTGGTGTATGGTTTGGAAGCTATCTTACCAATCCAATGTGAAATATCATCGTTAAAACTCGTGATAGAATTATTACCTGACACCTCTGAAGAAGAAGCGCATCTCCTTAACCTCATCGATCTAGATGAAATGTGTCGTGAAGCCTAATTGGCCAACGAAGCACATAAGAGACGTGTAAAGGCGCAATTACAAAAATTTCCAGCCTCGCATCTACTCAGAGGGTGACTTGGTCCTTCTTTACGACCAGGAAGCTGATAAATTAGGTATGGGGAAATTCGACCCGTTATGGCATGGCCCCTACATTGTCAAAAGAGTTCTTGCTAAAGGTGCGTACGAGTTAGTTGATTACGATGGGATTTCGTTGGCGCAGCCTAGAAATGGGTTGTATCTTAAATGTTACTATGCTTAATCATGAACGTAGTAATTTTTTGTATTATATTGTTTATATGCTGTTGATTTGCATTCACTATCTTAATTTGTTTTTTAGAGTTTTCTTGACGTTAGTAATCCGCTTTACATTTTATGGCAGATGTCTGAATCTTTGGAACCATTTGTTGGATATGCTGATGATGCTAGTCGTAGTATGCAGAATCTATCCTCTGCAGCTTGGGCCATTTTCGCTCCGAACGACGAGTTAGTGAGTTTTCAAGGGATTTGTATTGGTAGATCGACGAACAATATCGCTGAGTATAGCACATTGATTGAACTTCTCTTTGATTCCATTTCATTTGGTATTAACCGCATAATCATAAAGTTAGACTCACAACTTGTGGTACTACAACTTACTAGTGTTTATACTGTTATAAATCCTACACTTCTTAGATTGTTCCTAAGAGTTCGACTTTTGGAGAGACATTTTGATTTCATTCAATATCAACACATTTCTAGAAATCTGAACACTTTAACTGATTCATTAGCTAATCAAGTTTTAGATAGACATTTGCGACATAGGTAAAGAAAACATTCACATCATTGAATAGGATTGCGCATTAAACATAAGAAAAAATCTGAAAACATATAGATAGATAGTTATAGGTTTTTTACAAAAAAATTTCCCAAGACACGTTGGTCATCTGACCCCAAAATGTATGCAAAAAATCATAAGTAAACTAGTGGTGCTCATGATAGCACGCTATAGATCTAGCAATCCTATGGAGCAACCACATCCAATGGTTAGGAACCCCAATTGTGTGTCACTGCAGTTGCATGGGAAGCTCTTTGATCCAGAAATCCAAAATCCCGAAGTTCAACCCCTCTATGTGCTTTTAGAGTTCAGCAAGAGTCTCAGCCATATCAAGGTCCTGAAGGACTACTCTCCCTACAACCCTCTCTGCTGGCACATCCGCTTCACGCTCTGGTTCCTCTACTGGTTGAACGTGACCGATATCTGCATTACATTAAAACATTTTGTTTAGTCTTGGAAAGAAATCAAAACAAAAAAAAAATTGTATAAACCTTATAAAAATCAAAAAACATGGTCAAATAAATCTTACCTATTTCACCCCACTGAGCGCCTTCTGGTAAAACTAGATCTGGATCTCCTCGGAAGTCGATGCCTGCATATGCATATTCATTGATGGCGACGATCTGTCACTTGAACCAGGCGAAGAATGCGGTCGAGAACACGACGATCGATTGGCCTGAATGCTGACCCATAAGTTCTACCCATCTTTGCATTCGAGGATCTCTAGGACTAGATATATCCAATGTTACATATTGTGGCTGCATTAGTGGAATATGTTCCAAAGCGAAGGAGATAAGGATAGAACCACAACTGAAATTTTTCTTCCTTCCTCCCTTTGCTTTATTCAGTTGTTCCTTTATCTGAGATAGAATAGCTTCAGACTAGTTGAAAACTATTGGCTCTAAGCATTCCAACGCATACTGCATATATGATCTGTTTGCCACATGGAGTGTAACAGTGCCAGCTAGTTTAGCAATCATGAATAGGATGGTTCTCAGAGGCAAATACCTGACATCACGGATGTTTATTTTTCCATATTTTCTAGGCTTTGACCCTGGATAGAAATATTGCATAACATAATCCCTCATTTTTTCTCCTCCAACGGTAGATCCTGTGAGTGAAATGGGCAAACCTCTCCTCGACAAACCTATGAGAAAATACACATCCTCAACTGTTATGGACAACACTTGATTTTTTATGTGAAATTCCTCTATCGCTGGATCCCATGCTCTAACAAGGAACTCCAAGAGTTCTATCTATTTCCTCATTCCCGACAATTTAAAGTACTTAATCAGCCCGCAATATCTTAAAGCTCTTATAGTACCCGGATCATTCAAGGAAATCATATCTTGTTCTTCATGTTCTCTTTCTCTCCATGTAATCGTCATTATTATCCAATGGAAACCTAAAAATCAACCACAAGATCCATTAGATACCCTTCATTGCAAAAAACTAGGCAAATTTTGAGCACATCTTGAAAATAAAAAACATGAACTGTGCCCAACGCACTCCCTAGGTGAGGACAGTGCGTTGCACATGTAGGTACCCTTTACTGTACCTACTATGCAATCCAGGTTTCGATGTACAAGGGTGCGTTGCCCTCATTTTGGGAAAAATTTACCCTAGGGACCTTAAAACCCTAAAAATTTGCAAAGAATGGGAATGAAATGACTACTGAAAGAAAGAGGAGGTTTTTACTACTGACCTGGATCAGATGGCAATGAAATCCTTCTACAGAAACAACTTCAATCAACGACTGAAGTTCAGGGGAAAAATCAGGTTAAGAGCTCCAAAATGCAAATGGTAACTATGGAATGGTAAAATGAATAGTGAAACTCCTTTATATAGTCATTTAATTACTTGAAAGTTAAATTTATTGCTATGACTATGGTTTTATTATGTTTTTATCATGAAACAGGTATTTTTAATCCATTTGATGTTGTTCTGAATAGGAAATAAAAATTACGAATAGATTAGTCATGCAGATTTATTTCAAAGAAGGACTTGACCACAAAGCATACTTTTCTCCTTATTTTTCGAGCTTTGATAAAAACGAAAAAGGATTTGAAGCGCACTTTTATCTCTTTTTCGAGCTTCGATAACAGTGAAAAAGGAACCCCTGGAGTCTTATTTTAGCTCTTTTCAGACTCCAATAATGTGAAAATATTTCCGAGCACTTGTCATTTCGAGCTCGTTAAAGTAAATGAATTGATATCTACTCAGTATAAGTTTAACCCTTTTCCAGACTGAGATGGATTATTTACGAAAAAGGAATACCTTGGTTAAACATGACCAAATAGGTTCTTTCAGATATCATTTTACACTTTTTTGGATCTGAGAGACAAATTTACGAAAATGTACTTTTGGAGTCCTCTTTCGTCCTCTTTTTCAGACTCCCTAAACATGAAAAAGGATCGGGTTGTCACTGTCGTTAAGCTTGTTAAAACATAAAATAGCGACAGGCTTGTCAATCATGGCAAGAATCAAGTTTCATTCATCGCTAGACTCGTTAAATTATTAAATAGCGATACTTCATTCTTTATTCACCCGAAGGGTTGAATTATAGATCAAGAAAATTTTATCCTCCTCAAGCTTGTTAAAAAATAAAGAGGTACCGGTCAACAAATGACCAGGGAAAATTTGGGATAAGCAAGCAAAGTTTCTTTTTGGTAGCAATTCGCTCTTGAACATGACACTTCTTTCACTCCATGTCCGTGACTCTTTGGGTTGGGTAATCATCTTGAAGGTTCATTCACACCTATGGTTCATCATACCTTCACTTCGGTTTTGGGTCAATCCTGCCAACTCATCATAGTGTCGCCGATACGTTTAAGAGAAGTCATCCAGTGATTTAGAACTCATCCATATGCAATACTCATAAACCTTCATTTTCATGACCTTCATTCTTGACAATTGCTATATCAAGTCATACCCTTGTCTCCGAAATCAGTAACTCCAGTTTTGCAATAAGGTGACTTCCTGTCTACTACAAGTCAATATCAAGGAAGTTCACTTAGAAACATCAGATTCTAGTACCATGAGGCTTGTTACAGCATCGACAAGATCCTCGCTTCCGGACTTTTGAGTGAAATATTTTGTTTGGCATTCGACATCAAATCATCTATTCACGCCTTACAAAATGTACTGCAGTACCTTGAGGGCCATTTTCATTAATGGTGGTTCTCTTGTGTTTGTTAACAGCTTTCATTATTGGTTGGTAATCAAACTATGTCTTTCCATGTTCGATGAAAAATCATATTTTCGCATGGCTAGACTTGTACCCGAATGATCGAGTGAATGAGATAAGAAGACCCCGGATCTAGTTTCATCCATCCGGGCTGCGATTTCAGGATTGTTGTACACATCATATGTACGATAACCTTACATACATATTTTCATCGAAACATGTGCCTATATCTATAGGCGATGTCTGCATCTGGGCAACATTCCAATGTAGACGACTTTTTGAATTATGTACATGTTATTAGATTGTTTTATGTGCTGAATATGGGAATGCCTACCCTCAGCAATTATGATCAATAGAGGATTTATCATGATGTAATGTATTGTAAGATTGATGTAGGTGATTGTTCTACTTTGTTTCCAATCTCATCACAGTGTAAAGCATTTCAATCAAATGTTCTTATTATTTGGATCTCATGATTTAAGGGGCAATCATTATAGGTCAATTTGGGCACCATTCCCATTGACCTGGTTAACTGGGAAGCATCTCCAGAACCGATGATCAAAAGGGTCTATCATTCCCTATCATCTCAGTTGCTATATTCTCTAAGACAGGAAACATTCATGAATCAAACAATATTTTCATCAAAGCAAGGCTTTTCGATGGTTTTAAGCTTATTATTAAACATGTGGGAGCTCACCAACATAGGCGCTAAGGGGCATAAGTGCATTGCATATGCAGGTAGCTCCATTCTGGGTTGCTCTGCAAAGCACTTCCCAACATTCAAAGGTGCGTTGGTCAGATTGGGAGTGAAATTCTCATTGTTCCGGAATCTCCACTTGGCCAGTGTCTTCTAGAAGGGTTCACATGTGTCATGCTTCGGATCCAAGTGTCCATTGACATCTACATGACTGGAAAACATGTCTTGCTTATTTTTGGAATGCAATTTATTTCAAAACAACCTACAATTCATCTATAAATTGAACACAAAGCTAAGTGTTCAAGGAGGAAGATTTTGAGTAGAAAAATGCTGGAGAATTTTCAATAGAGAGTTTGATTTGTGGAGCTTCTGGTGGAGAGACTTATGCTGTGATGAGACTAAGGAACTCTGCTGGAAGGTTACGATGAATTAGTCACTTGGTTGTAACCTCTCCTTCTATCATCAATAAAGAGTACTTCTTGTTTTTCCCTACATGCATCCATGTTTACTTTGATTTTCCATGTTGCAAAATCTTTGTTGATGAATGTAGTTTATGCTTAACTGATTTGGCTAATTAACTTGAATAGATATCTAAATTATTGTATCTTCTACTGTTTCAGTGCTCTTTCTTGCAGGAAGCATTCAGCATTTTGAAACCACTTGAATTTGAGGCTATAGTGGAAGCGACAAAAAGGAGCCATTTGGAAGCGACTGAAACAAGTAAGCATCCAATCCTCTCTGTATATCTGTTCTGAGTTAGGAAAAAGGGTAGTGCAGTCTTTCACCTATTTTTCTAGACTAGAAACTAGTCTAGGGAAGCGTAGTTTATCTGTAGATTACAATTCTGGCCCAACAGAGATTGCAATATCGAAGCAGTGTTGAGTTTTGTGCTGGTGGAACAATTCAAATTTTCTTCAAGAATTTCTTAGTGCGACAGTTGAGTAAACATTGAAATGGATTTCAATGGGTTGCGGTTGGAGAATGCACTCGAGGGAAGCTCGAACTACATAGCCTAGAAGGACAGGATGGAGGTGGTGCTTGAAGGTAATTGCTTGAAGGAGTTCATCGATAGCGATGTTCCTAAGCCCACTTTGACGAATGCTGCATTACTTGACACCTACCAAAATAAAGTAGCGAAGATGAGAAGGATTATGTTGGAATATGCAAAAGACCATATTGTGTCAAGCCTTCATGGGAAATCCACTCGATATGCAATGTGGAATTCTTTGACAAATATTTTCCAAAGCAGCAGCGACTATAGGAAGTTGTCGCTGAAAGATAAACTCAAAAAAATCAAAATGGAGAAGGGTGACAATATTCCAAAATATCTCACGAATTTTTTCCAATGTATGGATGAGTTGGGGAGTGTGGGAATTATAGTTTCTGATGATGACTTGGTGATTTTGTCTCTCCTTGGACTTCTGAAGAGTTGGCACAGTTATCAAGACTCTATCAATGGACGGGAAAAACTGTAGGATTGGGAACGATTTTGGTCGGATCTAGTGCAGGAGGAGATAAGGAGGAATACCAGGGATGGCTCTTTATCAAAGAATGATGATTAAAAGGATTATGCTTTGGCCACCAAAGCGAGGAAACGGAAGGGGAAGAAATCTCGTTCAAAATTCGAGGCTAAAGGCAAGAATATGGATTTGTCTAAGGTGAAGTATTTTCACTGTCATGAACATGGGCATCTCGCCACTAACTTCCCACAAAAAAAGAAAAACAAGAAGGATGTTGGAGCTGCAGTTGATAAGGCCCTTGCCTCACAATTTGAACTTGATTTATCTTTGATCACATGCTTGGTTTCAAGCACAATGGGATTGGTGTGGTATCTTGATAGTGGTGCTTCCTTCCACATGACAGGAGATAAGGAGATTTTCAGTAACTTGGAGGAGAAAGATCTCCAGATGCATATAGAGATGGGCGACCATGGAAAATATAGTGTGATCAGCATTGGTACCATTACCTTTTAGATGGATTCAGGTAAACCATTTATGTAGAAAGATGTTATGCATGTTCCTGGTCTAAAGAATAACTTAGCCTCAGTCGCGATGCTAGAGGATATAGGTTATGACGTTGTTTTTAGCAATGGAAAATATTTCCTGCGACATAAAACAACGGGTCAAACCAAGAGGATAGGGATTCAAGTCAATAATATCTACAAGCTGGAGGTATATGGCTACGCTACAATGGTGGGAAAAGAAGAATAAGTGGTGAGTCGGGATGGGGGTGAATTATGGCACAGGAGATTGGGCCATCTTCACCATCGCACCCAGAAGATTTTGCAGCAGATTTATTCTGGAGTTCCCAAGGGTACACCTGCACAGATATATCAGTGCAAGAGATGTACTATGTGTAATTTTTTGAAGACCACCTTTCATGAAAAGGAGAACCGTGCTTCGGTGATCCTAGAGAGAGTTCAAATAGATATGTGTGGATGATTCTCGGTTGCTTCAACATAAAAGCACATGTATTATGTTATTTTTTTTTATGACTATTCTCGTAGATGCTAGATCTTCTTCATGCAGAAGAAAGATAAAAAATTCTAAAAGTTCTATGAGTTTAAAGCATCGGTGGAGAAAGAGTCAAGGAAGAAAGTGAAGGCTTTGCAGAGTGATAATGAAGGTGAATATATCTCGAACGAATTCAAAGACTTCTGTAGCGAATAAGGAATTCAAAGAGAACTCATAGCGCCTCATAACCCACAGCAGAATGGGGTTGCAGGGAGGAAGAAAAGAACGATCGTGGGTGCTACACTTGGATGCAGAGAGAGGAACTACTTGTTCCCAAAGATGAGACTCTAGATGTGGATCAGCCACAGGAGGAGGATCATGGAGTGGAGGAGTCCACTCCATGACTATTATTGAGAGGGATCTAGACTTGGATGCAGAGGAGGAACTACTTGTTCCAAAAGATGAGACTCTAGATGTGGATCAGCCACAGGAGGAGGATCATGGAGTGGAGGAGTCCACTCACGCAGAAGGCATACCATAGAAGCTGAGAGGCTGAAGCTTGATGTAGCACATAATGTAGGAGCCCCTACTTCATAGTGCAGACAGAGACACTCTCCTGATCGATTCACTGGATACATGGCTCTCATGAAAAAATGCATTGTGACATAGCCATCTTCTTTTCAGGAAGTAGTGCAGGAGCCCACATGGGAAGATGCAATGGTGGAGGAGTATGAAGCCACTGTCAAAAACAGTGCTTGGGAAATTGTTCAAAGGCCAGTTGATAAATCAGTGTAGGTTCAATATCAATCTACAAGGTAAATCAACCTGTTGATGGGAGTGTTGAGAAGTATAAGGCAATATTTGTTGCTTGGGGCTTCTCACAGATCGAGGGGATTGATTATGAGGAAACCTTTGCACCTATTGCACGATATTATTCCATAAGGACTATCCTTGCTCTCTCAGTGCAGATGGGTTGTTACATTCATCAGATGGATGTGAATATTGTGTTCCTTAATGGGATCATTGAGGAAGAAGTGTACATTCAGGAACCTCAAGGATTTGAGATCTTCAGCAGTGAGTCACATGTCTTCAGACTCAAAAGAGCATTGTACGGGCTAAATCAAGAACCCCATGCTTGGTACACTTGGATCGACAGTTATTTCACTGGACTTGGCTTTACCAAGAGTGAGGCAGATGCACACCTATACTAGATTGTGGTGGACGGTAAGCTTTTAATCATTGTTCTTTATGTTGATGATTTAATACTGACTAGTGATGAGCAGTTGATACACTCATGCAAGGAGGACCTTGCAAAGGAGTTCAAGATGAAGGATATGGGCCTCCTTCATTATTTCCTTGGATTGGAAATATGGCAGCGAGAAGGTGAACTATTTTTGTCTCAAAGAAAGTATGCAAGGGAGATACTAGGTAAGTTTCACATTGAGGACTGCAAAGCCATGGATACTCCTCTTACAGGAAATTGGATGAAAGAGGATGCTACATCGGTAGAGGTAGTGGATGCTACTATCTATCAATAGTTGGTGGGTTCGCTCATGTATTTAGTTAATACAGGACCACACATATGATATGAGGTGAACCAACTTAGTCAAGCGATGGGTAAGCCTACCAATCTCTTTTGAAAGGTGGGAAAGAATGTCTTGAGATATCTCAGGGGCACATCTGAGTATGGTGTATGGTACAAACAAATGGATGAGGTGAAGTTGCATGGCTTCGCAGATGCAAATTGGGTTGGCGGCCCAATAGAAAAAAAGAGCACATCAGGAGGGGTTTTCAGTATCGAATCTACAGCTATTTCTTGGTACCGCAGGAAATAGATATCTATGGCACTCAGCTCAGCAGAAGCAGAATACATGGCAGCAAGTCAAGCTGCATGTGAGGCTATCTTGATGAGGAAGATCCTGGTTGGTTTGTTCGGTTCTCATTTAGATCCTATAGTGATTCATTGTGATAATCATAATTGCATTAAACTCTCAATTAATCATGTGTTTCATGATAGACCTAAGCATATAGATACCTGGTATCATCATATCAGAGATTTTGAGCACTGAAATATCATGTTGCTTTAGTACATTTATATGGAAGTCTAAGATGTAGATATTCTAACGAAGGCGCTCACCAAGAGAAAATTTGAATACCATAGAGACAGGATCGGGGTGAAGGATAATCCCTTTCTTGTATAGAGGGAGTGTTGAGATTCAACAAGATGATGATCCTAGTAAAAATTAAGCACCTTCACTAGGTGGGGCCTGCAGGCTATTTTTAGGTGTATGTCTATTTTTAGAATGGTTAGCATATTCTAAAAGTAGCAGGAGAATAATTCTAGATGGTTGATAAAATTCTATATTTAGATGAGTTTATATTTTTAGATCATGAGCGAAGCATATTTATATATCTCATATCTAAAAATAGAATGCATGTCGATTACTATTAGCCCTTAATGATAATCAGAAAATAAATAATAATTTATTCTCTTGAAGCACTTGATTTGAGTTAACTAATGTGGAAAACCAGTTAGCTGATGGAATTATGCATTCCAAGGTTGGTTGGTGGGACATGCTCAATGGACTTCGTTGTAACTGATTGTGTCAGAGTTGTAACAGAGTTGGAAGAGTAGTTATGTGAGTTGTTATTTAGTTTAACTCAGTTAAGTGAGTTAAAATTAGTTGTGCTAGTTGTAACTAAATATACACTAGTGATAGATGATTGAATTAATTATTTAATTAATTCACAAGCAGTGTCTTACTTGCAACTGAAGAAATACATCAGTTAACTACTGGCATGTTAGGTCATGTGGAGACCTAGTGGAGAGATAGGTGAAAGGGTGTGTTTGACTATCATTTGTGGCTATAATGATGCATTCAATGCATCTACACACACATTGGAGTTACCAATGAGAATTGCGCAGTCAAGGAAAGGCAAGATCGAATTCATTTAGGGACCTTATTCTGCAGGGATTGCACAATGGAGGCAAGTTGTCAGGAGACAGTAAATTGGTGCATGTGTGAACCAATTTTTGTATGACAGTGTGAGATGATTGTATATTGTAATGAGAGCTCTAAGAGATGAGCTTTGTATGAGATTTTTTCATGATTCCATGATACACATAATATATGATAGTTGGGGTTTTTAGCTGTAGGATTTCTTGGTAAAAGCATCTTGTTATGTGCGATTGATTTTTCTTCATATGTTTCCAATTGGCGATTTAATTTCTGCAAAGAATTAAGTAGAAGGATTAGGTATTTAACAGTAGATTTAACTGTTAGATCAGGGGATTCCAGTAATACATTATTGTGTTTATAAATTTCTACATGGTATCAAAGCAATGTTAATCACTCGAGATTGCAATATTGAAGCAGTCTTGATTTTTGTGTTGGTGGAACAATTTGAATTTGCTGCAAGAATTTCTTGGTGCGATAGTTGAGTAAATGAATATCAACAAGATCATGATCCTAGGAAAATTAAGCACCTTCACTAGGTGGCACCTATAGGCTATTTTTAGGTGTATGTTTATTTTTATATTGGTGAGCATATTCTAAAATTAGCATGAGAATAATTCTAGATGGTTGATAAAATTCTATCTTTAGATGAGTTTCTATCTTTAGATCATAGGCAAAGTCTACTTATAGATCACAAATCTAAAAATAGAATGCATGCCGATTATTATTAGCCCTTAATGGTAATCATACAATAAATAATAAATTATTCTCTTGAAGCACTTGGTTTTAGTTAACTGATGTGGAAAACCAGTTATCTGAAGGAATTACGCATTCCAAGGTTGGTTGGTGACTCATGCATGGTGGACTTCATTATAACTGATCATGGCATAGTTGTAATAGAGTTGGAAGAGTAGTTATGTGAGTTGTTATTTAGTTCAACTTAGTTAAGTGAGTTAAACTCAGTTGTGCTAGTTGTAACTGAAGATACACTAGTGATATATGAGTGAATTAATTAATTAATTAATTCACATGTAGTTTCTTACTTGCAACTGAAGAAATACAGTAGTTAACTACTTGCATGTCAGATCCAGTGGAGACGCAGTGGAGAGATAGGTGAAAGAGTGTGTTTGACTATCAGTTGTGACTATAGTGATGCATTCAATGCATCTACACACAAATAGGAGTTGCCAATGAGGATTGCACAATCAAGCCAAGGCAAGATCGAATTCATTCAGGGATCTTCTTCAGCAGGGATTGCTCAGTGGAGGCAGGCTGTCATGAGACACTAAATTGGTGCATGTGTGAACCAATTTTTGTATGACAATGTGAGACAATTCTGTAATGTACTAAGAGCTCTAAGAGCTAAGATTTTTATGAGATTGTTTCATGATTCCATGATATACATAATATATGATAGTTGAGGTTTTTAGCTTTAAGCTTTCTCGGTAAAACATCTTGTTATGTGTGATTGATTTTTCTTCATATGTTTGCAATTTGCGATTTAATTTCTGCAAAGAATTTAGTAGAAGGATTTTGTATTTAACTGTGGATTTAATTGTTAGATCATGGGAGTACGGAAATACATTATTGCGTTTATAAATTTCTACATGGTATCGGAGCAGTGTTAATCACTAGAGATTGCAATATTGAAGCAGTGCCGAGTTTTGTGCTAGTGGAACAATTCGAATTTGTTGGAAGAATTTATTGGTGTGATAGTTGAGTAAACATTGAAATGGCTTTCAATGGGTTGCAGTTGGAGTATGCACTCGAGGGAAGCTCAAAATACATAGCCTGGAAGGACAAGATGGAGGCTGCACTTGAAGATAATGTCTTGAAGGAGTTCATCGATAGCGATGTTCCTAAGCCCACTTCGACAGATGTTGCATTACTTGACGCCTGGAAAAAGAAAGTAGCGAAGACGAGAAGGATTCTATTGGAAGGTGTGAAATACCATATTTTTTCAAGCCTTCATGGCAAAGCCACTCCATTTGCAATGTGGAAGGCTTTGATAGATCTTTTCCAAAGCAGCAGCGACCATAGGAAGTTGGCGCTAAAAGATAAACTTAGAAAAATAAAAATGGAGAAGGGCGACAGTATTCCAAAGTATCTCACAAAGTTTGTCCAACGTAGGGATGAGATGGGGAGTGTGGTAATTACAGTTTCTGATGATGACTTGGTGAGTTTGGCTCTCCTTGGAATTTCAAAGAGTTGGCACAGTTATCAAGATTATATCAATGGACGGGAAAACCTGTCGGATTGGGAGCAACTTTGGTCAGATCAGTGTGGTATCTTGATAGTGGTGCTTCCTTCCACATGAAGGGAGATAAGGAGCTTTTCAGCGACTTGGAGGATAAATATCTCCAAATGCATATAGAGATGGGAACCGATGGAAAATACAGTGCGATCAGCATTGGTACCATTACATTTGAGAGGGAGTCAGGTAAACCATTTCTGTTGAAAGATGTTATGCATGTTCCAGGTCTAAAAAAGAACTTGGTCTCAGTTGCGACAGTGGAGGATAGAGGTTATGATGTTGTTTTCAGCGATGGAAAATCTTTCCTACCACATAAAGCAATGGGTCAAACCAAGAGGATAGGGATTTGAGTCAAGAATCTCTACAAGCTGGAGGTAGATGGCTGCACTGCAATGGTGGGCAAAGAAGAAGAAGTGGTGAGCCGAGATGAGGGCGAATTATGGCACAAGAGATTGGGCCATCTTCACCATGGTGCCCTGAATATTTTGCAGCAAATTTATACTGGACTTAGCAAGGGCACACTTGCGCAGATAGATCAGTGCAAGGGATGGACTATGGGTAAGTTTTTGAAGACCACCTTTCATGAAAAGGAGGACCATACTTCGGTGATCCTGGAGAGAGTTCACACAGACGTGTGTGGACCATTCTCGGTTTCTTCAATAGAAAAACAAAGGCGTTATGTTATTTTTGTTGATGACTATTCTAGTAGATGTTGGATCTTCTTCGTGCAGGAGAAATATCAAACATTCTCAAAGTTCTATGAGTTTAAAGCATTGGTGGAGAAAGAGTCAGGGAAGCAAGTGAAGGCTCTGCAGAGCAATAATGGTGGTAAATATATATCTAATGAATTCAAATACTTTTGTAGCAAAGAAGGAATTCGAATAGAACTCATACCGCCTCATAACCCACAGCAAAATGGGGTCGCGAAGAGGAAGAACAGAACGATCATGGGTGTTGCATGAGCTATGCTGCATGATCAGGGCCTACCAATGCACTTGTGGGCGGAAGCATGCAACACTGTGGTATATGTGCAAAATAGTTGTCCTCATAGATGTAGTGGTCCAAAATTTTAGCCTCAAAGCTAAATGGAACATTAGATTTAGCAACAGCTTTAGCTGGTGAATAAATGAGTAGAAAATCCCATAAGTCTCCTAAGAAGGATAAAAAAACTCCAAGTGTGAAAGGGGACACTCTTTCTAGCTTAATAAAACACCTCCATGGGTAAACAGGGATAAAATAAGCTACTTTGACTAAGTCAACAATGCAGTTATGGAGGAGGAGGAATCCAAGGAGGAATAACACATTTTTGGAGGGAGATGTATCTTTGGATATAGATGACCTAATTAAGTGGGGCCAAGGGCAAGAAAACTCATATTTCAAATAAGGAAGAGGATGGAAGCATTATTATTCAGGTCTTATATTATTTTTCATGTTTGCTCAGAATTTTTCTTCCTCTTGCTATTTAGCAGAGTAGCAGTGTTGTTTAGCACAGGGTGTTCCTGAGCAGGAATCCCACCTCTTTCCTTGAGGAGTCTCTTGGGAGAGTTTGTATTCATCATTCCACATCATGTTTTCAGGCCAAGCTTCAGCCAACTTCATCGGCACAATTTTTTCCAGAGATTGTGCAGCGTTGCTAGGTGAGGCAGTGGAAGGGATTGGAATCCCGGTTTCTGAGCTAGTTTCTCATTGGAGGAAGGTTTCCTTAACTTGAGGGATCTATTTGGAGAGATCCAGAGCTGATTTCAGATATTTGGTATCATACCACACATTTCCCATATATTCCTAGCGCTATTCTAGCTAGGGAATGTGTTATTCTAGAGGCAGTGTTCAGTGCATGGTTTGGTGGCTCCGTTGCAGTGTTTCCTTGTGATTGAGAGGTTCATCCTTTTATGGGAGGAAGCCCTTGAGGGATATATAGCAGATAAAAAATATTTCAGCCTTCTATACTCATGTAATTTAGTGTTGTAGTGGTGATTCAGTAATTTCTGAATATCACATTTTATATGCAGAGTGTTTGACAAGAAACCCTTGCCGGGTTATCTTGTATTTTGTATGAGACTAGATCTTAGTTATTAAAGTATATTTGATTAATATATGAGTATATATAGTGCTATCCTATCTTCTGAGTGTAAACCCTCTCTTATATTGTGCAGTACCTTATGCAGCAACTCCGGTGTTTTGCAGTCTTGGGGTTTTAGCACATTTTGGAAATCCTAGGGGTGGGAGATCTGTTTAACCCACCTAGTTTGATTTTTTTCAGCTCTATTCTTGGATTTAGGTTTTATATTGACTGATCTATGGAATCCAAGAGTCCATTTCACTGTTTTATTGCATATGTTTCTAGAAATTCATTTTTATTATATGATTCATGAGTTGTTCCTAATTTGGAATATTAAAGTGTTATCAAAGCATGATCTCTGGCTCAGCCTATGAGATCTAGCTATCAGAAGAAGGAGAGATGGAAAAAATCCAGGAAGCTTTAGTATGTGAAGGAATTAAGGAAGAAAATCTCACCAAGCTTCTTCCAAAATCTATGCAAAGATTTCAAGGAGAGCTGAAGAGAATGGGATCTCCAAAGAGAGGTGGATCTAGAGCAGAATCTAGATTTTCACATGGTGATTTTGAGCATGCAACTAAACTCCATGATGCACAGCGCAGTCAAGTGCCTAGAGCTATCTTGAGATGGATGGGAGGAGGAAAAATGCCTAAGAGGAGAACTTTTAGTGATTTTTTGCAGGAGTATGAATCTCAAACTGAGAGGTTTAGAGATGATACTGATTTCCAAGAGTTTTGCAAAATCCAGGTGGAGAAGAGCAAGCATCAGGATGCAAGTAGATTCCTTCTATCTACTTTTGCTGGATCACCTACATGTTCAGCTGGAGCTTGAGTGAAGGAGCTAGACTCCTATTTGCAGTTGCACCATATTTCCGGAGATGAAGCCATCAGAGTTGTAGCGCTACATTTCAGAGGTAAGGCTCATGCATGGTGGATTTTTGAATCTTGTTCTTTAAAGAATGTAAACACTTCCTCTTATGCAAGATTCATAGAAAATTTGATGGGAAGGTTTGGTGCAAAACTCCCTCAGACACATGAGCAAGGAAAACTTGAGAAAACAAAACCCTTGCATGTGATGGAGGAAACACCTCTTCAAAAATCCATGAGAGAAGCTGACATCTTGCATTACACATTTCCAGAAGCAAGACCTCCAGTTCATATTCTTGAAGAAGAGGGCATGGGGATCTCCTTTTCATGGGAGGATCCAACTGTTGAGATGTTGCCCCTACACATTGATAAATATGATAGCAACAATGTTGTCACATTTAGAGCACATCCAGTGCCTCATGCAGAGGAAGGAGGATCACATGCTCCAATAGGAGGGATTCTTGCATCTTTGCAAGGAATTGCCCAAGATCTCATACACGGAGGTCCAAGCACAATTAGTGAGTGGCATGATTGTGCAAAATTGTAGCTGGAAGGAGGAGGTAGGGAGGAAGAGCAGCATCACTTGATGAGAGGCACACACCCTTCTCTATTTCAGAGAGCCAGTGCAAGGAAGAGGCAGATTGATTTGTGTTGTAAGGGCAGGAGCAAGGTTTCCCAACCATATGTGCAGTCTACTCTTGATATTGATGTCTCACTACATGGAGGCATTCCACCTAGGAGGCCACCTGATCTAGAGTTGATAGAAGACATCTTGTCTTTGGATTCACCACTCTTAGATTTTGGAGAGGTGAAGAGTTTTGAAGAAGACTTTGGCATGGGGATGTCAAGGTAGCAGGCAGCAGCGTGAGGACTTCACATGCTAGATCACCGGCATTGTCTCTTAGGAGGATTGATCCTTATTGGAGATCTCAGCTCCTGGTAGAGTACTCCAAGGATCTTGGT
The DNA here is from genome assembly GCA_034641835.2 of Pinus albicaulis. Taxonomy (NCBI): domain Eukaryota; kingdom Viridiplantae; phylum Streptophyta; class Pinopsida; order Pinales; family Pinaceae; genus Pinus; species Pinus albicaulis. The sequence goes on from MU968363.1 coordinate 35,967,058, forward strand.
GCATGCATGATTCTTTATGACCCAGATAGAGATGATTTATACATGGTGGATGATGTGGTCATCTATTCCTATGGCAGGATCTTCTTGACTGGATCTTCTAGTCTCAAGGAGAAGTTGCTACATGTAGTACATGAGGACTTCTCTTCTATGCACTTTGATGCATATTTCCATTTGATGGAGGAGTTCACTTGGAAGGGAATCCATTAGGACATATATCCGCATATGGAGAGATACATAGCCTAGATGGTGATAGAGAGGATGTCACGGCCACCTTCCTACTCATTGGGAGTAAGGGAGAATTTCCAGTGGAGCCATTTCAGCTCAAGACCTCAAGTACATGATGGAGGAGGTATCGTTTCACATTTTGTATTGTAATTTTTTTCCTTATTTGAGCAGCATGATGTATCAAGGGGAGTTGCTTCTTCTTTCATATTTTATGATGATGTACATGCAGCTACTTGTGGCATTGACTTTGGCTATATTTTTGATGGTTTGTGGGGGAAGCCACATGTTTCTCGGTGTGCACCATTGGCACCATCTTGTAACTTCATGTTTTCATCTTATGAGATGACTGTGGTAGCAAAAAAGTGGCTGGTAAAGCACTTTTTATTTCTTATTTTGATGCAGGCAAAGGATGTACAACGTTGGTTCCATGAGTGGAACTATGATTCACTCTCTGGTTGTCAATTGGCAACTTGTTTTTATTGTACTTTGCTTCCATATATTGGTGACATGTTTATGTTCATGGGGAGCTTTGTTTGGAGAGTGGGCTTGAGAGGGAAGATTCCGATTGGGAGCATGATTCTTCCCACTTTATATGATGTACATTTTAGGAGGAACCATGGGAAAACCATGATTTCCACATCACGCTTTTTCTCTTCTTGTGGGAGGAACCACTTGGAGAACTTGAGGAGGCACTTCATGGTTGAACTAATTTTTGGGACATCATACAATTTGACCTTCATGATCTTACTCTATGGCTTGTATGAGGGAGAGATGAGGCAGCATAAAAAAAAAAATTGCTACGGTTGCACTTGGGAGAGTATGCACAAAATTATTCCCATACTTTTCATGATATTTCTGAAGAGAAGAAAGACACATTCATGGTGCAAGGAGGCTACCCTTCAGCATTGGGGGATCATGAGAGACTTCCATGTTGGAAGAAGATATTCTCACATAGTAGCATGATGGTGGATGGATTTGGCATGTGGAATGTCAAAGAGAGAAGTCATGGAGCCTTATTATTAAGGCCTACGGTGTTGTCACATGGGAGTGTGTTCTTATTGATGGAGTGTTCCAAGGAATATACGTATCCCTTCTTCTTGCAGAGTTTTATGAGGAGATCCTCATGGGGGAAATTATACATGGACCTCACTGTTAGTATGAACCTTTCATCATAAAATATCACTTTAGCTACGCATAACAAATAGCCCTAACATAAATTATGGCTACCAATATCTTTAAGTCTCCAATTAGTTGATCCAAATAATGCCGCACACATCCAGATCTAAGCATAAAAGACATTAAGCAGCAATAAAATATGGCTCCATGCATCCAATAGACAAGACAAGAACAATGTATTTGAAAGAATTTTTTATATTAAAAAGGGGGCAACTGAGAGGAAAACAAGAAAGGTGTTTTCTGGTTCTCCTCAATGGGATGGGTTCTTGAAAGTCCTCAACATTTCAGATCTAAAATTCCTCTCTCTTGTTGGTGTAGAAAACCCAGACAAACATAGAACTCAATGGGAGCTCACAAGGCAAAAATGGAAAATGTGACCAAGTGTATAGATCCAGAGTGATCTAATGCAATGAAAGGTGACTAATGAATGGGGAAAACCCTTCTACTTATAACAAAATATTAGGGCGATCTAGAACTTGGTGCATGAATAAAATATTATTAATCAAATTCTAGAACCACCCTTTAGGAATATTTTATTATATTTGTTGGAGGGAAAAGGATTTTTGACTTGGGTCAATTCCTTTATTTATAAATAATAAATAAATAAATGGTTTATTTATTATTTTAAGGAAATGGTGGAAATATAATTAAATAAATAATGATTTATTTAATTATTTATAAATGATTTAGTCAAATTTAACTAGGAATATTATTTAAATAGGGATTTAAATAACTTATTCCTAGGAAATAATCAAATAAATAAGGATTTATTTAATTGATTTCCTTGTTTTGGGTTAAATATGACTAGGAAATATAAACAAATATAGATTTTTTTATTATTTTCTTTTGGGGTTTCCTGTTTAGACCATAAACAACTTAATAAAGGTGTTTTACTAAGTTATTTCACATAGTGAAAGCAATTTTACTTAGGGTAAAATTGGTCTTACATGGTGTACTTGGGTTCATCTAATGATAATAGGTTAGATGACCAAAAGATGGTGTAACACTCACTTTCAGCTCACACATGATGCATGGTAAGAAAGACATTTATGTGCTTAGTGATTACTCTATTGAGTATTTTTATTTTCTCACCATATGTAAACAGTGCATTGCTCCACAAAAGAGAAAGATTAATTATGGGTTTCATGGTCACTTTAGGGCCAAATCTTGTATTATTGATAACCCATCTCTACATAACTTGGGGCAAGTGTTGTATTTTATTGATTGTATACAGCTGATCTATATTTTTTCTTACTACTTTATAGTAGATGAGCTAGCATGCATAGCTGGAAATTCCATGGAGGAAAACTTGCCACTTGATACTCTGAATCAGTAGTTGGGAGAACTGTGCTGCATCCACCAGAGAGACCATATGTATCATCCAAAATTGCACATAACTTTCAGCCATTTTTTGATTTGGATTCAATGTGGTGATGATGTGCCATTCATCTTGTATGGAATGGTTTGGGTTGACATGACTCATGACTTTGGAGGGAGGGTCCTTGGAGACTCAATCTTCTTCTTGCCATTGGAGGACAACCATGTAGCAGCCTGAGATCAGCATACCCTCTACACTCATCATCAGTGGAGAGAAGGACAGCATGGGATAGGCCCTCTTTCCTATCATGCTCATTTATTTAGCCCACCTACATTTCAGGAGCACAAGGTGGACGAGACTTTTCATGATTTACCATGTTGGAGGGTGCCTCACTTCATTTGGATGATAGCATGGGTGAGCGGGGCACTCATTCACCATGATGATCATCACTCCTACTTTGTGGAGGCCATGAGATAGTAAGCAAGTTTCCATTCACACTTTCCACCTTTGATTGATGTGGACCATTTGGTTTTGCACACTTGGGAGGAAACATTGAATTATAGTTTATTTGTAGATTCTCTTGATGCAGTGATGGAAGCTACTGATGGGAGGCCATAGAAGGAAGAGGGGAGAACTTTTGCTCTCCTTATACATTTTCATGAGGAAAAGCAAATATTTTGGAGGGGAGGACTGTAATGTTCCAAAATTTTACCCTCTGTTAGCCATCTATAAATTATGTTATATCTGATGATGGCTAGATTAGCCCATGGATTTCCAAAAACAAGATTTTTATCAAAATATATGAGTTTCAGAAATATCACTGTGTTCATTATCCCTAAGTTATCCATTTCTCATAAAATCTTCAATCAAAGCCTTTAAGTTTCCCTGCTGATACCAAAAGAGACTATTTCCAAGCCATTTTCCCATCATTTTCCCCTTGAAAAATCCCTCATTTCCCCCTTCCCTTTTTCTTCCAAAAACCCATTTTTTACCCTTTATTTTCCTTCAAAATTCCCTTTAAACCTAATAAAAATCCTTTATTAAGGTTTGAACACCTCTTTCCCCCTATTGAAATGCTCAAAATCCTTCAAAAACCTTCATTTTCAGTCCAAAACCTTCATTTTAAATATCAGGCCTTAAGCGCCGTTTAGCTTAACCCTAGCCCCTTTTTCCGCCATAAGACCATGCTCTGTGACCAAGCGCATTGGCCCGTCAGCCCCTCGGCCCATTAGCCCATCGGCGCATCGACCCATCGGCATTTTGGCATTTCCTCATTCCCATTCTCTTTTCCCCCTGCTAATGCGAAATCCCAATCGCATCTCCACCATTGATCCTATTTTAGATCGACGACTCTCACACTTCTCCATCACATCGCTCTGTTAGCATTTCATTGCATCGGCACATCGTAACTTCCTAGTTCCTTGTCTCTTGGCCCCTTCCCCCCCCCCGCCGATGCGATCCTGCAATCAAATCTCCACCGTCAATCAAATCTGATCGGACGGTCTGCACTGTCTCGCATCACCCTTTCCCCTCCTCCTGTCCATCCTTCACCGATGAGATCTCCGCTATTGATCTGGCTCCCTCAGATCCAACGATCCACACTATCTCACATTATCACTTTCCTCCACCCCCTTCATTCCTTTAAGCCATTCCCCGATATGATCTCAGCCGTCGATCCTCCTGATTGAACAGCCAGCATTTCATCGCCTCATCGCCTTTTTCCCCTCCCCTCGTGCCATTCATTTCATTATGTGATATTGTGCTGCATCCTAGATTGTTGATCATCTTGATCCAATGGCCAGCACTCCTCTGCTTTTACCCCACTGACTCCTTTTCCGTAGTTATCTCCATCGTTGATCATCAAGATCTAACGACCCTCGCTTCCTCGCAACTTTGCCATTCCCCTAACCCCTCATCCACCATATTTTATCTATGATCTCCCGATTCAATCTGGATTTTCCATTCCTCCCAGATCAATGGCTCAGGTTCATTATGGGGGCACTCGACCAAGGTGGCTTGTACTCCCCAGTGCCCCTGCAGTTGACTCTTTTGTCTATGGAAAATCACATATCTACGTCTGAGGTTTTCTGCGGAGGCACACCCTGAGATTTTTCCTCTGTACCTCCAGTCCCCCCACTATGAATTCATCCACTAGTTTTTAATATTCCTAATTAACGACAGCTAATTGGAATATTCAATTTTGTATAGTTTTTTCATCTATGGTTTGTAAATAAATAAAAAGTGAGTAAAGAGGGTCTAACTCACTTAAGTAGAATAAGACATCCACCTAGTAGCACAACGTTGTGACTTAAGGGGAGTCAAGGGGGCCAAACACCACGTAGAGGAGGGGGGCCTACGTACACTCTAGAATCTTCTGCACAGATAAGGATGAGTATGTGGAGGAGAGAGAGGCTACGTTGGGTTTTGGAGGGAAACCAATGTTATAAAAGATGGAGGAGCCTCCTCATTTGGATCATTCTTGAGTTGATGATTTTGGAGTGAGACTTTTGTCTTCTTGAGCATGCTGACTATTTAGCCTGTCTACAACACTATTTAGTGCATTGAGTGTCTCTAGTCGGATATCTCGCCCTTAGCCCCGGGGGACTTCGAGTGCCTGCTTGGGCAAGATTAGTCTTTTAGCAATTTGTGAGTCGTTTCATCGTTTGGGTTTATTGCGGAGCTGGAGCTTATAGAGACTGCACAGTCACTAGGAGAGAGGACACAGTCCATTGTGGATGAGCTTCATATTGGGGTTTCTGTAGGTGATTTTTTCTGGATTTTGAGTAGAGGGTCAACCTTTTCCCTTCAGAGGTTTTTGGCAGAGTTTGTGGCAGTATTTCAGCTATTTCTATATAGCCACTGCGCAGTGCCTTGGAGGCTAGCATAATTCACTGGGGAGGCAGTTTCTGGTGATTTCTGGGGTTGGCCATTCTTGGAATGGTTTTTGGATCTTTTCTGGGTTGTCAAGGAAAGGAGGTTTTCCAATTTTCAGCTTATTCCGGTAACAGGATCGACCCCTAGTCTTTAGCCCATTCCAGCAGTAGCAGCTACACGACAGTTTCCAGCAGCTAGGATGCGGTTCCTAGAGCAGCCATTTCCGGTAATCTCTGAGAGTGTTTTCTCACTTTCCTTGTGCAATATTAGCCTATTGCACTCCATTACATTTCTCAGATTAATAAAATGGCTCAACATTTCCTCTCTATGTTTTCTGGATGAGTTTCCGTAGTTTCCGTATTCTCTTTCTATTATATGTCTGCTACATTATTATTGTTTTTGAGCGCTCTAGTTCTATACCACTTGGTGTGTTTAAATTTCACTCCTAGACAGAGTCTGGAAAGGGCCAGGTAGCCTCTGGATCTCATCCTCTTTTAGAGGCGACATATCCGGTAAATTCCCTCCCAGTCCATCTCTGGTTGGAGTTTACCGTGTTTTAGGGATATCCCCAAAACAGGATATTACAGTGGTATCAGAGCATAGTTCTGGCTCAGCCTGTGGTCTATGACATCGGGAAAGAGACCATACAGAGGCAGGAAGTATAGAGACCGTGAGCGTAGGTTGGAGACCACCTACGAAGAGGGAGACTGTGCCCAGGTAGAGGATGCAGATCAGGAGAGAGAGCCTGTGACAGACACAGAGCAGGTGGAGCTTGTAGTAGATTTGAGGCAGAAAGAGCCGATGGCAGATGATACAGAGGCCAAATAGTTTAGAGAGGAACTCCTCAAGTCGGTGCAGGATTTAGCTCGACAGATTGAGGTGATGGGACAGAGGTTCACAACTATGGAGGCTAAGCAGCGTGAGACACCATGGGTTTTCCAGGTCGGAGAGGGATCAGGTACATCCCACAATTTTCCGGAGCAGGGTGCTGCTCAGCGTGATACTCCTCAGCCGACGGCTTCACACACACTTACTCGCTCTACCATGCCCACTTTCTTGGGAGCAGATATAGGGGCTGGAGCCAAGCAAGAGGCAGAGTCTGGACACTTAGATGAGTATTTTGCAGAGTATCAGTCCTATGGGAAGGAGTTCAGGGATGCTCTCACATTCAGAGATTTTGTGCAGCTCCATCGGGACAGTAGACCCCGTGACCATCATAGAGGGCACTGGCATTACCATGATGGAGATTCCCACCATGCCTCTAGTAGATTTAATTTGCTTACATTTGATGGATCATCAAACAGTTCGACAAAGTCTTGGGTGGAGAAGCTGGATATCTATTTCCAACTTAACCAGATGTCGGAGACGGAGGCCATTAAGGTGGCGACATTACATTTGGATGGTGAGGCCCAGGACTAGTGGTTCCATGGGATGGTGACGCTCGAGCATTCCACAGCGATGACATATGCTGATTTTACCAAGAGATTGATAGAGCGTTTTGACCGGAAGGATCCGGAACAACATTTTGTTGAGCTGACGAAGCTCAAACAGACAGGGAGCCCAGAGACATGCATTGCAGATTTCTTGAGGGTTTCGGGATGGTGCTAGATCTATCCATGACATGGATGATCTATATGTTTGTGGAGGGATTGGCAGAGCCACTTCGAGGTCTAGTCAGATCTACTAGACCAGCTACACTCAAGGATGTTGTCAGTAGGACCAGGGATTTGCAGGATGCATTTCCTAGGACGCGGACACCTTACCCCCAGAGACAAGGTTTCCAGCCCAAGGGGAAGGATGTGAGGGTTCCTCCTTCAAAGGGGAATCCGGGACAGGCACAAATAGATGATGAGGCCAAGAGGGAGTTGAGGAAGAAGCAACTGTGCTTTACTTGTCAGGAGCTGTGGGCAATAGGGCATAGGTGTGTTGTTGGAAAAGCACACTTCATTGAGGTATTATATGATGATAGCGGGGAAGAGGATGAGGAGGATGATGAGGAGGTAGGAGATAGTCATATGGCCCAGGATCAGTTTCCGCCTCCACCTCCAGGGACAGGAGGTGCAGCTTTTGCACCCACAGGAGGGGCCCTTGCAGCTTTGCGAGGAGTTCCTAAGTATTTGACGTTGTGCATACGTGGGACAGTACGTGGCTAGCAAGTATCAGTCTTGGTTGATAGTGGGGCAACCCACAACTTCATTGATGCACAGATGTTCGAGCAGAGGGGTATACCGACCAAGAGTTTTGACGGGTTTTCAGTCTTGTTCCCAGGAGCCCAGACGATGCAGTGTGCCCAATTTGTTCCAGAGTTAGCAATGACGATGGGTACTTACACTGTGACTGATCACTTTTTCGTGGTCAACATACCAGATACCAATGTGGTACTGGGTGTTCAGTGGCTGATTACTCTGGGGAAGGTCGCCACGGATTGGGAGGCCTTAGAGATGGAGTGGGATGACAAAAAGATAGGGAAACATGAGAATATCTGCAGGATGCATACTTACCCACCCCAGACAGTTTCGACACACCGGATGGAGGCAGACTTCTAAAAGGGAGACATAGAGTGGGCGGTTGAGTTGCAGGCATCAAAGGCAGAGACCACCAGTTGAGCAGTTCATCCAGAGATACAGACCATCCTTGAGAGGCATGAGGTAGTGTTTGGGGATATACCACCAGGTCGGCCACTAGATAGAGGGTTTGAGCATGCCATCGATCTTGAGCAGGGTATCCAGGCGGTGATCACTACACCCTATAGGCATCCCAAGGCCTATCGAGATGAGATTGAGCGGGCCATCCAGGAGTTGTTGGCTCTTGGACACATCAGACCGAGCATGAGTCCGTTTTCTTCTTCTGTAGTTCTGGTGAAGAAGAAGGACGACACCTTGAGGATGTGTATTGACTACAGGGCCCTGAACAAGAAGACTCTGAAGAACAGGTACCCTATACCCAGGATCAAAGAGCTGATGGATGATCTGAGAGGAGCTAAGTTCTTCTCAAATATTGATTTGAGATCAAGGTACCATCAGATTCGCGTGAGGGAACAGGACATTCCCAAGATTGCCTTCAGGTGTCATTATGGGCACTTTGAGTTTTTGGTTATGCCTTTTGGGTTGACGAATGCACCAGCCACCTTTCAATCTTGCATGAACCATATCTTCCGCAGTCATCTGAGGAAGTTTGTATTGGTTTTCTTTGATGACATACTCATATATAGCAGGACTTGAGAGGAGCATCTCCAGCATATAGAGGTAGTGCTATGCATCTTGGAAGAGCAACATTTCTATGCTAAGCTCTCCAAGTGTGATTTTGGGATGACAGAGATGCTGTATTTGGGTCACATCATTAGAGTGGACAGAGTGAGGGTCCACGAGGAGAATATTAGAGCCATCAGAGATTGGCTGGAGCCGAATAACGTGACGGAACTTCGAGGGTTCATTAGGATATGTACCTATTATAGGAAGTTCGTCAGAGGGTTCTCACAGCTTGTTGCATCCCTTACAGATTTGACGAGGAAAGGGGCATTCAGTTGGATAGATACAGTGCAATGAGCCTTTGATAGGCTCAAGGAGGTGATAAGTAGTTTCCAAGTGCTTGCATTGCTAGATTTTACGCAACCATTTGTCTTGGAGTGTGATCCGTCGGGAGAGGGGATTGGCGCAGTATTGATGCAGGGGGGACACCCTATAGCTTTTGAGAGCCGGAAGCTCCTTCCACATGAGAGGTTGTATTCCATATATGACAAGGAGATGTTGGCCATCATGCATGCCTTGGCCAAATTTCGGCAGTATCTGGTAGGGAACATATTCAGGGTGAGGACGGACCACAACAGCCTCAAGTTCTTTTTGGAGCAGAAGCAGCTATAGGAGAGGCAGCAGAAGTGGATCAGTAAGATCCAAGCATATGACTTTGACATTGAGTATGTCAAGGGTAATAATAACATTGTAGCAGAGTCCCTTTCACATAGACCAACCACGTTATCTCTTATGAGCTTGGATACAGATTAGAGAGCGCGACTTTTAGTTGAGTACTCCAAGGACATGTCTGCATGTGAGGTGCTGGACGGAAAGGTGGCAGATGAAAGGTACAGGGTGGTTGATGAGATCATCTATTACAGGGACAGGATCTTCTTAACTGAGGGATCTCAGCTTAAGAAGAAGATACTCCAGGCATCACATGATTCTCCATTGGCAGGCCATCAGGGGTTTACCAAAACCTACAGGGCCATTAGAGAGAGGTTCTCATGGAAGGTCCTCAAGGAGGACGTACTCCAACACATCATGGAGTGCGATGTTTGTCAGAGGAACAAGGGGGAGATGAGCCATCCCACAGGGTTGTTGCAGCCTTTTCCCATTCCGGAGGGGAAATGGGAGAGCATATCGATGGATTTCATCACAGGGTTGCCCATGGTGCATGGAAAGGATTGTATCTTTGTCGTCATTGATCGAATGACAAAGTATGCACACTTTTTCACCATATCCGCACATTACACAGTAGCACAGGTGGCCGAGATGTTCTTCCAAGAGATTTTTAGGTTGCATGGTCTTCCTAAGACCATCATCAGTGACAGGGACAGCCGCTTCATGGGCGGATTTTGGGAGGGGCTTTTCCGGCTAGTGGGGACAGAGTTGACACTGAGTACCAGTTACCACCCACAAACGGATGGACATACGGAGATAGTTAACAAGTAGCTGGAGGGCTACTTGTGTAACTATGTCAGTGGGAAGCAGCAAGCATGGTTGAGATGGTTGCATTTGGGGGAGTACTGCTACAACTCGACACATCACATTTCTATTGGTATGTCACCATTTTATGCTTTGTATGGGTACTATCCTTTATCATTTGCTGATGTGATGTTCGGTGTGAGTAAGGCTCCTAGAGCCAAGATGTGGATCCAAGAGAGTCAGGACATCCTCTGAGCTCTCAAGGACAATATGGCTACATCACAGAACCAGCAGAAGCTGTATGCCGACAGAGGTCGGGTGGAGCGATAGTTTGAGGTAGGGGACTTGGTCTACCTATGCTTACAGCCATACCGACTGTTAGTTCCCAAATCCACCTTAGGCTGAAATAAGGCAGAAAAAGGACAACACCAAACCACGCTCAACCTCGTAGCTAGTCCTACGAGGACAGGAGAGGGCTCTCTCCAGGTCAAACTCAATTAAAATATTCAAAGGGGCTTGAGATGACTAAAAAAACAACTGATATTAGGCTAGATAAACAAATAGGAGGGTTTGATTTTGATTTTTAGGGGTTTTTGTTGGAAAAAGGGAAAAAACAATTTTGGGCTTGGGGATGAGGCCAAATTCTTGCAGACTTCAAGTTGGGGCAGGGAAGGCAATGAATTTTAAGTCTTATATCAAATGAATGGATTGAAAATAATGCTGAGGAGCTTAATAAGGCATGAGAGTCCAAGGATCCTCTTCAAACTGACGAAAACATATAAAACTAAACAAAAGTTTAAGGGAGAGCACCAGCAAACTAATGAATCCTACCTTATTTACTCATTTGTTTAATTCAAAAGCAAAGAGAAGGGAAATGGCATACATAAACATCAATGAAACTTACAGATACATGAAGAAAACATCATCAAAATTTAGAGCCACAAGGATCCCAACAAGTGCTACAAAACTCTGGTCTTTCCTTTGCCAAAAATCTGAAATGAATATACAATGAGGTGCCAAACTATTCCCAAGTATCCAACCCTGAAAATGTCTCAGAAAATACAATATATAGACCATCCTAACCCCATCCAATGCCTCTGGGGGTCGATCTCGTCCTTCTAGGAGCTGTTTCAACCAATTCTAAACATGGAGCTAAAATCTAGGCAGCCAAACAACTTGCCTCTATATGCTAGGAAACTGATCCATTCACTCAATTTTCACTTTTTAGTGAATGAATCCTCTAGAATAACTAAAAACATGCCAAATTTACATCATGGTTACCAAATTACATCATGATACATCCATCATCACATGAAAAAGTAAAACTAGTCAAAACTAGGCGAATTTCTGAGCTGAAGAGTGAAAATTGGGCAAAATTCCTCTATGCGCCGCGCCCAAAAATTCAATTCGCCGCGCCACTTTGAGCCTATATTTTGGGCACTTCCTGAAGTCCAAATTAAGCTCATGATAGCTCCCTGGAAATCCCTGGATGTATGATATCCAACCCAAGTGGAATTTGTCAATTTGGACGTCATTTTCTTTTCCAAAACGGCAATCTCCCAAGACTGCTTCCTGCTGGTGCAAAAAGTGGCAGAAAGGCCATTTTTGGAGTGTTTTTTACCTTTAAGACCACCCAGAACTTCATGAAATTTCTCATCCATTCCTGAGCATGCATATTTTATCATTAAAAAACCAAAAATGTAAAGTTTTCCTTTAGAAGATGTCCCAATCATAAGCGTGCGTCGGGTGGCACAACGCGTCGGGCGGAAAAACCTGTTTTGCAACCAAAATTTTCAAAATGAAAAAATATTCTCCAAATTTTCTGAAATTTGGAGTGAAGGTCTTCCATCATGTCCCATGCTCAGCCAAGGAAGCTTCGGCCAAGATTTGGAGCGGATCCGGCCTTTTCCTACGTTTCAGTGCTTTTCTCAACCTTGCCTTCAGGATCTTCATTTTTGCTCTACAAATGTGTGTACGGGCCCAATAGTGGTTTTTCATATGTTTGAGCATGTCTTTGTCCCTATTGGCCTTTGCCAACAACTTCTCCAGATGAATTTTGACTCTCGTAAGGCAAGTTTCTCGCTCAAATGGTGTCATGTCACCTGGTCTCTTTCGGGCCAATTCCTGGTCTTCAAGGATTTGCCGCAACTCTATGAGTGTCTGCTGATCCTCCAGTTGTTTATTCCGCTGCTCCAAGTAATTTATAACCCACTAAGCTCTCTTCAACTTCACGGTCAAAGTGTCAATCTCAGCTTTTTGTTCCTGGATGGTCTCTCTCATCCTTGAGCTAGGAGAGCTCAAATCAACATCGATGAGTGTAAACTCAGTGTCTTGGCCTCCTGAAGGGCCCTCATCATGCATAGGCCTCTTTCCTCTGTCCTGTACCTGTGCTAATGTAGAAGGCAAGACCCCTTCCACGACATGTGGAGATAGTACTCGCGCTGCTGATGAAGATAACGAGACCCCTTCCACCCCTGGTGGAGATAGTACTCGTCGTGCTGTTGCAAATAAGGCTCTATGGCCTCTCTGATATGTCACACACACTGGAGCACTGGACAGCTCTGGCCTCAGTGAATCCCAAACTCATGTGAAGGATCTGCTTCTCATCATGAACAATCCTGAAGGAGGCCGAGGGTTGCAAAGAATTCATGAGAAATGATTCTAGGCCTCCATACACCTCCGCAATCCAAGCTGATGTACTACAATGATTTTAATGAGCTCATAATGATAAATGTTGTTATGTTGCTGCTCTGGAGTCTTCTTCTGCACAAGGGTAGTCATCCGCTCTATGTTTCGGCACATGAAGTATGGAATATTCATCAGTCGCGCCCTCGTGAAATGCATCAAAAGTCTAATATGATATGCATAAAGGCGCAAGAATCTACCCTCGTAGTTGAAGTATCTAATGATGAGTTTCATTAATGGCGCATAGGAATCCTTCAGAAACCAGAACGGGAATACCCTGCTCAACTGCCTCAAATATCCAGGCCTGATGTAAGGTTCATAATATGCTCTATCCAGCTGCTGTCTCTTATTCCACTCCTCACCAATGTTTGGTATCCCGGTCGCCTCAGAAATAGTCTCTGGTGTCAAGGTGAAGTTCACTCCAGCAAGATTTACATGACCATCATGAAAATGTAGAACAAATAAGCGAACCAACTCCGGATGGTGTTGAATCTGAGATATCATCTCACAATACTGAAAACATGAATGTTGCTGAAAGCATGTCATTGCAAGCGGGCAGGCCTGCAATTGATCCAAAGAAGTAGGCTCCTCCCTGACGTGCCTGCCACTCTTATGAGACCTCCTCGGTACATTTAACTCGGTGGTTGAATCACTGTCCTGCTCATATGCCTGCTCATATGATGAATTTGTTTCTGACATGATGCTGAAAATTTTGTCAACTGTATGTTTGGTTGGTTTGAAAATGAGCAATTGGTGTCTTTGTTTCAATGCCAAATGTGTACTCAAGGGATAATGAGGATCACAGGGTATAAACAATGGGAAAGAGGACCTGTCAAATGCACTGATCATGTGAGATTAATCATCTAACTGGTAAGGGATTTTGGGTTATTTGGAAATTGAAATAATATGGGAAGGGAAAAAGATAGGAGTGATAGGGTTTAGTAATGGAACATGGATATGAGTAGTTTGGGAGTTTAGGCATAAAGGATTAACTATAATGGTAATATAAAAGGGAAAAGGATCATAAGTGGGAAGGCAAGGATTTGGCATCCAACTTACGCTAAAACATCAATTTCCAAACCCAAAATAGTTAATTTGATCTAAATATAGGGTTTATATTTTCAAACTTTAAAAATTTCAAACTTCCTTCCTGGAAACATCATCAAATAAGATCTAACAGCAGGGGCAAGCATCACACACTTACTTGGAGCAAACAAGTTTGAAATCATTTGAATTTGGAGCAATGATGATGATTTTTAAACCCGTTGACCCTGTGCGCCGCGCGCAAGCCCAATGCGCCGCGCTCAGTGGGTGCGCTGCACCCTTAGGAAAATACACTGTGTCTTTTTGCTCTACGCGTCGTGCTCTGTGGATGCGCCACGGCCTATCCCAATGCGTCGCGCTGTCTTCAAACACACAGTCGGCCCTTTAAAACACAATTTCATCACTCCAAACTTCAAACTCGACTTTCTCTTGGATTTTCTCAATAACTCTTGTTGCAAATGAATTAATAATCTTGGGAAATATCTCATATAGACATGGTTTCAATTTTTTCTTCTTCAAAACCCATTTTGTAATGTTTTTTACTTTGGCACTTTTTCATTTAATACAAATTTGTCTTTTGTTTCCTTACTGACTTTCTGAGCTTTGAAATGATGAAATTGGTTGATTTTTGCAGGGATGTTAGCATTGAAACTTGGCAAAGGATGACCAGAGTCTGCATGTGAAGAATTTCATGTCGAAAAAATACATATTTATTACAAAAACAAATTTGACAATTTCTTCTTCAAAACAAAGTTTTGAAGAAGAAACATCCTCAAGCATATTTCATGATGAAAATATTGAACTGAAAACTTATTGAAAACCTCCTCATGGCCTGCGGGCATTGTGTAATATTACTGAAGACCAGACCCTAGACCTAGAAACCAAAATGACTCTTTTTGACCAAAATAGCATTTATGACTGTAACTGATGTGAAATGAACTTTGATGAATTTTGAAAATTTTTGACCAACCCAGCAGGTACAAGCATGAGGGAAAATGAGAGAACAAAGCCCTTCCGTCAGTCAATGGCATGCCCCTAACGAAATGCAGATGAATGAGCAAAATGAGACACCTAAACAATGAAATTCAATAAGAGGAATGATCTCTGACTGAGGGATGTAAAGACCGACTCTAACATTGGCTCCAATGGGGATGGTAGCTCCTTGGAGGTGCCAAGAACGGCAGATCTCTGGGAGAGCAAACCAGTGCCTTCGTCCAATTGGCTATGGAGTCCATTATTTTGAAAAAACCACTCAAGACTGTTGACTAAATTTATTTGACTGAAACTTTTAACTCAAGCTGACTCAACCTTTAAAACAGAAATGACTGAACCAAACCGAATAAACAGACTCAAACCAAAACTGAAATCCTTCTTCAGAAGTATAGCCTTCACTTCGGGCCCCAGACTGAAGAAAATACTACAGTGCACACTTACAATGAAATTGAAATACATGATATGTACAATGACAATGTGATTAGCAGAAAACATCTTAGAAATGGTATCTCTTGAGCAGCCGACCATTGATCAGCCCTCCTGGACAGTCTTCACCGTTCATCTCCTTCAAAAGAAAGGTGTTCTGACCTCGATATGCTGCAATCTTAAATGGACCTTTCCATAGATTTTCAAACTTACCGTGTTTACCTTTTTCCTCATTCCTAGCATCCCACTTCAGTACCACTTCCTCCAATTGGAATTTATCCGCCTTTGCTTTCCTGTCATAGATATTTTTTATTCTCTCCTGCAACTTGAATGTGTTCTGGAAGACCTCTTCTCTTGTTTGCTACCAATGAATCATCTGATTTATCCTTCTCTGCATATGGGTTTCTTCACTACCAGCTTCCTGAAGAAGCTTGACTACCGGAACAGCAAGTGAGGTAGGAAAGACTGTATCCACTCCATAAACTAACTCGAAGGGGGACATAACAATGGACTTCTTTTGACTTAACCGATCAGCCCATAGCGCATTTACCAGCTTCTTATGCCAACTCTTTTTATTTATGTCCAGCAACTTTTTAATGATACTGACTAGAGACTTATTGGAAGATTCCGCCAAACCATTGCCTTGCGGATGATAGGCAGTTGAATGTCCCAAAATAATTTTATACTTAGCACAAAACTCAATCATCTTTATTGATTTAAAAGTCGCTGCATTATCTGTGATCAACTTACTTGGGCAACCAGAACGAGACAAAATGTTGTTTTCAAGGAAAGAAATAATTACCGAATCAGTGGCTTGCCTTGTAGGAATTGCTTCGATCCATTTCGTAAAGTAATCGGTGGCTGTTAGAATCCATCTGTGCTAACCTGAGGAAGGAGGATGGATTTCCCCAATGAAATCCAAACCCCATTTCTGGAAAGGGGTGCTTACCTCAATGGGCTTGACTGGAAATGGCTGTAATTTCTGTCTTCCTTCGAAAATCTGGCACTCATGACAACCTTTGACTGTTTTATAGACATCAGCAAATAATGTCGGCCAATAATACCCTGCTCTCAAAATATTATTGGTGATTTTTTTCCAAAAATGATGACCCCCGCGCAGTCACCTTTGTGGAAATCCTCCATTACCTTCTTCGCTTCTTCCTCCACCAAAAAATTCAATAAAACGCCACCCGTATCCTTCTAATAAAGTGCAGAATTAAAAATGCAAAATTTTGCAGCCTTCAGTTTCAAAGTTCTACCTTTGTTTCTAGTCATGCCGGGCGGTGATGAAAATTTTTGAAGAACATACACGATATATGAATACCATGGGGAAGCAGCAAAAATTTCTGATACCTGAAGTGGCGAATTCTCCTCATCTTCATCAGACATAGCAACAATCAGATTTATGTCTAATGCGTGCGAATTCGATTCAACCATAACCTTTGCCAACCCCTATCCCTTGATAAGTTTCGTGGGCCTTATTTCCACATCGTATTCCAGCAAAGCTGCGATCCACTTGCCACGTCTTCCTTCCGGATCAGTTTGTACTAAAACATATTTCACGGCAGCGTTAGGAACATAAGCTAAAATATGGGAATGCAAAATGTATACCTGGAAATCCTTCAATGCCTTTACCAGTGCCAGAGCTTGTTTCTCAATGATGTTGTATTTCAAGGCTGCGTCTCTAATAGTTCGACTAAAAATGCTATAGGCTTCTCATGTCCATCTCTTTTCTGCGTTAACACAGCTGCCATGGTATGTTCCAAAGCAAAGGAAAACAAAATAAAGTCTTGGGTGTAATCCGGGCTGATTAACACCGGAGTTGAAGATAGTGCCAATTTCACCAAATTAAAGGACTTTACTGCATCTTCAGTCCACTTCACTTGGCTGTCCTTTTTCAACATATTTGTTATTTCTCTCAAATGTTCAGCAAGGTTTGGGACAAAACGGCGCAAAAAGTTCATCTTACCATTAAAAGACTGAATCTCTTTCTTGTTCCTGGGAGGGTCAATTTACTGGATTGCTTCAACACCTGCTGGATCAATACGAATGCCATCTTTGGAAATAATGTGACCAAGTAATTTACCTTCATCCATGGCGAATAAGCTCTTCTTAGGATTAAGCGAGACACCATATTTTCTGCACTTCTGAAAAACAACTTTCAAGTGATACATATGCTCTTCATCTGAATTGGAAAAAACCGTCAAATCATCAAGGTATATAACAAGGAAAACATATTTTTCATTCGCAAAAGCCATGTCCATCGCCCGCTGGAAAGTTGCACCAACATTCTTCAAACCGAATGGCATCTTGGCATAGTGGAATGTTCCCCACGGAGTTGTGAATGTTGTTTTGTCGCGGTTGTCCTCATGAACCAAAATTTGGTTATATCCAGAATAACCGTCGAGTAGTGACATCCGAGATGCACCCACTACTCGCTGCAATATATGATCCATCTTAGGCAATGGATAATTGTCCTTCAATGACACCTTGTTCAAATTTCTGAAATCAATACATAACCGAATCTCACCTATCTTTTTCCGCACTGGCACTAAATTGGAAATCCAATCAGAAAATCTGATGGGAACAATGATTCCTGCTTTGTACAACCTGTTTACCTCCTTCTCAATCGATGGCAGCAATTTCGGATTGATTCTTCTTAGCTTTTGTCTGAAAGGCTTCTGATTAGGCTTAATTGGGATAGTATGCTGGATTATATTGGTGTCATACGTCTTTAAATCTGAGTAATCCCAAGCGAAAACATCAACAAATGAAGACAACAAACTCACATATTTGGATTTTACCTACGGTGGCAATGATTTGGATAACTTCACCATTTTGGGGTCTTCAGTTGTCCCAATATTTACATCTTCCGCTCCTTTTTCAGTCGGTCGTAAGGTTGGTTTCTTGGCCACATCATCCTGATCGAAGAGTTCTTCTAAAGGTATCAAACCTTTAGGAATAACGTTGTCTTTCAGCTGCAACACTTCCATTTGATTTACTTGAACATCATCACCATTATCATATTCTACATCGATTGAGGTATCTTTGAACTTACCTTTACTTTGCAGAAAATCATTAATCTCATCATCATCTTGGAAAACTTGCCAACATCTTTGATTATCCGGGACGGTACGACGGTGCTTCACATGGATTTCAAAATTATTACTTGAATTCATTGGGATCTTCAAGTTACTTGTTGCCTTAGCAAGTGCATCTGTAATTCCATTTTTAATGCGAGGAATACAAGTCAAGGTATAATATGAAAACTACTTCTGAATATCAAGGACAACGTTCCGGTAAGCCTGCATCTGGGGATGTTTTGTTTGATATTCACCCTTTACTTGCTTAATCACCAATTCGGAGTCGCCATAGACTGCAATTATCTTAGCATTCAGCTTTCTAAGAATCTTTAGGCCAGCAATCAGAGCTTCATACTTAGCCTCATTGTTTGAACAATCAAATGCTAATTTGTAAGAACATACCCGCACATTGCTCGGTACCTTGTTAGGAATGGAAAAAGGACTGCGTACCCAAATACCAATCCCAACACCATCATTGCCCACTGCACCATCGAAATCCATGGTCCATAGACCCTCTTCATCATCCTCTAAGTGCTGAAATTGTGCTAGCTCTATTTTTTCTGCGTGCTGTCCACTATCTTTAGCTGATTGCTCAACTGTGCTTTCTGGTTTTTTCCTTTCCTTCTGTAAAACTTCTCTGAAATTCTCGGTAATCTCTGGAATGTCTTCTGCTTGAAATAACTAACTATATACATCATTGAAACTATCGGCAAACAAAACAAAAGACTCTAAATCTGTATGTACATAATTAATCGGATGATTGACCGGTTTCTCCTTAGTTGTAATAATATACTTCATTTTTTGTTCCCGGTACAATTTTCTCATTTGACCAAACACGGGAATCGTCACGTAGGAGAAATCTAATTGTAATGTCCCTTTCAATTTTTCTCCCCAAGATCTGGAAAGAAACATACCAAATCTCGGAGGAATGTCTGCTACAGCAACATCCATCAAAACATTCTTTGTAGGAATCTGATCCAAGCTTACAACCAAGTGTTTAATGAGCCCAATACATCTCACTCTGCTAGAATCAAATGAATAAAGATCATGGTACTTCCTGGTAATGTCTAAACCCAACTTCTCCATGATTGCTTTCTGCATAAGATTATGGGAAACACCGGAATCGAACATGGCATTATGCAATACAAACTCATGCAATCGAAGACTGATATAAAAAGGAGGCACTTCGCTGTCCGGAGACTCACCATCTAAAGCTAGTCCAAATATCAGTTCCAGTTGATCATCTTCAATATTCACCATGTTAGACGTGGGATCGAAATTCAAAATTCTAGAAACTTGACCTTTATAATTGCCATTCTTCATTAGTTCAGTCAAGGGAATGCACACCTTTAATTTAGAAATCTCATTCTCCAAACTAAAGGCTGAAGTCTTTTCAATTTCTTTGGCTGGAACATCTTTCTTTTCAGCCTTCTCCCTTGTTGTAATTGGTTGATTTGATTTTTCTGCTGATGATGACTTGCAGGAAGTGGAATCAACTATCTCTTTTTCTTTTTTTTGTGCAACAGGTGAATCATTTTTAGGTGCTGAAACTTCCTTTCTCTTTTGAATTTGATTGACAGGCACATCTCTATTTCTGAGAGAATATTTCTTCTGTTGGGCTGACAATGCATTCATGTAACCTCTCTGATACTCATCTGACTCTTCCTCAAGAGCTCCATCATTAGCCAAGATAAAATCCTCATCTCTTTGTACCGCTGAACTTTCTGCATACTCCTCATCTTCGGTGATATAAATGGGCAAATCATCAGGAGTAAAGAAATTATTTTCCTCCCCTACTACATCATCTTCATCAACTGAATCCCGACCAACAAAATTCTGCTGAAGAGGTGTCTTTACTTGCTGCTGGACTGTTGGTTCTTGTGCTCACTGTCCTTGTTGCTTAATCCTGAATTGGGGCTGCTGACCACGGAATTTGGGATTTCGAACTTGCGGTTCGGGCTTATCAAGAGTGAACCTTTCGAACATTTTTTCTACCTTGCGAAGTCTCTGATCTGTATATGTAGAATCTTCTTCCTTTATCACAACTTTCTTCTCGGCTTTCAATCTAGCTCTCTTGTCATTCAAATTCGCCTCAACACTCACGAAAATCTTCTGCATGTCCTCTAAAGTAGGCGGATCTCTATCTCGTAATGAATAGACCATCTCCAGATCAAAACCATCCGGGAATTTTAACAAAGCTGATTTCTTAGAGGGCCTCAAATCATCAGGAATTGCATTATAAACCACATTAAATCTGATAATATAGTCTTGGACGGACTCACCAGGATTGCGCTTAATCTTAGTATACTCAGAAGTGATTTGAATCGGATCTTTCTTCATCTCCCACCGATCTAGAAACTGTCTCTGAAGCTCTTCTAATGTATTAATACTTCGGGGCTGTAAAGCTCTGAACCATTTACGTACCTCACCTCCAAAATTTTGCACAAACAATCTCATGGAGACATTCTCTTCATCAATTTCATGGAGGTCCAAAAAGTATATCATTCTATCAATATGCTGTTGAGCGGGCACACTTTGAGGAGTACCATCAAACAAATGAATTTTACTATGATAATCAGCGGGCATGGGATCCAAGTTTGCTGGTAAAACAAGAGGTGCGAATCTAGCAGCCATTGCTCTTGGTGGATTTATGATCTGTCTTGGAGAAACGGGTGGAGAAGGAGCAGTAGGTGTACGAGGTGTATGTGGTAGAGATGGAGGAGGAACTACTGCTGATTGCTGATCAGATATCGATGGTTGTACGGGAATGGTAGGAATGAAAGAAGGTTCAGCGTGAACTTGTGAATCGGATGTAACTACTGATGGACCAAGAGTTTCAGAAGCAGATTCAATAAACTCGGGAATATTCGTTGCCACAATAGAGTTCTAAAGGTTCAGGATGTAGTTATCAATAGATCTATTAGCTTGTTCAACCTCAAGAGACTTAATAAACTCATGATTTATGACAGTAGAACCGGTAGCACTTTCAGATTTAGTTTCAAACAAAGATAACTCGAACTGATCATCAAACTCAATATCTTCAAGGAATTCAAATACAGAAGGGCATGAATGAGATTTAAACAATGGGATCATGGGACTTTCTCGACGAAGGATTCTTGAAATTAGATTGAGATTCTCATACACTGGAGGTGGATCAGGATCGGGATTTGATCTAGTATGTCTTCTGGAAGCCAGTGTGTTGATCTATTCAAAAATCAAAGGACAAAACCAATCTATTCAGCCTATCAAATTCTAGACTCAATCACCCAAAAGTCCAGAATGATGTAATATACTAGGGTAATTCACAAGTCAAATGTCACGTTCACAAGCTAAACTAGAGATTGACTGAAGCAGTGTTTATCTACTTCCGCTAATGCAAGGCAAAAGCGTTTCGAAAGCTACCTGGCGTGACTTCAGGCTCCGTCTGTAACTTATGAAACAAATAACACCAACAAGCAAACCATTTTCTCCCCATTATGTTCGCCACTATGTTAGTTCCCAAATCCACCTTAGGCTGAAATAAGGCAAAAAAAGGACAACACCAAACCACGCTCAGCCTCATAGCTAGCCCTACGAGGATAGGAGAGGGCTCTCTCCAGGTCAATCTCAATTAAAATATTCAAAGGGTCTTGAGATGACTAAAACAACAACTGATATTAGGCTAGATAAACAAATAGGAGGGTTTGATTTTGATTTTTAGGGGTTTTTGTTGGAAAAAGGGAAAAAATAATTTTGGGCTTGGGGATGAGGCCAAATTCTTGCAGAGTTCAAGTTGGGGTAGGGAAGACAATGACTTTGATGTCTTAGATTAAATGAATGGATTGAAAAGACTGCTGAGGAGCTCAAGAGGGAAGGAGAGTCCAAGGATCCTCTTCAAACTGACGAAAACATATAAAACTAAACAAAAGTTTAAGGCAGAGCACCAGCAAACTAATGAATCCTACCTTAGTTACTCATTTGTTTAATTCAGAAGAAAAGAGAAGGGAAATGGCATACATAAACATCAATGAAACTTACAGATACATGAATAAAACATCATCAAAACTCAGAGCCACAAGGATCCCAACAAGTGCTGCAAAACTCTGGTCTTTCCTTTGCCAAAAATCTGAAATGAATATACAATGAGGTGCCAAACTATTCCCAAGTATCCAACCCTGAAAATGTCTCAGAAAATACAATATATAGACCATCCTAACCCCATCCCATGCCTCTAGGGGTCGATCTCATCCTTCTATGAGCTGTTTCAACCAATTCTAAACATGGAGCTAAAATCTAGGCAGCCAAACAACTTGCCTCTATATGCTAGGAAACTGATCCATTCACTCAATTTTCACTTTTTAGTGAATGAATCCTCTAGAATAAGTAAAAACATGCCAAATTTACATCATGGTTACCAAATTACATCATGATACATCCATCATCACATGAAAAAGTAAAACTAGTCAAAACTGGGTGAATTTCTGAGCTGAAAAGTGAAAATTGGGCAAAATTCCTCTATGCGCCGCGCCCAAAAACTTAATGTGCCGCGCCATTTTGAGCCTATTTTTGGGGCACTTCCTGAATTCCAAATTGAGCTCATGATAGCTCGTTGGAAAGCCCTAGATGTCTGATATCCAACCCAAGTGGAATTTTTTAATTTTGATGTCATTTTCCCCTCAAAAACTACAATCTCCCAAGACTGGTTCCAGATGGTGCAAAAAGTGGCAGAAAGGCCATTTTTGGAGTGTTTTTGACCTTTAAAACCACCCAGAACTTCATGAAATTTCTCATCCATTCCTGAGCATGCATATTTTATTATAAAAGAACCAAAAATGTAAATTTTTCCTCCAGAAGATGTCCCAATCATAAGCGCGCGTCGGGCGGCGCGACGCGTCGGGCGGAAAAACCTATTTTGCAACCAAAATTTTCAAAATGACAAAATATTCTCCAAATTTGCTGAAATTTGGAGTGAAGGTCTCCCATCATGTCTCATGCTCAGCCAAGAAAGCTTCGGCCAAGATTCAGGGCGGATCCAGCCTTTTCTGACGTTTCAGTGCTTTTCTCAACCTTGCCTTCAGGATCTTCATTTTTTCTCTGCAAACGTGTGTACGGGCCCAATAGTGGTTTTTCATATGTCTGAGCATGTCTTTGTCCCTATTGGCCTTCGCCAACAACTTCTCCAGATGAATGTTGACTCTCGTAAGGCAATTTTCTCGCTCAAATGGTGTCATGTCACCTGGTCTCTTTCGGGCCAATTCTCGGTCTTCATGGATTTGCCGCAACTCTATGAGAGTCTGCTGATCCTCCAGTTGTTTATTCCGCTGCTCCAAGTAATTTATAACCCACTGAGCTCTCTTCAACTTCACGGTCAAAGTTTCAATCTCAGCTTTTTGTTCCTGGATGGTCTCTCTCATCCTTGAGCTAGGAGAGCTCAAATCAACATCGATGAGTGTAAACTCAGTGTCTTGGCCTCCTGAAGGGCCCTCATCGTGCATAGACCTCTTGCCTCTGTCCTGTACCTGTGCTGATGTAGAAGGTGATACCCCTTCCACGACATGTAGAGATAGTACTCACGCTGCTGATGAAGATAACGAGACCCCTTCCACCCCTGGTGGAGATAGTACTCGTCGTGCTACTGCAAATAAGGCTCTATGGCCTCTCTGATATGTCACACACACTGGAGCACTGATAGGCTCAGTCTCAGGAACCTCAAACTGATGTGAAGGCTCTGCCTCATCATGAAAAATCTCGGGAGGAGGCTGAGGGGCTGCAAATAAGTCACGAGAAATGAACTCATTCCAAGCGATACCCTGCAATCCAAGCTGATGTACTACAATGATTTTGATGAGCGCATAATGATAGATGCTGTTATGCTGCTGCTCTGGAGTCTTCTTCTACACAAGGGTGGTCATCCGCTCTATGTTTCGGCACATGAAGTATGGAATATTCATCAATCGCACCCTCGTGAAATGCATCAAGAGTCTGATATGGTATGCATAAAAACGTGAGAATCTACCCTCGCAGCTAAAGTATCTAATGATGAGTTTCATTAATGGGGCATAGGACTCCTTCAGAAACCAGAACGGGAATACTCTGCTCAACTGCCTCAAATACCTAGGCCTGATGTAAGGTTCATAATATGCTATATCCAGCTGCTGTCTCTTATTCCACTCTTCACCAATGTTCGGTATCCCAGTCGCCTCAGAAATAGTCTTTGGTGTCAAAGTGAAGTTCACTCCAGCAAGGTTTACATGACCATCATGCAAATGTAGGACAAATAAGCGAACCAGCTCCGGATGGTGCTGAATCTGAGATATCATTTCACAATACCGAAAACATGAATGTTGTTGAAAGCATGTCATTGCAAGCGGGCAGGCTTGCAATTGAGCCAAAGAAGTGGGCTCCTCCCTGACGTGCCTGCCACTTTTATGAGACCTCCTAGGTACATTTAGCCCTGCGGTTGAATCACTATCCTACTCATATCCCTGCTCATATGATGAATTTTTTTCTGACATGATGCTGAAAATTTTGTCAACTGTATGTTTGGCTGGTTTGAAAATGAGAAATTGGTGTCTTTGTTTCAATGCCAAATGTGTACTCAAGGAATAATGAGGGACTGTGGTAAGTATAAATAGTGGGAAAGAGGACTGTCAAATGAAATTTATCATGTGAGAATAATCATCTAATTGTATGGGGATTAAGGATTTGGAAACTCTTTGCAAATAATATGGGAAATGGAAAAAAATAGGAGTGATAGGGTTTAGTAAATGGGAACAAGGGATATGAGTAGTTTGGGAGTTTAGGGCATAAAGGATTAACTATAATGGTATAATTATAAAAGGGAAAGGATCATAAGTGGGAAGGACATTTGGCATCCAAATTGCAGTTTCAAAACATCAATTTCCAAAACCCAAAGGAGTAGACTTTGATCTAAATATAGGGTTTATATTTTCAACTTTAAACTTTCAAACCTTCCCTCCAAACATCATCAAATAAGATCTAACAGCAGGGGCAAGCATCACACACTTAATTGGAGGAAACAAGTTTGAAATCATTTGAATCTGGAGCAATGATGATGATTTTTAAACCCGTCGACCCTGTGCGCCAGGCGCAAGCCCAATACGCCGCGCTCAGTGGGTGCGCCGTGACCTTAGGAAAATACATTGTGTCTTTTTTCTCTATGCGCCATGCTCTGTGGATGCGCCGGGGCCTATCCCAATGCGCCGCGTTGTCTTCAAACACACAGTCGGCCCTTTAAAACACAGTTTCGTCCCTCCAAACTTCAAACTCGACTTTCTCTTGGATTTTCTCAATAACTCTTGTTGCAAATGAATTAATAATCTTGGGAAATATCTCATATAGACATGGTTTTAATTTTTTCTTCTTCAAAACCCATTTTGTAATGTTTTTGACTTTGGCACTTTTTCATTTAATACAAATTTGTCTTTTGTTTCCTTACTGACTTTTTGAGCTTTGAAATGATGAAATTGGTTGATTTTTGCAGGGATGTTGGCATTGAAACTTGGCAAAGGATGACCAGAGTTTGCATGTGAAGAATTTCATGGCAGAAAAATACATATTTATTACAAAAACAAATTTAACAATTTCTTCTTCAAAACAGAGTTTTGAAGAAGAAACATCCTCAAGCATATTTGATGATGAAAATATTGAACTGAAAACTTATTGAAAACCTCCTCATGGCCTGCGGGCATTGTGTAATATTACTGAAGACCAAACCCTAGACCTAGAAACTAAAATGACTCTTTTTTACCAAAATAGCATTTATGATTGTAACTGATGTGAAATGAACTTTGATGAATTTTGAAAAATTTTGACCAACCCAGCAGGTACAAGCATGAGGGAAAATGAGAGAACAAAGCCCTTCCGTCAGTCAATGTAATGCCCCTAACGGAATGCAGATGAATGAGCAAAGTGAGACACCTAAACAATGAAATGCAATAAGAGGAATGATCTCTGACAGAGGGATGTAAAGACCGACTCTAACATTGGCTCCAATGGGGATGGTAGCTCCTTGGAGGTGCCAAGAATGGCAGATCTCTGGGAGAGCAGACCAGTGCCTTCGTCCATTGGGCTATGGAGTCCATTATTTTGACAAAACAACTCAAGACTGTTGACTGAATTTATTTGACTGGAACTTTTAACTCAAACTCACTCAACCTTTAAAACAGAAATGACTGAACCAAACCGACTAAACAGACTCAAACCAAAACTGAAATCCTTCTTCAGAATTATAGCATTCACTTCGGGCCCCAGACTGAAGAAAAGACTGCAGTGCACACTTACAATGAAATTGAAATACATGATATGTACAATGACAATGTGATTAGCAGAAAACATCTTAGAAATGGTATCGCTTGAGCAGCTGACCATTGATCGGCCCTCCTGGACAGTCTTCACCATTCATCTCCTTCAAAAGAAAGGCGTTCTGACCTCGATATGCTGCAATCTTAAATGGACCTTTCCATAGATTTTCAAACTTACCATGTTTACCTTTGTCCTCATTCCTAGCATCCCACTTCAATACCACTTCCTCCAACTGGAATTTATCCGCCTTCACTTTCCTGTCATAGATCTTTTTGATTCTCTCCTGCAACTTGAATGTGTTCTGGAAGACCTCTTCTCTCGTTTGCTGCAAATGAATCATCTGATTTATCCTTCTCTGCATATGGCTTTCTTCACTACCAGCTTCCTGAAGAAGCTTGACTACCGGAACAGCAAGTGAGGTAGGAAAGACTGTATCCACTCCATAAACTAACTCGAAGAGGGACATACCAATGGACTTCTTTTGACTTACCCGATCAGCCCATAGTGCATTTACCAGCTTCTTATGCCAACTCTTTTTATTTTTTTCCAGCAACTTTTTAATGATATTGACTAGAGACTTATTGGAAGATTCCGCCAAACCATTGCCTTGCGGATGATAGGCGGTTGAATGTCCCAAAATAATTTTATACTTAGCACAAAACTCAATCATATTTCTTGATTTAAAATCCGCTGCATTATCTGTGATCAATTTACTCGAGCAACCAAAACGAGACAAAATGTTGTTTTCAAGGAAAGAAATAATTACCGAATCGGTGGCTTGCCTTGTAGGAACTGCTTCGATCCATTTCGTAAAGTAATCTGTGGCTGTTAGAATGCATCTATGCTATCCTGAGGAAGGAGGATGGATTTCCCCAATGAAATCCAAACCCCATTTCTGGAAAGGGGCGCTTACCTCAATAGGCTTGAGTGGCAATGGCTGTAATTTCTGTCTTCCTTCAAAAATCTGGCACTCATGACAGCCTTTGATTGTTTTATAGACATCAGCAAACAATGTCGGCCAATAATACCATGCTCTCAAAATATTATTGGCGGTTGTTTTCCAAAAATGATGAGCCCCACAGTCACCTTTATGGAAATCCTCCATTACCTTCTTCTCTTCTTCCTCCACCAAAAAATTCAATAAAACGCCACCCGGATCCTTCCAATAAAGTGCAAAATTCAAAATGCAAAATTTTGCAGCCTTCAGTTTCAAAGTTCTACCTTTGTTTCTAGTCATGCCGGGCGGTGATGACAAATTTTGATGAACATACACGATATCTGAATACCATGGGGAAGCAACAAACATTTCCGATACTTGAAGTGGTGAATTCTCCTCATCTTCATCAGACATTACAGCAATCAGATTTATGTCTAATGCGTGCAAATTCGATTCAGCCATAAGCTTCGCCAACCCCTGTCCCTTGATAAGTTTCGTGGGCCTTATTTCCACATCGTATTCCAGCAAAGCTGCGATCCACTTGCCACGTCTTCCTTCCGGATCAGTCTGTACTAAAACCTCTTTCACGGCAGCGTTAGGAACATAAGCTAAAATATGGGAATGAAAAATGTATACCCGGAAATCCTTCAATGCCTTTACCAGTGCCACATCTTGTTTCTCAATGATGTTGTATTTCAAGGCTGCGTCTCTAATAGTTCGACTGAAGAATGCTATAGGCTTCTCATGTCCATCTCTTTTCTACATTAACACAGCTGCCATGGTATGTTTCGAAGCAAAGGAAAACAAAATAAAGTCTTGGGTGTAATCCGGGCTGATTAACACCGGAGGTTAAGATGGTGCCAACTTCACCAAATTAAAGGACTTTACCGCCTCTTCCGTCCACTTCACTTGGCTGTCCTTTTTCAACATATTTGTTATTTCTCTTAAATTCTCAGCAAGGTTTGGGACAAAATGGCGCAAAAAGTTCATCTTACCATTAAAAGACTGAATCTATTTCTTGTTCCTAGGAGGATCGATTTGCTGAATTGCTTCAACACGTGCTGGATCAATACGAATGCCATCTTTGGAAATAATGTGACCAAGTAATTTACCTTCATCCATGGCGAACAAGATCTTTTTAAGATTAAGCGAGACACCATATTTTCTGCACTTTTGAAAAACAACTTTCAAGTAATATATATGCTCTTCATCTGAATTGGAAAAAACCGTCAAATCATCAAGGTATATAACAAGGAAAACATCTTTTTCATTCGCAAAAGCCATGTCCATCGCCCACTAGAAAGTTGCACCATCATTCTTCAAACCAAATGGCATCTTTGCATAGTGGAATGTCCCCCACGGAGTGGTGAAGGCTGTTTTGTCACGGTCATCCTCATGAACCAAAATTTGGTTATATCCAGAATAACCGTTGAGTAATGACATGCGAGATGCACCCACTACTCGCTGCAATATATGATCCATCTTAGGCAATGGATAATTGTCCTTCAATGACAACTTGTTCAAATTTCAGAAATCAATACACAACCGAATCTCACCTGTCTTTTTCCGCATTGGCACTAAATTTGAAATCCAATCAGAAAATTTGATGGGAACAATTATTCCTAATTTTTACAACCTGTTTACCTCCTTCTCAATCGATGGCAGCAATTTCGGATTGATTCTTCTTAGCTTTTTTCTGAAAGGCTTCCGATTAGGCTTAATTGGGATAGTGTGTTGAATTATATTGGTGTCATACGTCTTTAAATCTGAGTAATCCCAAGCGAAAGCATCAGCAAATGAAGACAAAAAAACTCACATATTTTTATTTTACCTCCGGTGGCAATGATTTTGATAACTTCACCATTTTGGGGTCTTCAGTTGTCCCAATATTAACATCCTCCACTCCTTTTTCAGTCGGTCGTAAAGTCGGTTTCTTGGCCACATCATCCTGATCGAAGAGCTCTTCTAAAGGTATCAAACCTTTAGGAATAATGTTATCTTTCAGCTGTAACACTTCCATTTGATTTACTTGAACATCATCACCATTATCGTATTCTACATCGATTGAGGTATCTTTGAACTTACCTTTACTTTGCAGAAAATCATTAATCTCATCATCATCTTGGAAAACTTGCCAACATCTTTGATTATCTGAGACGGTAGGACGGTGCTTCACATGGATTTCGAACTTATTACTTGAATTCATTGGGATCTTCAAGTTACTTGCTGCCTTAGCAAGTGCATCTGCAATTCCATTTTGAATGCGAGGAATACAAGTCAAGGTATAATCTGAAAACTGCTTCAAAATATCAAGGACAGCGTTCCGGTAAGCCCGCATCCGGGGATGTTTCGTTTGATATTCACCCTTTACTTGCTTAATCACCAATTCGGAGTCGCCATAGACTGCAATTCTCTTAGCATTCAGCTTTCTAAGAATCTTTAGGCCAGCAATCAGAGCTTCATACTCAGCCTCATTGTTTGAACAATCAAATGCTAATTTGTAAGAACATACCCGCACATTGCTCGGTACCTTGTTAGGAACGGAAAAAGGACTGCGTACCCAAATACCAATCACAGCACCATCATTGCCCACTGCACCATCGAAATCCATGGTCCATAGACCCTCTTCATCATCCTCTAAGTGCTGAAATTGTGTTAGCTCTGTTTTTTCTACTTGCTGTCCACTATCTTTAGCTGATTGAACTGTGCTTTCCGGTTTTTGCCTTTCCTTCTGTAAAACTTCTCTGAAATTCTCGGTAATCTCTACAATGTCTTCTGCTTGAACTAACTGACTATATACATCATTGAAACATCTTCTGGAGGAAAAATTTACATTTTTTGGACAGCCTACGTACACTCTAGGAGCTTCTGTGCAGATAAGGATGAGTATGTGGAGGAGAGAGAGGGTACGTTGGGTTTTGGAGGGAAACCAATGTTATAAAAGATGGAGGAGCATCCTCATTTGGATCATTCTTGGGTTGATGATTTTGGAGTGAGAATTTTGTCTTCTTGAGCATGCTGGCTATTTAGCTTGTCTGCAGCACTGTTTAGTGCATTGAGTGTCTCCGTTCGGAGATCTCGCCCTTAGCCCCGGGGGAATTCGAGTGCCTGCTCGGGCAAGGTTAGTTTTTCAGCATTTTGTGAGTCATTTCATTGTTTGGGTTTATTGTGGAGTTAGAGCTTATAGAGACTATGCAGTCACTGGGAGAGAGGACGCAGTCCATTGTGGAGGAGCTTCATATTGGGGTTTCTACAGGTGATTTTTCCGGGATTTTGAGCAGAGGGTCAGCCTTTTCCCTTCGGAGGTTTTTGGCGAAGTTTGTGGCAGTATTTCAGCTGTTTCTATATAGCCACTGCGCAGTGCCTTGGAGGCCAGCATAATTCAATGGGGAGGCAGTTTCTGGTGATTTCTGGGGTTGTTTATTCTTGGAATAGTTTTTGGATCTTGTCCGGGTTGTCGAGGAAAGGAGGTTTGCCAATTTTCACCTTATTCCGGCAAGGGGATCAGCCCCTAGTCTTCAGTCCATTCCAGCAGTAGCAGCTACACGACAGTTTCCAGCAGCTAGGACGTAGTTCCTAGAGCAGCCATTTTAGGTATTCTCTGAGACTGTTTTCTCACTTTCCTTGCGCAAGATTAGCCTATTGTACTCCATTACATTTCTTAGATTAATAAAATGGCTCAGCATTTCCTCTCTATGTTTTCTGGATGAGTTTTCATAGTTTCTATATTCTCTTTCTATTATATGTCTGCTACATTATTATTGTTTTTGAGCGCTCTAGTTCTATACCACTTGGTGTGTTTATCTTTCACTCCTAGATAGAGTCTGGAAAGGGCTAGGTAGCCTCTGGATCTCGTCCTCTTTTAGAGGCAACATATCCGGTAAATGCCCTCCTAGTCCATCTCTGGTTGGATTTTTCCGTCTTTTAGAGATATCCCCAAAACAGGATATTACATGGTCCCACCGCCGAGCACTTTGCGCCATCGTGCTCCCTCTCCACTGTTGATCTAGATCTCCACCAGATCCAACAGTCTAGATCTATCTTTGCGCCCATTTCTCCATAACTTCTCTAAACCCCATTTTCAAAACGAAAATGGTGGTTTTGAATGAAAATGTGGTAGCCTTCGACACTTATCGCATCCACCCTGTGCAATAACATTTATCGCTTGGACCCCGCACAAAAACCATCTCCGGTTTTTCACCAAACCACCTATCATTATTTCACACCATAATTTGAATTAAACCCTGGTTTCGCCTTCCGCCATGGGTTTTCCACCTCTGTTGCACATGCCCTCTCTCAATGCTCCTCTGACACTTCCCAACGCCTCCAAAGTAGTCTTACCCCAGCTCGCAGGTTGTTATTAATGTTTTGTTTGTTTATGCAGGTTCAATGGCGTTTCTAAGGTTGAAAACCCTTCCCACAGTTCATAAAGAGACAGGGCCGAAGGTGACAACCTTTATGAGGCCCAAATAATGAAGAAAAGAGACATTCAGGGGTTAAATTCCAGGTTTCAGGCAATAAATCACGACATTTCCCAAACAAAAAAACCCTCCAGTGCAGAAAGCCACTTGTACATCCACAAAAACAAAACAAAATCAGTAAGGAAGATTAAAGGCTTAATCGAAGAAATTAAAGGAAAGCGAGGATTAGCATAAAGATAAAGGATAAAGACAAAGAGTTAAAGAAAAATATTGAAGATTAAAACAGTCAGTAAGGGAATTAAGACATAAGATTATTAAAGAAGGCCTCAAAGCCAAAGACAGAGGCCTAATCAGAGTTAAAGCCACCTATACATCAAATCGAAGAAAACAGTGAAGATCAGTGTAAAGAGATTAAATTTTTAAGGTTAAATCAAGGAAGATTAGGCTAAAGTAGCCTGGAATACATCAATAAAGAGTAGTTATTTCATCAGAAATATCAAGTGACTCCTTTGGCCATTCTTTATCTGAAAAGGAAAATCAGTAGTTATTACACAAAAGAATATAGTTTAAACTGTCAGGACAGTTATTGTAAAAGATAATCATAAAGCCTTAAAGTCAAATTTTTCACCTATTTTATCCTTAGAGAGTAAAGACAGAGTTATTAAAATAGAGAGGTATCTACAGATGTTCCTACCTTATGCCTTGCATGGTTATCAAGGTCAGGAACGTATTTACTCTGTCATAAATGACATTTGAACCCTAAAAAATAGTTCCACCTCCTCATTTGTAGTGTAAATACTGCACTGGAACTCATTGTAAACATTGGATTTTGATGATTGATGCTGGAATAATACATAGCCCTTTGAATCTCTTGAAGAGAAATTGATGTCTTGGAACTCATGCATGATCTGATTTGCTTGTTAATGGAGAAGGATTATTTGTAGGATCCATAAGCTTGGTTGATGGTGAAGTTTTCTTTTGTTTATGTTTTCTAGTTTTCCATTATGTTTTCCATCTTGCTACGTTGTAGTAGGACAAATAATTTAGATTAAGAAATGTTTCTAATGGCACCTTAAATCTGTTTTTCCTTCACTGCCTTAATGTTTTCTTCTACTTAGATACATTAGAGAAATCATTTATTTCTTTCTAAAAGGTTCTTAGCTCATCCATTTCTTGAATAATTTAGATTAGTTAGCATCAATTATGATTCATGGTTAGCCCTGCATATTGTTGCCACTGAAATATTATGTTCTTGGAATCATCTCTTTAAAGCAACTTTGTCTAGGTTTGTCAAAGAAGTCTGTTTAACATCATGCTCTATTCCTTTACTTAGCTAAAATTGTTTTAAGGAAACCTTATAGCTATAACTTCGGATGTTAGATTTTTCTCTCTTTCTATGGTTATTGTTACTTGTATATCGTAAATTTTTTTCTGCTCTAGATGATAAAAGCTCTGAAATTTGGATAAGTTTCTTACCTTTCTATGTTTTTATCTGAATGTTTGTCTTGGTTAATTATCTATTTTTCAGTCTGAAATCAAATGTATTAGGTTCTACTTATGCCTTTGATTCTCTTGTTGTTCTTATCAATTTTCTAAATCCCTCATCTTACAAGTATATAAAGGATTTTATTTCAGCCCTTTATTAGTTTGTTGTTCTCAATCTTTATGTCCATTTCATAAATCCATCATAACCTTAAAAGACTCACCAACCAAGTAAACTTGCCCCGCATATGCTCTTAAAACCATTGATGAACTCATCTGGACCTTATTAGACTCCAATGCCCAATGAATTAACAATATTCCATGTTTTCTATCTAAAATCTATCAAATTATCATGCCCAACCAAACCCAAACAAACAAACTTGCACTTAATAACTATCTTAAAATCAACCTCTTAAAAGCATCAAGCTATATCCTTACAAACATATTGAGAGATCCCTCTCTGAGACTAGGAGGGCTAGATCCTAGAGCTCTAAAGCTTGGTTTGACGTTACCCTTGTCAATTTGTATCTCAATCAATCTAGCAAATTACAAGACCCTAACATAGTGGCGATCATGGTGGGACAGAGTTCATAGTAGCCTGACAAAATCTTATAGACTCATATACATCCCTAGTCTGACTTAAAAAGCAACCCATAGCCAGAGTAGAAACTAATTACTTCATCATCCTGGAAAGATAATGACTTAGTTAGCGGACACTCATTAACCTTAAGGCTGCATAAAGAAACTGAAAACCCAAAAGTACTCCCTAGATTGATTTTT
Organism: Pinus albicaulis; assembly: GCA_034641835.2. Classification (NCBI taxonomy): domain Eukaryota; kingdom Viridiplantae; phylum Streptophyta; class Pinopsida; order Pinales; family Pinaceae; genus Pinus; species Pinus albicaulis. Next base: position 36,001,464 of record MU968363.1, read on the forward strand.
ATCAAGAATTTGGTGGTGGACCATAAAACATTTTACCTTTAGAAAAGCTAAAAATTTCCTCTTGGCGACTCCACTAGCCTCCAGTAGACCTTCCTCATTCCACTAGTCCCATAGGTTGTTCTAGGATTGTGTCAAATCAGTCCTAAATATTTTTTAAGGCCTAGTTATACCTTGTGTGAATAAAGAGATCCGGCTTCATGAAGGATCTATACCAGATCACACTCGGACCCAAACCCTCCAACCATAGTTGACAACCCATAAAATATTTTGAGGCAAAATCTTAAAGCTGGAAACTCACCCACTGTTAGGACCATCCTTAGAGCGATTTCTGCACCAAAACACCTTAAATTTTTACAAGACCCTCAGTTTGATTGGCACCATACCAAGAACCTATTTAGGACCAAGTCACAAAGTAGGGTTGACCAAGCTAACTTTGAGCCCATAGATTTGCAGCAAGGCCCCAGTAGAGAAGCTTCTCCTTCCACTCCACCTGATTTTTATCTTCTACATCACTTCAGCCCTTTTCATCTCAAATCTACTCAAAATCATTCTTTCAGTCCAAGTACCTCAACTACACCCATCCATACCACCAGTGTGCAAACCACCTCACTGCATCCTCCTCCACCTCTCACAAATCCTCCCCTTTTAAATCAGTGTTTGTTTCCTTTCCCTCCCATCATGGCAGCTTGGTATGCTCCACTAGCTCTACAACAACCACTATTACCTTTTCCAAATGACTACTAGTCCAAAATCCATCACTTCATAGGGACTGAATCCATTAGTACTCAAAAACATGTAGATAGAATTAATGATGCTTTTGAGTATATGGAGATAGAAGAAGAAACCATACAAATGAGGATTTTTGCTCAGAGCCTAGGGGGAGAACCCAAGAAAGGGTTTAAAAAATTACCTCCCAACAACATTCATGATCTCCCTACTCTATACCAAACCTTTGTGAACAAATGGGAAATCAAGAAGAACCCCCTCCAAATTTTGTCCGAGGATAACAATCTTTAGAGAAATCTAGGATAAAGTGTTCATGACTACTCCACTAGGTTTAACAGTGTTTACAACGCTCTCCTACCTCACATAAAACCTCCCCAAGGCTTGGCCTTAGTAAAATATCCTAAAGTCTTTGATGCTGATATGGCCTATCAACTAAGGGAGAGAGATTACCTAACTCTAGAAGACATGCAAAAGGGGGTTGTAAGTGTAGAGGAAAATTTGATAGAGAAAAGGGCTAGGGTGAGATCAGAAAAAAGGGTGACTTATAGAGATGACACAACACCTGCACCCTCCTCTTCCAAAACCAAACTTGACTTCATAGTTAGGACAATGGAGAGGATGATTGAAAAATTCAGTTTGAATGAGAGAACACCCCCTAGGGAAAATCAAGCCAATATTCAAAACAGGAATAGAAATCAAAATTTTAGAAGAGACCCTCCTCCGGTCAGATAAAGAGGGAGTGACCAACAAATCAGACCCCCTTTCCAAGACAACTATGTAGATGAAGAACAAAGAGATCCTGAGCAATTGGAAGAAGACCATGTAAATGTCATAGGTTCGGATGATGATGATAACACATTCCTTATTGAAGAAGAACAAAGGGTGTTTTCTTCAAAACCAAATGAGAAATCATATGAAGATTCCAAATACTATAGCTTGGGATTTGAGAATGCCATAATGGAAGTCCATAAGCAGTATAACCTTAGGAGCAAAAAGAGTCAAGATGTTCCTAAAAAAGATCAGCCAAACACTACTATTAGAAAGATCTCTGAACCTATCCCTAAAAAGACAATAGAAAACACAAATACTATGGCTAAGAAGATTGAACTAAACAAGAAAAAGACCAACCAATCTAGTAATGATTCAAGCTTCCCTAGTACTTCAAATAGTGGCCTTGAAAAAAAACCTTACTGTCCAAACCATCAAGTCAGAATCAACAAATTAAAAATGTAGAAAAGTTCATGGCTGATAAAACTGATGTAAATGCAATAAAGACACCTGCGCCTTTCATTTTTGAGGGGGAGATTTCCAAAATCAAGATCACTATACCCCTCACTGAATTGGTAACCCAAGAGGTATATAGATCCCAGATTTTCAAAGTTTTAAACATAGGCAAGGATACTGATACCTTAAACTTAGCTGATGATAAACCAGAACTGTTGTTTTTGTCCTGAAGTAGAGGGAAGATATCAAGAAGAGCAGTCCCTCCTTTCTATGTAAGTCTGAACATACATTACAAAATTCTTCATAATGCTATGATAGACTTCGGTGCCTCACATAATATCATGCCAAAGGTTGTGATGGATAGATTGGGCCTAGAAATCACAAATCCCTACAAAGACTTGTATTCTTTCGATTCCAGTAGGGTTAAGTGTCTAGGCCTAATCAAGGATCTGTGTGTCAATCTGGCACAAATCCCCGCTAAGAGTCTAGTCATGGATATAGTTGTGGCTGACATTCCCCCAAACTATGGCATGCTTTCATCTAGATCATGGGGGGCCAAACTCCAGGGTAGCCTTCAAATGGATATGACCTATGCCACCATCCAAGTTTTCAATCAAACAAGAAGATTATACCGGGAATCCCACATGAAATACATGGTGAGTAACATAGATAGGCCAAATAACACACCAGTTTATTCCATTCACTCAAACCTCGACTCCTTCATCCTGTATAATGAAAATGACATAAGTGAACAAGTGAATGACAATGAGAGAGAACTAAGTCCCCCAGAACAATCAAACCAGCTCTCGAATCAAGAAAATGACTCATAAAACTCTTGCAGCCCCGAAGTATAGAACATTAACAAAACTGAAGTTGACACCCTTTGGCATATGAGCTTCGATGGTTCTTATGGTAAGGCTGGATCAGGGGCTGGTTTTTGGATCCACAACACAAATGAAGGCCATTCCTATAGGTTAGATTTTCAATGTACCAATAATGTTGTAGAGTATGAGGCTCTCCTTATTGGTCTATACTTACTTAAAAATCTCGAAGCCAACAAAATCTTGATCCAAGGAGATTCTGAACTAATCATCAATCAAATTAAGGGAGAATATTTAGCCAAGAACCCTAGGTTAAGGGAATATAGAAATTTTTCCCTAGACCTTCTCAAACCCTTTGATAAATATGAGCTTACTTTCATCCCTAGGGCCCAAAACTGCCTTGCTAATGAGCTTGCCTTTGCTGCCAACAATTTCTCTTTACCTCATGAAAATAATCAACGCCTCATCAAAATAAAGAACAAGCCTACAGTACTGGACAACTTGAACCATTGGCAAGTGTTTGAAAATGATGACCAAATAGATTATTTTCCGCAATCTAGAAATGACTTCGCAAGCACAAAACAGAGTTTGAGATTTGAAAGAAATAACTCTGCTAAAAAGGAAACTCCCAACACAAAGCTACCCTTTGATGATGATATAAACCACCTTTAAAACCCTTGTGTTGCAAAAGTATTTGATAAATCAGATCGAAGAGAACTTGAAATTCTATAGTACAAAGATGACACCTTGCCAAGAGGCCTTACACCACTAGAAGAGTTATTTGATTTTAATGATGTAGCTAAAAAACACAAGATGGAACCCACTGAAACAAATGTAGAGGAGTGTAACATTGGAGGGATGAAAGAGCCCAAAATAATCAAGCTGTCCAAAACTCTCCCATCTCACACAAAACTAAAATACATTGAGCTTTTTAAATAATTTAAATATGTGTTTGCTTGGGGGTATGAAGACTTGAAATCCTATGACACCAAAATCATCCAACATAAAATTCCTCTCAAAGAAAAATAGAAACCATTTAAACAAAAGTTGAGAAGAATAAACCCCCTCTTGTTACCCTCAGTTGAGAAAGAAATCAAAAAGATGTATGATGCCAGGATCATAGTCCTTGTCCAATACTCAGAATGGGTGTCCAACCTTGTGTCAGTTAGGAAGAAGACCAGGGAAATTAGGCTTTGTATTGACTTCAGAAATTTGAACAAAGCCTCCTTGAAAGAAAATTACCCCTTGCCTAAAATGTATAACATACTCCAAAAGGTAGTTGGTTCACAAAGAATCTCATTACTATATGGATTCTCAAGTTATAACCAAGTACTAGTCTTTCCAAGTGACCAACTTAAAACTACTTTCACTACACCTTGGGGTACGTTCATGTATGTTAAAATTCCATCCGGTTTAATGAATGTAGGGGCTACTTTCCAAAGGGTAATGGACATATATTTTTCAGAAGACATAGGTTACTTCATAGTCATATACCTTGATGACATCACTGTCTACTCTAAGACTGATGAGGAGCACTTAGTCTACTTGAGAAAAGTCTTTGAAAAATGTAGAAAGTATGGACTGCTCCTAAATCCTAAGAAAAATTTGTTTGGCCTTCAGGAAGGAAAACTATTAGGTCACATTATCTTTGAGGAAGGAATCAAGATAGATCCCAACAGAATAGAAGGCATCCTACAAATCAGCCATCCTAGGAACATTAAAGAGCTACAATATTTCATTGGAAAGATTAACTTCCTAAGAAGATTCATCCCTAACCTTGTTGAGCTCTTAAGAAATATCATGAATATGTTGAAAAATGAAGTAGGAGTGAAATGGAATATGGAAGAAAAACAATATTTTGAGCTGGTAAAACAAGCACTCACACAAACACCAGTCTTAATCAGCCCTGACTTTACCAAGGACTTTTACATTTTCTCCTTTGCCTCTGAACATACTGTGATAGCAGTATTGTTGCAAAAGAACATCATGGGGCAAGAGCAACCCATAGCTTTCTTCAGCAAAGCCTTAAGGGATGCCCCTCTGAAGTATAACATTATGGAGAAACAAGCCTTTGCCTTAATCAAAGCTTTGAAGGATTTTAGAGTTTATATTTTACATTCACATATCATAGCCTTTGTCCCAAACACGGTTGTCAAAGATATACTTAATCAAGACCCTGATGATAAAAGGGGCAAGTGGATTGATACCATTTTAGAATATGACTTAGAGTTCAGGCCCACCAAGCTCATCAAAGGGCAGGGATTAGCAAAACTCATGGCTGAGTCAAACTGCCAAGCTTTAGATATGAACATGGTTGATATTTTGGAAGAGATGGAAGAATGCACAACACCATTCATTGAAGAAACATTCATGAAATCTCCTTGGTATGCTGACATCATATATGTGTTTCTTTATCTGAATGCTCCTCCTTCTTTGTCAAAAACAAAATCTAGATTTGTCAAACAAAAGGCTTTAAATTATTGTATATTAGATGGAGTTTTGTATTGGAAAGATTTTGTGGGGATTTTACTTAAATGTTTACATTAGGTCGGTGCAGGAAAAATCATGCATGAGATACATGAGGGAGAATGTGGAGAACATCTTAACTAGAAGACCACAGCAAACAAGATCCTCAGGTCTAGATACTATTGGCCCACCCTCTTCCCAGACACCCATAAGTTAGTCATGTCCTGCCACAAGTGCCAAATCTTTGATGCCAGGAGAAAAATCTTACCACTACCTTTGCAGCCTATCAGTGTTGAGGCTCCCTTTCAACAATGGGGCTTGGAATTCATTGGGGAAATTCACCCATCTTCTTCAGCCCAACATAAGTGGATCCTCACTGCTACTGATTATTTTACCAAGTGGATAGAAGTCATACCTTCTAGGAATGCTACTGACTCTGTAGTTATCAAGTTCCTTGAAACTAACATACTATCCAGATTTGGTTGTCCTAGAAAAATTATCACAGATAATGTTGTTGCTTTCAAGTCTAAAAAAATGTTTGACTTCTGCTATAAATGTCATATCACATTGGGTCATTCTACTGCCTACTATCCCCAAGGGAATGGATTAGCTAAATCCTCAAACAAAAGACTTGTCAATATTATCAAAAAACTGTTGGAGCAGAATAAAAAATCATGGCATAGTAAGCTTGTTCATGCTTTATGGGCTGATAGATTAACCACCAAAAATTCAATAAATATGTCTCCCTATCTTCTGGTTTACGGTATGTAGTCTTTCCAACATCCTTATGAGTTCCAATCATGAAAATTCTTCAAGAAGTACAAGCTGAAGAGAATGATATGCAGACAAGGATCAATCAAACCATTCATTTACAGAAGTCCAGAGAGTAAGTGTACAAAAGAGCACAAATAGTCCAAGAAAACATCAAAAAACTATTTGACAAAAGTACTAAAGAAAATGATTTCCAAGTTGGAAATATAGTTTTAAAGTGGGATTCTAGAAGGGAAGAGAAAGGAAAGCATGGCAAATTTGAGAATCTATGGAAAGGGCCCTACATCATTCATTCTATACGGGGCCATAATGCATTCTTCCTGTAAGAACTAAATGGAGAAGATCTATTTGGAGGTCCTGTCAATGGCAGGATGCTCAAGCACTATCTTTGCCAATAATATTAGTTTCAAAACTTTTCTTTCATTGTATATAACATTGCTTTTTAAAAATTTGAAAAAGAAAAACACAAAAAAAATAGAAAGAGGAAAAAGAGGGCGGTTAAAAGAAAAGGTACAACCCCATACCCAAAAAAAAGAGAATTTCTGAAAGTGAGCTAGTCTAAATGCCGCTACTGTTTCAAAATGATATCTTGTTCAATTATCTAGCCTAATCATGGTTGAACATGATTTAAATTTATGTTGATAAGTTAGTAGAAACTTTGATTGATAAAACATTATTTCAGACTTAACTTATTCAAAGAAAGATAGATTAGGAGATTGAAAAGATATTGGTTCCGCATCCTTAAAACAGAACCAAAGAGATAGATAAGGATGCCTCACAAAAGACAAATCATGGCCTTATCTTTCTAATTTACCTTTATGAAAAATAATGTTTGTGTGCAAGCTCAAATGCCACTACTTGTAATTATTCAATGATACAGCGTAAACATGATTGAGTGAATTTAAATTTCATGCTGATAGGTTAGTGAAGATGATTTTCGAAATAGTATAATCTTGGCTTATTAGTAGAATAGATGAGGATAGAAAAGAGTGGTTCAAACAAACTCAAAATCTGAACCACGAAAGGGAAAAAGATAGCTCTAAACAGATCAAAACTTGAGCCAAGAAGAAAGAAGGATGTCTTTAATTTTCAGATCTTAAGCTTTCACAATTTTGTTGTAAATTTCTGCAAAGAAATTCTATGTGCAGCTTGTACATAAAGCCATAGACACCATAGCAAATCAAACTGCTTAATCTTGATTTAGCTATGTTTTAAATTTTTGTTTTAGAATATAGAGAATGCAGATCTGTCAAATAGCATAATCTTGACAGATAGTAGTATAGGTAGAAATAAAAATATTCCAACAACTTAATCTGAAGTCTTGGAATAAATAAGGATAGATTTAGATTATTTTTTCCTATTTTCAAAAGAATAAAATGATGTTGAAAGGGTTTGCAAGTCCAAGTGCACCCATTGAAGAAAAAAGTTAGGACAAAGTAAGATTGGGTAGGTAGATATGCGGTTTAAAGAAATTTCATGATGCAGGTCATTAGAAGAATTATCAAAATGCATAGAAATTCAGCAAGAAAACCAAGAGATTGGCCCAATGGATGAGGCACTAGTCTGCTAAAAGCCAGAGATTGATAAACTTAGGTTCTGGACACCTAAAAAGACAACTGTCCTCCCCAACTGGAGCCACTGTTAGCCATCTATAAATTATGTTATATCTGATGATGGCTAGATTAGTCCATGGATTTCTAGAAATAAGATTTTCATCAAAATATATGAGTTTAGAAAATATCAGTGTGTTCATTATCCCTAAGTTATCCATTTCTCATATAATCTTCAATCAAAGCCTCTAAGTGGCCCTGCTGATACCAAAAAAGTGTTTCCAAGCCATTTTTCCATCATTTTCCCTTTGAAAAATCCCTCATTTCCCCCTTCCATTTTTCTTCCAAAAACCCCTTTTTTACCCTTTATTTTCTTTTAAAATTCCCTTTAAACCTGATAAAAATCCTTTTATTAAGGTTTGAACTCCTTTTTCCCCTTATCGAAATCCTCAAAATCCTTCAAAAACCTTCATTTTCAGTCCAAAACCTTCATTTTAAATATCAGGCCTTAAGCGCCTTTTGGCTTATCCCTAGCCCCTTTTTCCGCCATAAGACCATGCTCTGTGACCAAGCGCATCGGCCCATCAGACCATCGGCCCATCAGCGCATCAGCCCATCGACATCTCGGTGTTTCCTCATTCCTATTCTCTTTTCCCCCGCCGATGCGAAATCTCGATTGCATCTCCACCGTTAATCCTGTTTTAGATCGACGACTCTTGCACTTCACCACCGCATCGCTCCATTGGCATTTCATCACATCAGCACATCGCAACTTCCTAGTTCCTTGTCTCTTGACCCTTTTCCCCCCCGCCGATGCGATCCCGCGATCAAATCTTCACCGTCGATCAAATCTGATCAGATGGTCTACGCCATCTCGCATCACCCTTTCCCTTCTGCCTATCCATCCTTTGCCGATGAGATCTCCACCATTGTTCTGGCTCCCTTAAATCCAATGGTCCGCACTATCTTGCATTATCACTTTCCTCTGCCCCGTTCATTCATTTCGGTCGTTCCCCGATATGATCTCAGCCATCGATCCTCCTGATCGGACGGCCAATGCTTCATCACCTCATTGTATTTTTCCCCTCCCCTCGTGCCATTCGTTTCATTATGCGATATTGCGCTGCATCCTGGACCATTGATCATCTTGATCCAACAGCCAGCTCTCCCCTGCTTTTACCCCACTCACTCCTTCTCCGCAGTTATCTCCGCCATTGATCCTCAAGATCTAACAACCATCGCTTCCTTGCAACTTCGCCATTCCCCTGACCCCTCATCCACCATATTTTATCTCCGATATCTCGATTCAATATGGATTTTCCATTCCTCCTGGATCAATGGCTCAGGTTCACTGCGGGGGCACTTGACCAAGGTGGCCCATACTCCCCAGTGCCCCCGCAGCTGACTCTTTTGACTATGGAAAATCTCAGATCTAAGGTTTTCTGCGGAGGCACACCCTGATATTTTTCCTCTGTACCTCCAGTCCCCCCGATATGATGTCATCCACTGGTCCCACCACCGAGCACTTTGTGCCATCGTGCTCCCTCTCCACCATTGATCTAGATCTCCCCCAGATCCAATGATCTAGATCTATCTTCGCGCCCGTTTCTCCATAGCTTCTCTAAACCCCATTTTCAATGTGAAAATGGTTGTTTTGAATGAAAAAGTGGTAGCCTCCGATGCTTATCATGTCACCCCTGCGCAATACCATTTACAGCTCGGACCCCGCGTGAAAACCATCTCTAGTTTTCCTCCAAACCGCCTATCATTATTTCGCACCATAATTCGAATTAAACCCTGGTTCCGCCTTCCGCCATGGGTTTTCCACCTCTCCTGCACATCCCCTCTCTCAATGCTCCTCCGACACTTCCCAATGCGTCCAAAGCAGTCTTACCCCAGCTCGCAGGTTTTTATTAATGTTTTGTTTGTTTATGTAGGTTCGATGGTGGTTCTAAGGCCGAAAAGCCTTCCCACATTCCATAAAGAGATAGGGCCAAAGGTGACGACCTTTATGAGGCCCAAATAATGAAGAAAAGAGACATTCAGGGGTTAAATTCCAGGTTTCAGTCGTTAAATCATGACATTGGACGAACAAACAAACCCTCCAGTGCAGAAAGCCACATGTACATCCACAGAAACAAAACAAAATCAGTAAAGAAGAGTAAAGGCTTATTCGAAGAAATCAAAGGAAAGTGAGGATTAGCATAAAGATAAAGGATAAAGACAAAGATTTAAGGACAAATATTGAAGATTAAAATAGCCAGTAAGGGAATTAAGACAGAAGATGATTAAAGAAGGTCTAAAAGCCAAAATCAAAGGCCTAATCAAAGTTAAAGCCACCTATACATCAAATCGAAGAAAACAGTGAAGATCAGTGTAAAGAGATTAAAGTTTTAAGGTTAAATCAAGGAAGATTAGGCTAAAGTAGCCTGGAATACATCAATAAAGAGCATTTATTTCATCATAAATATCAACTGACTCCTTTGGCCATTCTTTATCTAAAAAGGAAAATCAACAGTTATTACACAAAAGAATATAGTTTAAACTGTCAGGACAGTTATTGCAAAACATAATCATAAAGCCTTAAAGTCAATTTTTTCACCTATTTTATCCTTATAAAGTAAAGACAGAGTTATTAAAACGGAGAGGTATCTACAGATGTTCCTACCTTATGCCTTGCATGGTTATCAAGGTCAGGAATGTATTTACTCTGTCATAAATGACATTTGAACGCTCAAAAATAGTTCCACCTCCTCATTTGCAGTACAAATACTGCACTGGAACTCATTGTAAATGTTGGATTTTGATGACTGATGCTGGAATAATGCATAGTCCTTTGAAGCTCTTGAAGAGTAATTGATGTCTTAGAACTCATGCATGATCTGATTTTCTTGTTGATGGAGAAGGATTGTTTGCAGGATCCATAGGCTTGGTTGATGGTGAAGTTTTATTTTGTTTATGTTTTCTTCTGCTTAGATACATTAGAGAAATCATTTATTGCTCTCTAACAAGTTCTTAGCTCATCCATTTCTTGAATAATTTAGATCAGTTAGCATCAATTATGATTCATGGTTAGCCCTACATATTGTTGCCACTGAAATATTCTATTCTTGGAATCATCTCTTTAAAGCGACTTTGTCTAGGTTTGTCAAAAAAGTTTGTTTAAAATCATGCTCTTTGTCTTTACTTAGCTAAAATTGTTTTAAGGAAACCTTATAGCTGTAACTTCAGATGTTAGATTTTTCTCTCTTTCTATAGTTATAGTTACTTGTATATATTAAATGTTTTTTTTCTCTAGATGATAAAAGCTCTGAAACTTGGATAAGTTTATTACCTTTCTGTGTTTTTATCTGAATGTTTGTCTTGGTTAATTATCTATTTTCAATCTGAAATCAAATGTATTAGGTTCTACTTATGCCTTTGATTCTCCTGTTGTTCTTATCAATTTTCTAACTCCCTCAGTTTACAAGTATATAAATGATTCTGTTTCAGCCCTTTATTAGTTTGTTGTTCTCAATCTTTATGTCCATTTCATAAATCCATCATAACCTTAAAATATCCACCAACCAAGTAAAGTTTCCCCACATATGCTCTTAAAACCATTGATGAACTCATCTGGACCTTATTAGACTCCATTACCCAATGACTTAACAATATTCCATGTTTCCTCTCTAAAATCTATCAAATTATCATGCCCAACCAAACCCAAACAAACAAACTTGCACTTAATAACTAGCCTAAAATCAACCTCTTAAAAGCATCAAGCTATATCCTTACAAAAATATTGAGAGATCCCTATCTAAGACTAGGAGGGCTAGATCCTAGAGCTCTAAAGCTTGGTTTGATGTTACCCTTGTCAATTTGTATCTCAATCAATCTAGAAAATTACAGGACCCTAACAGCCTCAAAGCAAAATGGAACATTAGAGTTAGCAACAGCTTTAGCCGATGAATAAATGGGTAGAAAAGCCCATAAGTCTCCTAAGGTGGATAAACACACTCCAAGTGTGAAATGGGACACTCTTTCTAGCTTAATAAAACACTTCCATGTGTGAACATGGATAAAATCAAGCTTCTTTGACTAAGTCAACAACGCAGTTGTGGAGGAGGAGGAATCCAAGGAGGAATAACATAGTTTTGGAGGTAGATGTATCTTTGGATAGAGATGACCTAATTAAGTGGGGCAAAGGGAAAGAAAACTCATATTTTATATAAGGAAGAGGATGGTAGCATTATTCTTCATGTCTTAGATTATTTTTCATGTCTACTCAAACTTTTGCTTCCTCTTGTTGTTTAGCAGAGTAGCAGTGTTGTTTAGCACAGGGTGTTCCCGAGCAAGAATCCCACCTCTTTCCTTGAGGAGTCTCTTGGGAGAGTTTGTATTCATCATTCCACATCAATTTTTCAGGCCAAGCTTCAGCCAACTTAATCAACGCAGTTTTTGCGAGAGATTGTGCAGTTTTGTTGGGTGCAGCAGTGGAAGGGATCGAAATCTCGGTTTCTGAGCTAGTTTCTCATTGGAGGAAGGTTTCCTTCACTTGAGGGATATATTTGGAGAGCTCCAGAGCTGATTTCATATCTGTGGTATCATACCACACATTTCCTAGAAATTCCTAATGTTGTTCCAGCTAGGGAATGCATTATTATGGAGGCAGTGTTCAATGCATGGTTTGGTGGCTCCGTTGTAGTGTTTCCTTGTGATTGAGAGGTTCATCCTTTCACGGGAGGAAGCCCTTGAGGGATATAAATTATATCAGGCATATTTCAGCCTTCTACACTCATTTACTTTATTTTGGTAGTGGTGATTCAGTAATTTCTGAATATCACATTTTATATGCAGACTGTTTGATTAGAAACCCTTGTCGGGTTATCTTGTATTTTGTATAAGGAGACTAGATCTCAGTTCTTAAAGTATATTTGATTAGTATATAAGTAGATCTATTTTTCTCCTATATTATTAGTGTAAACCCTCTCTTATACTACTCAGTCCCTTATGCAGCAACTCCGGTATTTTGCAGTCTTGGGGTTTTAGCACATTTTGACAATCCTAGGTGTGGGAGATCTGTTTAACCCACCTAGTTTGAGTTGTTTCAGCTCTATTATTGGATTTAGGTTTTATATTGACTAATATATGGAATGAAAGACTCAATTTCACTGTTTTATTGCATATGTTGCTGGAAATGCGTTTTTAGTATATGATTCATGAGTTGTTGCTAATTTGGAATATTACAAGAGAGTACTTGGCATGAGTAAACCTAAAGAAGATTTTACTGGTAAGAAACTAGATGTTTCTCACTTTAATATTTTTGGTTCATCTGTTTATGATCATGTGACCAAGAATACTAGGAAGAAGTTGGAGTCGACTGCTGAAGTTGGGATATTTGTGGGGTACACAGAAACACTCCATAGTTATCGTGTGTATTTTCCAAACAGTTGAATGACTGTGGTGCGACGAGATATAAAATTAAATGAGGAGAAATCCATGAAGTTTTTGTTTGAGAGGGAGCTACACTTCCATGCAGAGAAGGAACTGCTTGTTCCCAAAGATGAGCCTCTAGATGTGGATCAGCCACAAGAGGAGGATCGTGGAGTGGAGAAGTCAAATCACGCAATGCCAAACATCACAACTCATAGAAGGCATACCAAAGAAGTTGAGAGGCTGAAGCTTGATGCGGCACAGAATGTAGGACCCTCTACTTCACAGCGCAGATAAAGACAAACTCCTGCCCAATTTACTGGAAGTATGGCTCTCATGACCAAATGTATTGAGGTAGAGCCATATTCTTTTCAGGAAGTAGTTTAGGAGCCCACATGGGTAGATGGAATGGTGGAGGAGTATGACTCGATTGTCAGAAACAATGCTTGGGAAATTGTTCCAAGGCCAGTTGATAAATCAGTGGTAGACTCAAGATGGATCTACAAGGTAAAGCAAGTTGTTGATAGGAGTGTTGAGAAGTATAAGGCAATATTTTTTTCCCAGGGCTTCCCACAGATTGATGGGATTGATTATGAAGAAAACTTTTCACCTATCGCATGGTATTCTTCCATAAGTACCATCCTTGCTATCTCAGTGCAGATGGGTTGGCACATTCATCAGATGGATGTGAAGACTGTGTTCCTTAATGGGATCATTGAGGAAGAAGTGTACATTGCGAAGTCTGAAGTATTTGAGATCTTTAGCAGCGAGTCGCATGTGTGAAAACTCAAAAGAGCGTTGTATGGGCTGAAGCAAGCACCCCATGCTTCGTACACTTGGATCGACAGCTATTTCACTGTACTTGGCTTCACCAAGAGTAAGGCAGATTCAAACCTATACCAGATTGTGGTGGAGGGTAAGCTTTTAACCATTTTTCTTTATGTTGATGATTTAATACTGACTGGTGATGAGCAACTGATACACTCATGCAAGGAGGATCTTGCAAAGGAGTTCAAGATGAAGGATATGGGCCTCCTTCATTATTTCATTGGATTGGAAATATGGCAGCGAGAAGGTGAACTGTTTGTGTCTTAAGGAAATAATGCTTGGGAGATACTCAGTAAGTTTCACATGGAGGACTACAAACCCATGGATACTCCTCTTCCGGGAAATTGGATGAAAGAGGATGCTACATCAGTAGAGGTAGTGGATGCTATTGTCTATCGACAGTTGGTGGGTTCGCTCATGTATTTAGTTAATACAAGACCGTGCATATGCTATGCGGTGAACCAGCTTAGTCAAGCAATGGTTAAGCCTACCAAGGTCTTTTGGAAGGTGGGAAAGCATGTCCTAATATATATCAAGGGAACATCTGAGTATGGCTTATGGTACAAATAGACAGATGAGGTGAAGTTGCATGGCTTCACGGATGTAGATTGGGTAGGCAACCCAATAGACAAAAAGAGAACATTAGGAGGGGTTTTCAGTATCGAATCTACAATTTTTTCTTGGTAAACAGGAAACAAAGATCTGTCACACTTAATTCAATGAAAGCAGAATACATGGCAGCAATTCAAGCTGCATGTGAGGCTATCTGGATGAGGAAGATACTGGTCAGTTTGTTCGGTTCTCATTTAGATCCTACAGTGATTCATTGTGATAATCAGAGTTACATTAAACTCTCAATTAATCATGTGTTTCATGATAGATCTAAGCATATAGATATCCGGTATCATCATATCAAAGATTGTGTGCAGTGGAAGATCATGTTGCTTCAGTAAATTCCTACAGAATATCATGATGCAGATATTCTGACGAAGGCGCTCACCAGGAGAAAATTTGAATACCATGGAGATAGGATCGGGGTGAAGGATAATCCATTTCTTATTGAGAGGGAGTGTTGAGATTCAACAAGATGATGATGCTAGCGGAAATTAAGCACCTTCACTAGGTGGGGCCCGCAGGCTATTTTTAGGTGTATGTCTATTTTTAGAATGATGAGCATATTCTAAAATTAGCAAGAGACTAATTCTAGATGGTTGAGAAAATTATGTCTCTAGATGCGTTTCTATTTTTAGATCATGGGCGAAGTCTATTTATAGATCGTAAATCTAAAAATAGAATGCATGTCAATTATTATTAGCCCTTAATGATAATCAGATAATAAATAATAACTTATTCTCTTGAAGCACTTGATTTCAGTTAACTGATGTGGCAAATGAGTTATTTGAATGAATTATGCATTCCAAGGTTGGTTGGTGACTCATGCGTGGTGGAATTCGTTATAACTGATTGTGGCAGGGTTGTAACAGAGTTGGAAGAGTAGTTATCTGAGTCATTATTTATTTTAACTTAGATAATTGAGTTAAACTCAGTTGTGCTAGTTGTAACTAAAGACACACTAGTGATAGATGAGTGAACTAATTATTTAATTAATTCACAATCAATGTCTTACTTGTAACTGAATAAATACAATATTTAACTACTTGCATGTCAGATCCAGTGGAGACCCAGTGGAGAGATAGGTGAAAGGGTGTGTTTGACTATCCGTTGTGACTATAGTGATACATTCAATGCATCTACACACACATTGGAGTTGCCAATGACGATTGCGCATTCAAGGCAAGGCAATATTGAATTCATTCAAGGATCTTTTTCAGTAGGGATTGTGTAATGGAGCCAGGCTATCAGGAGACAATAAATTGGTGCATGTGTGAACCAATTTTTGTATGATAGTGTGAGACGATTGTATATTGTACTGAGAGCTCTAAGAGTTGAGCTTTGTATGAGATTGTTTCATGATTCCATGACATACATAATATATGATAGTTGGGGTTTTTAGCCTTAAAATTTCGCAGTAAAACATTTTTTTATGTGATATTGATTTTTCTTCATATGTTTTCAATTAGTAACTTAATTTCTACAAAGAATTGAGTAGAAGGATTATGTATTTAACAATGGATTTAATTTTTATATCGGGGGAGTCTGGAAATACATTATTGTGTTTATAAATTTCTACATGTGTCACTTTATCCCAAATCCCAACGAAGGGTCTATTCATGGACATAGTGGTTGTTGAAATTCCTCCAAAGTATGGCATGATGTTATCATGCTCTTGGGGAGAAAATTTACAAGGTACCCTACAAATGGATATGAATTATGCAACCATCCTAGTGTTTGGTCAGCAGAGAAGATTGTATAGGGAAACCTTAATAAAATACATGGTGAGGAGTCAAGAGAAGCCACATAAAAACCCCCTTTACTCTATTCATTCTGATTTAGACTCATTCATTCGATATAATGATGGAGATATTGATGCTCAGGTTACGAGTGCTGAAAATGACATTTGTGAAACACATGAA
Source organism: Pinus albicaulis (assembly GCA_034641835.2). Lineage (NCBI taxonomy): Eukaryota > Viridiplantae > Streptophyta > Pinopsida > Pinales > Pinaceae > Pinus > Pinus albicaulis. The sequence goes on from MU968363.1 coordinate 36,017,799, forward strand.
AATCAGACACAAATTGTACAACAAAACACTAAAACTGAACCTTTTTGGAACAAGATTTTGATGTTTCTTCTAGTAGAGTAGGGTCAGGAGCAGGTGTGTAGGTCTCAAATTCAAGAAATAATCATGTAGAAGGTCATTGATATAAACTGAATTTTCAATGTACCAACAACATAGAAGAATATGCAGCACTTATTTTAGGCTTAAAATTATTTAAGAAATTAGGTGCTAAAATAATATATGTTCATGGAGATTCTGAATTTATTATTAAATATATTAAAGGAGATTATGTTGAAAAACATCCTGAATTGAGAGTATACAGAAAGTTGTGCTTCAATTCTTACACACTTTTGAAGAATATGATCTTGTTGTTATACCTTGAAATCAGAGTATCCTTGCTAATAGTCTGGCTTTTTCAGCCAGCACATGCAAAATGCCTCATCCTAATAGAGAATATAAAGTGGAGGCTAAACATCGTCCAGCTATACCAGACAACATGAGGTATTGGCAGGTGTTTGGAAATGATTAAAAGATAGAAAAAAAATTTAGTCCAAAGATGAGTATGAGGAAAATAACATAGACTTAGATTTTCAAGTAGAAAATTAGTTAGTTGTACATACTAATGTAGAAGATCAGTTTGATGAACTAGATGTGAATATCTCTGTAGATAAAGTTGTACAAAAATTAGAATTGCATGAAATTGATCCAGAAAAGGAAGAATTTGAAGTACTTTAGCTTAAAGATAATATTTTTCCTAGAGGTATAGTTCCATTACAAGAGATTTTCGATTTCAATGTTTTAGCAAAATATCCAAAAATAGATCCCACCAGGGTAGATGTAGAAGAATGTAATATAGGTAGTGAAAAAAATCTTAAAATTATAAAACTCTCAAAATCACTACTTACTGTAAAAAAACAAGAATACATAGCTTTATTCAAAGAGTTTATTGATGTCTTTGCTTGGAGCTATGAGGATCTTAAATAATATGACATTAGTATCATACAACACAAAATCCCAGTCAAAGAAGATCAGAACCCATTTAAACAAAAGCTCCGTAGAATAAATCATGTTCTGATGCCTTTGATTGAGAAAGAGGTCAAAAAGATGGACAATGCTAAAATCTTTGTCCCTCTCTAATATTCTAAATGGGTGTCTAACATAGTACCTACTAGTAAGAAAACTGGAGAAATCCAGTTATGTATTGATTTTAGAAATATTTACAAGGTCTCCCTAAAGGACAACTACCATTTACCAAAAATGGATCAAATATTACAGAAGGTAGTGCAGTCTAGTAGGATATCCTTGTTAGATGGTTTCTCAGGTAATAACTAGGTCCTAGTACATCTTGATGATCAGGATAAAACAACTTTCACTACTCCATCGGGCATCTTCATGTATGTGAAGATGCCCTTTGGGTTAATGAATGTTGGGGCCAAATTTCAAAGAGAAATCGATATTTCCTTTCCTGATGAGATTGGTCATTTAATTGTGATTTATCTTGATGACATTATTGTTTATTCAAATACTGATGAGGAACATTTGAGGCATCTAAGATGAATGTTTGAAAGGTGTAGAAGGATTGGTATCTCATTAAATCTTAAGAAAACATTGTTTGTCCTTGACGAAGGTAAGCTTCTTGGTCATATTATTTCAAAGGATGGAATTAGGATTGATCCCAATAGGATTGAAGGAATATTATAAATCATTCACCCTAGAAACATCAAAGAGCTTCAGTCTTTTATTGGAAAAATTAATTTCCTAAGGAGATTCATTCCTAATCTTGCATAGCTTCTTAAAAATATAAAAAATATGTGTAAAAAGGATTCAGAAATTAGATGGAGTATTGAGGCTAGACAATCCTTTGATTTAGTTAAACAGGAATTAACAAGAGCACCAATGTTTATTAGTCCATATTTTACCAAATATTTTATTATATTTTCTTTTGCTTCTGAACACATTAATGCACTTGTTTTGTTGCAAAAAAATGAGGAAGGATTTGAATAGCCTATTTCATTTTTCAGCAAGGCTTTAAGAGATGCATCTTTGAAATATAATATCATGGAAAAAGAGGCCTTTGCATTAGTTAAAGAAATAAAATATTTTAGAGTATATATTTTTCATTCACATATTATTGCATATGTACCTAATTCAGTTGTCAAGGATATTTTGACACAAAATGGACCAGATGGAAAACGAGGAAAATAGATTTCTTTCTTCCTTGAGTATGACTTAGAAATAAAACCAACCAAGCTGATCAAAGGACAAGGATGAGCCAAAATTATGGCAGAGTCAAATTTCCATGCATTAGACATCAACTTTGTTGTTGCACTGGATGATCAAGAGGAACAGGAAACTCCACATATTGATGAACATTTTTGAACTCACCCTGGTATGCAGGCTTGATGTATGTTTTATTCAATTTAAATGCTCCTCTTGTTTTAACAAAAAAAAGGCAATATTTCTAAAATTAAGGGCATTTAAGTTTTACATCATAGAAAATGTTTGATATTGGAAAGATGCCGGTGGAATTCTACTTAAGTGCTTGTTAAATGATGATGCAGAAAGAATCATGTAGAAGTGCCATGAAGGTGACTGTGGTGGCCATATTTATTGGAAAACCACTACCAATAAATTCCTCAGGGCTGGTTTTTACTGGCCTACCGTCTTCCCTGAGATTCATAAGAAGGTAACTTCATGCCAAAAATGCCAGATTTTTAAGGAAAAGGAAAGATTTTACCCTTTCCATTAAAGCCCATTTCAATCAAAATCCCTTTCCAGCAGTGGGGACTTGGTTTCATTGGTGAAATTCATCCTCCTTCCTCTGGCCAATATAAGTGGATTCTCACAGCCACATATTAATTTACTAAATGGATAGAGGCCACCCCTTCCACATCTGCTACTGATGTTGTCATTATCAATTTTCTTGAGACCAATATCCTTTCTAGATTTGGTTGTACTAGAAAACTTCTTATTGATAATGTAGTAGCTTTTAAATCCAACAAAATGATTGGATTTTCTAATAAATACAACATTACTTTCGGACATCAACAACTTATTACCCTCAAGGTAATGGGTTGGATGAATCCTCAAATAACAGTCTGGTAAATATCATTAAAATGTTGTTGGAAGAAAACAAGAAATCTTGTCACAACAACTTGGTTAATGCACTTTGGGTTGATAGACTTACTACAAAAAAGTCAATTCGTATGTCACCATACCAAGTAGTATATGTAATGGATGTTCTATTTCCATATTCTTTAGTAGTACCAGTCAAGAAGATAATTCAAGAATTACAGGTTGAGCCAAATGACACACATAGAAGAATTAATCAAACCATTCAATTGCAGTAGTGAAGGGAGGAGGTCGACAAAAAAACTCAAGTAATTCAAGAAAATGTCAAAAATATTTTTGACAAAAGGACTAAAGCAGATCACTTCAAAATTGGAGACAAATTTCTAAGGTGGGATTCTAGGAGAGAAGACAAAGGTAAACATGGTAAATTTTAAGCCTTTGGAAATGACCATACATAATTTATTCTTTCAATGTAAACAATGCATTCTTCCTTAAGGACCTAGATGGAGCAGAGTTACCTGGTGGTCCTATCAATGAAAGGATGTTGAAGCACTACTTTTCTTAGAATAAATATTTTTCTTACATCATTGTAAATATCACAGTCTATATTGATTTGATTGGGTAACTTGTTGATTGGAGTTGAAGCCCACATAGAAAGCCCTGATGGAAAAGCTATCATAAGTACCTTAACAACAAAATAAATAAGATGAAAACACTACAAACATTGGGTAATCAAGGCTATTGATAATATGTTCTTGACACTTCACATGGAGAAGTGCCATCCCTAGCTGGAGCCACTGTTAGGGTCCTATATTTTATAGGATCTCAAGGTGATGGAGTATTTCATATATGTTATTTGACATTGTAAATAATTTTCAATTTGCAAATGATTTCCAAAAAAATATATGTATATAAAAGAAAATCAAAAGAGGGTATGTCAGAAAGAAAATGAATATGAAGAATAAAGACAAAAAGAAAGAAAATTGAAAAAAATAATAAAAGAGAATAAAACCCCACAAAAGAAAAATAGAAATAATACTGAAAGTGTTGCAAATTTAAATGGAACTACTATTAAATTAGTTTCCTTTATGTCAAAATCCTATAAATTTTTTTGCAACTTGTCTTAAAGTGCCACAATGACTAGATTTTTGTTCTAATCATACAACTTAATCATGATGGAACAATTGGCAAACAGGTTAGTGAATAAATATTTTCCAAACAGTGTAATCTTGGAAAATCAGTAGTTAGGTAGAAAATGATATTTATTCAATAGTCTAATCTGAATCAATAGGATAAATAAGTGATAGCGTAGGTTAGATTTTTATAGAAAAAAGGATATATGATTTTTCTAGTTTAAATGCACCCTAATTAAAAAAGATGAAAAAATGTTAGTGTTGGGTTGAGGAAAAGGTACATTTTACCCCTATCTTTAGCATGATTTATTATTAACTTTGATATTTTTTCCTTCATTTTAGAAATAAATCAAAGGAGAATAATGTAAAAGTATTGGTAAAATGAATTATTAATAAATGGGGCATTTAATAGTATGAAAACTAACTTTTGTTGTCTTTATTGATAGGGAATCGAAACAAACCAACTGCTGACTAAAAAAACCAAACAACAGCAGTCAAGAAAATTAAATGGAATCATGTTGGTTCCTATGAATCAACAAAATATGAAGAGACACGCCTATTACTGAACCATTCGGTTAATGGCTACGAAGCCTCAGGATCTCCTAATCCCGAGGATTCGTTATTCTGTTTTGTTTCTCCTTTAAGTTATAAAAGGTTGTAGGTGAAAGAAAACAGAGAGGTTTTCATGTATTATAATTTTCTGTAATAAACTTATTCAGATAGAACCTTCAAACTCGTGATGATGTACTGCTCCATTTATTAATGAAGAAGTTGGTGTTTTCGTTATAAGGCTTCTAGAGGCTTCAGGCTCGGTCCCTAGGAGCTCTCCTGTTATTTTGTGTTATATGTTTATTTCTTGATTCTCACAATTTAGTTATTCTTTATGCTTTTTAGAATTACCATTCGACTCATTAATCGCAAGTGTGATGTGTTACAATTTCCTTTTCAATAGGTTTAATTTATCATTGATGTTACTTTATTATTGAGTGACGCCCTTACAATCATTAGATTCATTTCAGCGTGGTTAAGTAGTTGATGTTCAATTTTGCATATGGTTATTTCTTAATTTTTTCCATCATAAGTGTGAATATATGGTTTGTTGTTCAATTCTGAATGTCGTTATTAGTTGAGTTATAGATAATTCCATTGAAAAATTTTAAGCAATTGATTTTTGTTCAATTCATTAAGATTTTTGTTCAATTCATTAAGACTATTGTTCAATTCATTAAGCATGATGTTCAATTGCGAAAGATCCTTTATTTCAGCATTGAGTGTTTACTCCTGCATAGGTTCAGATTAAGAATTTATTTCTTTGGTTGATTTGAAGTATTTCATAGTTTACTTTTGAGTTGGTTGATTGAACTTCTAGAATTAGATAATATTTCTCACAATGATCTAGAGTAATTGACCTTTGATTTCACTTGCATATATTTTTCTTGCACTATAGAAATAAACAGACTTTCCCTGGGTTGATGATTAATGTGAAGCATTAAGGTTACCTTTAACCATCACCTTCTTGACCCAACATTTTGGCGTCATTGTCGGGGTGAGTGTTTAGAGTGATGTATTTTTATTTTTCCTTTTGCTGTGAGAGAATTGGGTATTGAAAATGAGAGGTAAGAACCTATGTAATAGCAAGAAAAATGCTTGCTCTCCAGCCCGCTTCTCAGCAATTGTGCAGAGGTTAAATAGGATAGGTGTTCATTTTTTTATGACTAGGAAGAAAAAGGTAGAATTAGATCAAAACCCCCCGTCTAAACTCACAAAACCCAAGGGATCGGTGGTACTTGGAAGAACAACATTCATAGACGAAATCATAAGGAAAGTTGAATCCCAGGCATCTGTGGGACCGAAAACCATTTTTGAAAGGAGTCCTAATACAATCCCTCAGGCAACAGCCTTACCATATGTATCCCATGCCGAGTATCACAATGAAACGGAAGGGTTTGAACGAAGATTTCAGACTATAGAACATTTGAGTCCTGACCCTTCGCGAGAGGGAAATTCTTGAAATTTTCAAGGACAGGGAGAAACCAGTAGTAGAGTAAAGATAAATACTCTAGAGCCTAGATCTCCTGAAATAGTGGTTGAGACAGAGACACCCAATATTCCAGATCGAGGTAGTGTTTCAAGGCCTTCTCCAAATCCACCCATTAATTCCACTCAAATTATTCTCCCAGACCAGAAAATTCCTGAAGGTTATTGGCACATCTTTGATCATATGGTGCATAACCAAAACCAAAGACAAAAATCAACATTAGAGTATCCCATTATTCATCCGACTGCAAATTCTCCTATGAAAACTATCCCATTACAAAACATCCCCACCTTCCATGGAATGACTTCAGAAGATCCGGATGCATTTTTATTTGAATTTGATGTTTTGTGTAGGGGATATGACTACACCACTGACCCTAAAAAACTAAAACTACTCCCTTCTACATTGAAGGGGGCAGCACTATGCTGGTTTATGGGGCTCGGTGGGGCAACCCTTAATAGTTGTGATCAGATGAAAAAATATTTTCTTAATAAATACCAAGATTACTACCAAACTTGAGAACTAAAGGATGAAATCTTCAACATGTCTGCAAAAGACAATGAAACATTAGAATAATATGTTGAACGATTTCAATATAATTTGTGAAGATCTCCATATACTACATTGTCTAAAGATATCCTAAAAGAAACGATGATTAAAGGAGTGAAAAAAGAATGGGTAGAAACACTTAATATAATGGGAAAAGGGGACATTTTTCAAGAATATTATGATGACATTATTTCATTGTGTATCAGGTGCTCTTGAGTTAGTATTCGGAATAAGCCAGCTGGATGGGATTCAGTTACTAGGAATTACAAATAGTTAGGTGGCAGTGTGACCAGAGCAGAATTCAATAATCTCTTGGAATATTTCAAAACCGATATTTTGGGCCCCCTCACAACACAGCTAGATGTCCTACAAGCCAAGGAGAAGTAAGCTTTATTGTAACATAATTTGGCTATCTTTTTTCCACTTTGTTGGAAGAAGCATAGCTAACGAGAGTGTCCATTAGACATGGCCCAGAAAAGTGCTATCTGTACCAAGGACCATGCCACCGAACAATTCCATTCACTTCCATGGTTGAAATATATTTTCAAAGAAGCAAAGGAAGAAATAGAACCAGTGTATCAACGTTGACATTGGCAAGCTCAACCAGGTATGTCACAAGACCTGTGTCAATTCTTTCCTTCTTCACAATTTAATCAATATAATTCTAGACCAGCATGGAAAAGCCAATTACATTTTTCTCCTTGGCCATCCCAATTATTTTCTATGCCCCCTAGGCCAACTAAATCCTCTCCAGGTAATGGTTGGCCAAGTTTTCCTTTCTCTCCTCCATACTGGCAAAACAATCCATATCAATCCCAATGGTCTGCCTCCACTGTTAGCCATCAGTATTTTTTACATGTTAGTGATGACTATATCTACAGCTGAGTTTTCTAGAAACTGATTTCCTTATGTCAATATGTCATCCAGAAAACCCTCCCAAAACTTTTTTTCCCTTCTATCTATTCAGTCCACCTCTGGCGAAATCAAAACCTCATAGTCACAAGCCTACCTAGCTTGAGCCTTCTTGATCTGCCCATCACCTTTAAAAGGCCAATCCACGTCTGTTTCAAAAATCTCCCCTATGTTAGGAAGTGGCGCTTTAAGACATTTCACCCTTGGAAATCATCAAAAAGCCTTCATCTGCTACAGGCCTACCATGGCTGACCTCTTACTTTGCAAATGAAATTGACAAGCAGCCCTAAGTCGCACCACTTATATCCCCTAGATCTCAGCACTGCATAAAACCCAACCTCAAGCTGACTATTAGGTTTGTCACAGTGTTCTATGGTTCTACAAAGGCAGGAAATATATTTCATCTCATGGAGTAAATGTTTGAGTTTACAGTTAGAGGAACAGCTGCTTCTAAATGTAACTTGAGCCTTTAGATATGTCTGCAAAACAGAAAGCTACTCATCTGGACTGTACAGCTCCTTCCAGCATGAAAATCACAGGAAAAAATGGATACCACTGTCTCAGCAAACTGGTAAATTGTCAAGGCCCAGAACCTCCTTCATTTACAAGCAGAGGGTTAGGGCACCTCCTTCATCCATAAGCAGAGGACGCGGGCCAATATTGACTTAGATGATTGCAAAGATCCAGGTTTGACTTGAACTGAAACAAATGAAACAGGGACTCCGGGTTTTATGAATGTGACTGATGATCATAACAGGAATATAGTGGAAATATGCTAGCCCCAAAGGAAAGGGGAGTTTGGTCTGATAAAGGAGCCCATTTCAAACTTGCAAATCATGTGAATTGTTGAAGCTTTAGAAAGCATGTCATCAGTAAACATTCCAATCTTAAGTAGCCTGTTTTGCCCAAGATCAAATGGAATAGATGCTGTCAACCAATGCCATTACACAGGCAGAAGGAAAGTCCTTGATTTTTCAAAAAGCACTGACCTTCATAGTCACAAAAAATTTTGGTCAAGTAACAGGTCATGAGATGAACAAGCCAAATGATAAATATCTCAGTCACCCTTAGAACAGTGTCACTGTGGCTAGGGTTTCTTCTGAATTACAGTGATACTTGCAAGTAGTGATGCCAAGATTGATGTTGTTCAAGTGGTTTACTTACCACCACATTCAGAGAAAGGCTGTGTCAAACATAGTGGTCAAAAATCCTTCGGACACCTTACCTGATGAAGAGCCTTCCTCCATGCATGAGTAGATGGCCAAAGCCATTGCAAGTTGCTGAAGCTGATTGATTTGAAATACAATGGAAGGATACAAAGAAATTGAATAAAAGTCATTGCACAGGTAATTGTTACTATTTATGAGGCAAAGGTATTGTTTTCCCTTTTCAAAGAACTGTCTGTTAGACAGTACCTGTGGTGGAAAAGAGAAAATATTGAACATATTATATATGCTATTGATGTCAAAACGGGGCAGTTTCCTTAAGGGAAGGAATCAAAAAACAATGCACGGTCACATGCCCAAAGTCCAGAAGGCGCTTTTCAAGAAAGCAGAGAATTATGATTTAAAGGGAAGTAGCCAAAGGATAGCACCAACGTTGTTAAAAACAATAGCAGAAATAATATAGATATGCTTGGGTTATTTGTCAAAGTTTAAAGGCTCGGAGTCAGAGTAAATATTTGGGTTTATATATTAAAATGACAAACCCACTGTTTTAAGACAAAACAGAGTCAAAAGAAGCCAAAATTCATTTCCCAAAGTTTGAGACCGTTAAAGGCTTGTTTTGAATTGATATAAAGGAATGAAGTTGAGGGAGAATATTGTCAATTTCAAAACTAAAATCACCCCCGTGCCTCCCTAGCACCGAGACAAAGAGAATCTGGTCGGAAATTCACAGGTTTGCCCTAGAAAAAACTGCGCGACGTGCCTGGGTTCTGGCGCGACGTGCCTGGGCAGAAATTTACAAAGGCCACCTTTGTCGGCGCGACGTGCCTGTACGTTGGCGCGACGCGCCTGTACAAGGCCGCCCGACAGATCGACCCGACAGGCCCGACAAGGGATTTTCTGCGCGACGTGTTTTCTTCAAGGAGTGCCGCGCCAGTGTTGGAGCGTTCCGGTGCATTTCAAGCTTCCTCCAAAGGATTTCTCCTCAAAAATTCAAAAGGTACTTCGCCTCCTACCTCGAAAATCTCGAAAAATCAAGTTTAAAACCTGTGTGCCGTGGTTTGAAACTATGCATTGTTAAAAAGGCCTTGACCATTTTTGAAAAAGAGAAACTGTCCTCACAGTCCCCCACACATTGCCACATTGTCAGAACAGTGAAATGCAACCAGTGGAAGGAATCATGACATTTTTTCTTTGAAAAGGAAAGCTCACACAGTTTCAACCTAAAGGCTTGTGGTCCTCTAAAAAAAACTCTGTCATTATCACCCCAAACCTGTGTGTTGACATTCTTAGCATATGTGTGGTGATTTGCTTGATATACAAACAGTGAAAAGAGGGCACACTTGCACAGGACAGAATTGTTAGATGTTTGAAAGCCTCCTTGAACAAGGAGTTTTTGTGTTAAGGTTGACATCAAAGACTTTAAAAACAGAGTAATCAGTGGCATTTTCTCACAGCACACTACTTAAGCAGATTGCCTTTCATTCACTGTATTCTCCCACTGTGAATTTGTTAACAAAGAGTTTCCAAAGGTGAACAACATATTGAAGGACAGAGGTTGTTGATGGTTAAATTTTGACATTGAAGGCAGAGGTACAAAAGTGGTGTTTGATTTCTTAAAACTTCACAAGTGAAAGGGGCCATTTTCTAAAGAGCAGAATTGTTAGTGTTTGAAGTTAATATTGGAAACAGAGGTATAGATGTGTTGGTGTATCTCTTAAACTCACAAGCAAAGAGTGTGTTTTCTAAACCACTGTGCACTGATTTTACACCCAAGCTAGGTCTGCTTCTTCCTTGCACTGTATTGTATCATTCTGAAGATTTGTTGACAGAGAGATTCTAAGGGTGAAACAAGGCCATTTTCTAGAAGGCAGGGTTGTTGATGATCGAGTTTAACATTTGAAGCCAGAAGTACACAGGTGATGGTTGATCCTTTAACTTCACAAAGAAAAAGTGTCCTTCATAAAGCACTGTGTATTGTTTTTTCATCTAACCTAGGTCTGCCCTCTTTTTCACCATATTATCATGTTGAAAAGCTGATTGACAAAGAGACTCTAAGGATGAACAGTACACTGAGGAGCATAGTTCGTTGATGGGATTCTAACTTTGGAGGTAGAGGTACAAAAGTAGTGTGTAATTTCTTAAAACTTCACAAATGAAAAGGGCCACTTTCTAAAGGGCAGAGTTGTTGGTGATTGCTTTTAACATTGAGACAGAGGTACTAAGGAGCAGGGTTTTAATATTGAAGATTGGTCTTATAGATGCAAAATGCAAGGGTTGGTTGATCTCTAACAAACTCACCAGGAGGAATGATTGCTTAACACTACATACAGGAAATTTATACAGCATATTGTCTCATCTTTAATTGATGGTTTCCTATTGAGAATTTTACATGGCTGAAGTGCATCCAGAGTTGAAGGAATGTTTTTGAGAAGTACAGAGGTGGTTTATTCAAGGAAACATTGTTACATTTTATTCAAAACCACAGTGTCCATATCTGTCCAAACAGTCTAGTGGCCAGTTTCAATCTAGCAAAGCATTGTTCATACAGTAAAGGCAGTTTGCCTCTTCCAAAGTTTGGTCAAAGTCAGAATGCCTCCAAAGCGAGATCACAAGAGTGGTCCACATAAGAGATATGAGCCTATCTCCATAGAAGAAATCAATGCCCACCCATCAGTGCTTTTCAATTTCCATGAAGTAGGTTGTCTTGATTTCTGCCAGAGGATAGAAGAAGTCAAGAGTTTTTCGCCACTTACACATTTGTGCGCTTTGAGATTCAAGGACAAACACTTCTAGTTAGCGGGTCTTGATTTCAAAATCTCCCCAAGGTATGTATCCAAGGCTACCAAGATCCCGTATCATGGTGAAAAGTGGTTTAAACAAGCTCATCTTGATCTAGAGAGTTCATGGCTTTCATGTTTCAGAACAGAGGCTTAATATTTATGTTTACTTTTCTATCTTTGGCGTTATACTCATTGATGACCATAATGAGATATTTCACTTGTGAAGGAAGGTTTAACCAAATTTATGCCTATCATATCCGCTTGTTGATGCATTTTACCAGAAGCAGGCAATTAAACCTTCCATACTTTTTGTCCAAAAGCATAGAGAAAATGGCAGCTACTGTCCAAAAGAAGGCTCCACCTCAGCAAATCCCTTCTCTCTTTCATCATTCCTTGATCGAGATTATCTTCTTACACCAGCTGGAGAAGAAAGGGGTTTCATGGGATTCATTCATTAGCCATGCAGATTTCGCCACTGTCCCTCCTGTTCATGTGTCTCCTACTCAGCCTGTCCATCGCCCAGTGCCTTTGTCTAGTAGGCCTACACCTAAAAAACTCAAAATGACCACTGGGCAGCCAAGTCAGCAGATACAGGAAGAGGGACAGCAGCCAGATTTTGAGGGACCACAGCAGCTAGAAGGCAGTGGGCAGCAGCAGCTAGAATTTGAAGGTCAGCAGCAAATACAAGAAGAGGAACAGCAGCAGTTGGAGGTTGATGAGCAGCAGCAGGTACAGGAGGAGGAACAACAGCATACAGCAGTTGAGGAGCAGCAAGTTGGGCAAACAATTGAAGCGCCTTTTGAAACACAAATTGGACAAAACATTGGTGAAGAACAGCAAGCTAAGGCTGCCATCCAAACAGTGACCAAAACTGTTCCTAAAAAGAGGAAATTGCCCAAAAGAACAACTTCTAGCTTGCCAAGGAGAAAAAGCGCTAGATTGGCATTCAAAGGCAAAAGCATCGTTGGAGAAAGTGCCAAGCATGGAGGTAAATCAGCTGTCATCCCTATCCCAAGCGATGACAGTGATAACGAGGCCCGCATCCTTGAAAACCTCCTCATTCACAAAGAAGGGCAAATTGAAGTGTTACAAGAAGACCTTCAAAGGGCGAGGAATTTCAATCACTTCTTGGAGGTTGAAAACAAACAAATGAAGTATCATGCAGCCATTCATGAGGCAAGGGCGATCAAGTATAAAAAGGAGGCAAAAAAGGCGCAAGTAAGAATTGAAGGAAACATTTGAGTTGATGATGAAAGGAAAGACCAGCCTAGGCGAAAGGCTGATGAGACTGAAGAGCCTTGGAGAACCAGAGAGCAGAAGAACAAGCTCAATTCGAAGCCTTTCCTCTCACTACCCTCCTTGAGCAGGAAATTGAGGAAAACAAGGAAGCATGGCTTGAGAGGGCTAACCAGCATTTGGAAACAAAGCTTGAGAAGGAAAACAGGGATCTTGAGCTACAGAAGAAAAGGACTCTTCACTTTCAGAAGCTAAATCAGTTTGCCAGGCGAAAATTGAAGGTAGCACAAGAAAAATTGAAGAAATTGAAGGAGAGGCGCCTAGCACGGAAAGAAACAAAAAGCACATCAGCCCTCGATATTTTGACAACCAGAGGAGAGTGTTTCTATGGACCCTTGAGGGTCATGCATGCCAATTTTGGGCCTGTTTCGGAAACTTTTTGTTTTTTGGCATTTTTGGGTTTTTTGCCAAAAACTCATAAATTCGCCATTTCAGTTTGATGAGTTGTCAAGGGAGGAGGATGATACCAATGGATGCCATAATTCCATGAGCAGGTCTCTAGCGATTTTCAGGGCATTTGAAGATCATTCACCCCCTCAAATTGGCGAAAAACAGCCTCATTTTGCACATTCTGCCCACCATATCAGCAGTCTGCTATTTTCTGGGTTTTTGCGCACAGGTACAGTTTTGAGGGACTTTCAGAGATCAGATTGAGGTGATTCCACTTGCACCAGAAATCAGACACAGAGAGCTTTCCAACGAGCCATCATGAGCCTCATTTCGACACCGGGAAGGCTGCCATTTGTATCCAGCAAGTCAGGGGACCTTTTTCAGGCATAAATATGAAGTATTTTTGTAATTTTTGAACTCCAAAAATCTGCTTTTCCCAAATGTGCGTTAAGCTATTTTTATCATGGGGAAATCATGCAAAGTCAATATAATTTCCGTTTTTAGCAGTTTTTTAGATATTTTATGGGATATTTTGTGCCTTGGGCTTTGCAAAGCCTCAAAGACAAGTTTAGATATTTTGACTTGGCCAATGGGATAGCTAGTTGCTCCATGAGGTTTTCCTTCCTCAAGCCTATTTATTCCATGGTTCTCATTGTAAATCAGAGGCTGAACTTGAGAGAAAAATTAATACATTGGTCATATGAGCTTTGAAGAATACACTTGAGTTATGATTTTTGGACTGCCTCTTGGATGCTTTTGAAGAATGATGAAGGATTGTTGATGGATTCCTTGACATGGTAGAATGGTATAGTGCTTCTTAATGTGTTTTGTCTTCTATTTTTCACTCATAATTCATATTTCTTGCTGCTATAGATCAGTAAAGATTGATTTTGAGATATGCCCATGGAGGCACCTCAAAATCCCTGAATCTTCATAGCTTGATGTTTTCTTCTCCCTTAGTTATGCTAAAGAATTCTTAGTTGCTCTTTAGTAACCTAAGGTATTGTTGCTAAGTTTTATTCATAAGTTCTATGTATGTTGAGTAGGATGTATGGTTTGCCCTACCTACCTATTAGCTGCCCATAGTTCTGTCCATAAAATTTTCTCTTTGACTGATTTGTTGATCATCTTGTTGAACCAAGGAGGCCTAGTCCCGATCTAGCCCTTTGCCTAAAACTATGAAAGCTTGTTTGTCAAAGTGCCCAATGACTTAGAGATTATGTTTAGGCGTTCCGGCATAGTTTATGAGTTGTTAGTTTGTCTTATGTGTTTTCCCCAAAGTCTGATAGCCATTTCCCGAAGTTAGAGGGTCTTATACCTCTATGTATGGCTGGAATGTTTGATTTCTATGTATTAATTAGCTTATATTTATACTTATCATGATTAATGGCTTGCTATTACATGTTTATTGTCTGCTATTAACTAATTACATAGTCCTTTATCTTTCTCTGCTGACCCCTCCATTAATCCATTTTGCCCAGAAGGTGTCAACATGTTGATATCAAATCGGCCCTACGCGGCTTTACGCTCATCACACTATAGCTTCCTTGGCCTTCATTCAACTTGGCCCAGACTACCTTTCCTCTCCTTATCCAGTTTATGTATTTGATGGTTTACCCTCACAAACTTAAAAACTAAAACCAAATTCACACTCTCACTTAATAATACCCTAGTATATAAGTAAACACACCGACATCTTTTACACATATAGAGAGAGCCCTCTCTGAGTCCAGGAAGGCTAGGTCCTTGGGCTCCAAAGATTGGTTTGATGTTACATCGTCATTTGGCTAGCCAATCGGCCAAATCACGGGACCCTAACATCCACCACACAAAATACAAATTATTCTTAAAATTGGCAGTGACCCCTGGAAATGACCAATTTAAATATGGGAACAGGGGCTAAAACTCAACCCACACCATACCTAGTACAAAAAAATCCTCAGCCAATTATACGCCCTCAACTTCCATCTCAACAAAATCCTAATCCTAATAACAGATCAGTTCAACTGATCCAGATTGTTGAGAATATAGACTCTGAAACTAAACATAAGGAATGGAATGAACTTAGGCTAAGATCAGGGCACATTATTTCACCTAAAGAAGATACTTCCCTACAAAAATTCAGTCTGAAGTTCCAACTATACCTAAACAATTGATTGTGATTGAAACCGAGATAGAACATGGGAGGGACACAGTCGACCAAAAAGATCCTAAAAATATTAGTATTTCCTCTCCTCCATTCCCTGAGAGATTAATAATACCCAAGCCAATTGTCTCTTCAGATTTTGATCTCATAGGGGAATTCAAAAATATTTGCATTAAAATTCCTCTCCTGTAAGCTATACAACACAACCCTATATATGCTAAAACAATTAAAGAATTGTGTGTAAAAAATATTGTGAGGAAAGCAAAGACTTTACCAATTGTTCACGTATTGGGGACACTGTTAGATTTAATTTTGGGTAAATAAACACCAATAAAATATGAGGATTCGGGAAACCCCATAGTCACAGTATAGATCTATGGCCTCTCCTTTTCAAACACGTTAGTCAATTTGTGGGCAGCTATTAATATCTTAACTACAACAACGTGTGAAAAATTGGGTATAATAGCCTTGGAACCCACCTCTACCTTGTTTGAACTTACTGACAGATCTGTTGTTAAACCATAAGGTACATTACATGATATCTTGGTTTCTATGGACTCATGGGAATACCTCGAAGATTTTTTAGTTATTAACCCAAAACGTAGATTAGACGAACATCCCCTGATATTGGGATGACCTTGGTTAGCTACGGCTAATGATTACATAGGTTGTCGAATAGGAAGCATGACCATTGCTAGAGGAGATGCCATAAAGACTATTGCTATATATCCCCTTGCCAAACCAAGTCTTCCCACTCTAAATATTCACAAACAACCACATACATACTGGGAACGAAGCATTATTTCTCCATTGAAAATAGTTGAAGCACTCGAATTCAAAGATCAAAATTAAGATGATGTGATCAATAACTTTATAAACCAACCATCTCCTTCATGGAATTAAAAGAGCCAAATGTTAAAACAAGTTCTTGATAACGAAGCACAAGAAGACCCCCTAGCAGATACTGATGACTGACACATAACTACGATTGCTGTTCGTAACAGCATGCCAATTGAAATCGAGCCAGGTAAAATTTTAAATATCAATGGCAGTCTAGATAGTGACCAACAGTGAAATCCCATTAATTTCTTACAAAAATAAAAAGGATCCTTTTCTTGGGACTACCCATACATGAAGGGTATAGATCCTCAATTGTGCACACATCATATTTACACTTAAAAGGATGCTCACCTATTCGGCAGCCTCAGCGAAGGTTAAACCCACATAGAAAAGACATTGTAAAAGACGAATTATAGAAGCTGATAGATGTAAACTTCATTTATCTTATTTCAGATAGCACATGGGTCACACCATTATTGGTCGTTCCTAAGAGGAATGTTAAGTGGTGAGTCTGTGTGGATTAAAGAGAGTTGAACAAAGCCACACAGAAGGACCACTTCCCCTCCCCTTTATTTATCAAGTCCTTGATACATTGGCAGGAAAATGGTTCTTTTCCTTTATTGATGGTTTCAGTGGTTACAATCAAATCTAGATAGCCCTTGAATACTAATATAAAACAACCTTCACCTACCCCTGGGGTACTGTTGTAGCCGCTACAACACCACCCAAAATTTTTGGTATATTCGAAAATTTCTATTCCCCCTCTGCTCACTCAGCCCATTAAATCTTCAACCCGACCTTCAGTCAGTGACACCTCTGTGACCTATTCCCACCAAACCCCATCACTGTGCTCACTCATACAATGCACGCCACACCCACTTGTCTTGTCACCTTAGGGCAGGCAGTTGTTGTCAGGATTTATCTTGCCATCAGTCTACATTTTCATGAGTGTTCGCCCACCGCCCATATTGTGCATGCAACCTCACACTCTTCGTTAATTTGAGGTTTGTAATTTGGTGGTCCTCCACACATGTTAAAACACCTACGTGATCATAGCCATGAAACAAAGGTTAAAGCCTTCCTCTCTCAATTTTCACTTTGGCACATCATAGCATGCTATCTCTCCACCAGGTTTGAAAGAATATTTTCAATCATGCACATGAACATGAGTATTAAGTTACCAAGCTAAGGTTTGTTTATATGATAAGAGTAAGCCTCAAAGGCCGAACATGGCTTTTGGTATGTTAATTTTGGAGGAATGTCTAGCATTTGAGTCGAGTCATGATGGGGTGGTTATGGTCACTTTCTAATCTCAAGGCTACATAGGTTGAGCTTAATTTAATAATATTCAATAAAGCCCTGCCTAAACATTCGACTAGAATTATGTTATACAATTAATATTACTCACCGATACATTGCAAATATAAAATTACCATAGACGTTGACACCTCATAGTCATATACTGAATTACGAATTATTGGATGTTGCGGCTCACATATTTCAGAAAAATGGTATGCAGGATTAGGCAAGAAATGGCAACGAAAACCATGGGAGCTTGACTTCGTAGCACGACACGTTCATCCCATGTACATGAGAAAAGAAAAAATGCGTGCAAATTGAGGGAACGTCGGCTCGTGGTTAAGCCACATCTTTTCTGTTTGTATTGCCTCATGCCCAAGGAGCTACTGACAGAGGGTAATTTCTCATTTGATGTCAAAATCATAGTTAAAACCAAAATCCATGAGGCAATATGTGGGAAACCATGTACAGATCAACTCTCGCTATCGCGCGATGGTTGGGGAAAATCATACAGACACTAGTTATTGCAGAGGATGGAAAAATTCTATGTGGACATGATATATATTGTGCTCTATCAGATACGCACTCCCACCATAATGTAAGCATGAATGCCGCAACGCCAATGTCTAGTATCGCACAGGAATTCTTTGCGGGTGCAAACATTAGTGTTCACAGAAGGGGTATACCCATAATATTACCACAGTAGTATTTGTTGATATAATTCGATTAAGCCATCAGACCTTTTAGAATATCACTCCCGCCATGGTCTAAACATGCCAAACGTAGCACCAGCACCTGTTATTGCATAGTTTTCTTAGTGGTGCAAATTCCTTTGTTATGTGTTGATGCCATGGCTGGGACATGTGGTGAAAATATCATTGGTTACAGATGGAATAATGGAGTAGTTTAGTCGCACGAGTTGCATCAATGAACCCCATCTAAGAGTGCGACCTCTAGTTCGTTGCGACTGGTCCTTGAGTCGAAAATATTCAAGAGCAACGATCGATTTGACTCCTCTACTATGCAACCTCTAAATAAGTCGCAGCTTATCCCGCTAGTCGCTGAGTCACAAGCCTAAGGCATGAACACATGATGTGACCTATCGAGAGCTGCAACTATGCAGCCTCCATAGTTGCCAAGTCATAGGGTCACACACAAGAATATCCATAACCGGGCATGACTCTCCGACCATGCAGCCTCCATGCTAGGGTTGCGACCTCATGCAAAATCATTGCTTACTAAAGGATGGGTGTTTTATAATTTACATCCCGAAGAAGATAGACGTTTACGAGAACACATGGAGACTCATTTTGAGGATGTATATTTTTGGTTGGATGCCATCAGATGATTGCATCTAGTTTGTAATAAATTGTTTTGGAAGAGTGTTTGGCTACAGTACACCAAATACATTGCAAAATACATAGCATGACCCCCAGCGTATGCCTTATTCATTTATGGGTAAAGAGGCCAGTCCCTTGAAGGTGTTGCATATGTTATTCTCATCTCCACTCTTTAGGAAAATAAAAGTGGAAAGAGGAATTATGGTGGGGAGAACCATGTAAAGGAATGACAATTTCTTGGGGTAAGTAGAGGTTCCCATGTTGGGTTGAACTTGACACTGGCCATGAATTTTCATAAATCCTAGAAGGAGTCTCGACGAGAAACAAGGAAACATATGATGGTAGAGAAGTGAATCATGTTCTTCAAAGGTATGGGGAAATTTAGGAATGCCCCGAAGAAAATCAAAGGTTAATCATGTAATGCGGGAGGCAGTCATAAACTGAAGAAAGAACCTAAATAACGAGCATTAATCTTTGTCTTCGACGATATTCTGAGAAGGATTTGGACTAATGATACCATTTACAGGCTGCACATGCAACATTTTGGCATGTAAACGGACCACACAGGGGTCTAAACCCATGTTTCTTTCTTTAAATGAATTAATGGGATGAGTTTCCTGCATTAATGTTTTTTATAAAGACTATGACCCATGTTACTTGTTGCAGGTAGAAGTGGTCGATGTGCACAACAAAACTAGGGTTTTATCGCAAACGAGGTGGATCCTCACAAATCCCCAAGAACCTCACTTTAAGCTCAAAGGTGCCTAGTCATGTGCACAAGACTGATATGCAGGAAAAGGCATCTTGCTGTGAAATCCAGAGATCACCGAAAGAAGAATGCAGAAGGGACAAAACTCCAGGTCGTAGGTCATAGATTGCTCAAGGTCGCAAGTCGCAAATAACTTCAAGACGTAAGTCACAGATAGCTTCAGGTCTCAGGTTGTAGGTCTTAGATGACCTCAGGTCAAAGGTCACCGATTTCTCAAGGTCGTAGGTCGCAAAAAACCCTGGGTCCCAGGTCGCAAATGGTCCAAGTCACAAGCCAGCCCAACAATCGGGAAGACCAAGAGTCAAGGGAAACTCAAGAGTCATCTCAGCATATATGTACAACTTCGGGAAAGGATACAGATGACTTTTAGCTCTGCAATTAAAGCCAGTATGATAGAGGAATTGGCGTCGGAGAGCTAGAGGCACTCAACTCTTGGTATTAAGTAGAGATAGAGGTAGTGAGGCTAGGGTTTTGTATCATGCATTGAGATGAATAGCCCATGTTCCAATATTGGGTTTTGACGAGTTGTAAACATATATTTAATGTTGCAACAACATTAATAATATATTCTCTTTCCGGCACTTATTCATGTGCTTGTTTGTGGTGATAGTACTAGCTGTCTAATATTTCACTATGTTGTGTGGATACTTTCATGCATGAAATTGATTATGAGCTAATTCATAGTGGTTGATTGCACGTTTTCTCTTGAATTAGTGTTTATTTGTTCCTTGCCACATCGGTGATCTATTGTTAACTATTTTTCAGTTAACTTATGGCGTGTTTTCTTTTATGTATGTTTGACTAGTTTTTCGGCTCACTGACCCAATTCACGACATACCCCCCTTTTATTTTGCTGCTTAGACTTGCTTGTATCCTTGTTTATGGTTCGTCAATCTTGGGCTGATTTTGCTTCATTGATTGGTCATTTCACCTTTTCCTCTGCTCCATCATCTTCTCATCTGACAACCAAGAGCGGAGACATTTATGGTGGCAGCCGGGCCCACATACCGAATGGGGCTCCTATCCCAAACGATGTGAGTTCTAATTGGGACCTTTTCACCAGGGAGACCCCCTTGTTTTCGACAGTACAATTTTTCTCGTCAACAAAATTGGTGCTAGAAGGAGGGCCAGATGACAAGCTGAGCCCTTAGAGCCTACAGTTAGTCTCATATCTGTAATGGCTCATCCCTAAATCATTCTCCCAAGATGTTTATCAGATTTATCTACTTCTCGATTTTCAATCCCTGATGAACCTCGGTATCACTTGTCCCAGTTAAAATTCGATGGTGAGAACAGAGTTTCCATAACCGAGCACCTTTCGGATTTTTGTGAGTTTTGTGAGTGTTACGAAATTGACGATGAGGATCTGGCTTGTGTTCTTTTCTCCCTCACTCTCGAAGGTCACATTAAGCAATAGTGCTGCTCATTTCTGGCAGCTTCCATCGATTCATTCGAGCAGCTCGCCGGTGAATTACAACAAGCTTTTCACAAGTACGATTTTCAAAATGTATTAATAAAGTTAAATGAGATCAGAATGGAACCTCAAGAGTCTCTAGAAGAGTTTTCTATTAGATTTGTTCATTTTTATGTTTAGTTCCCTGAAATGGATGTCGATTGGGCATATTTAATTGAACAATTTCGACAGGTGGTTTTCATCTCCCTAGAACACTTTCAACTGGCAACCAAGCCGGATCCCAATGATTGTTATGATGATCCTCAAGTTTCCAGTTGTTCGGACTTTGTCCTTAATGTTTCCTTTTCCATCTCCCGGAGTCCAGAACACATTCATACGTCCAAGAAGAGTATTAAAATTTGTGACATTCCTTTTCCTCCTCTTGAATTGCCATGTAATGGATTTTTGGTCGCAAAAGTCCTGAGTGATGATAGACATGTATGGGATAATGAAACTTGTTGTACTACCCCTGAATCTTTCACGCAACCTATCAAATCAGAGCTTTAAAATCATATTGGCCTAACATATATCCCTATTAATGAAACCTATCTCGAGTCCATTGAATGTTTACCCGAGTATAGTTCTAAATCTCATTCACATATCGATAATAAATTGAGTCTTGTTCTGGATAAAGTTGATTTCCCTACAAAATATTTGGACCGTGATGGGAATGCAAGATCATTGGCCTCTCTGGATGACACTGATGCACGAGATAAAGGTCCTTCCATGGTTGATACCCCCGCATTTGAATCATTTTATCCATTATTCTCTGATTCATTTCATGAGTCTTCCAGACCAGTAATTCCTTCAAGTCAATCAAAGTTGTCTTATACTAGTGTTGATGAAAATCATGAACACGCGAGTGGCGTTTCACAATCACATTAAAAAATTGATGAATCTCTTATGTCTGATATTTTTCATCTAAAATATTTAAGCAGCCAAAAAAGTGATTTCCTATCTCGGCAACCTCCAGATGCTTCTTTTGTTGATTCATCACCATTGTTAACGCTAGAGGAGTCTGATATACCAGATGCCCAACCTGATCAAATTGATGGCTCCAAAGATCGTCACTTATCTGAAAACATATTCACTCACGCCTCTGGGGACTATCATTCGTACCTATCTGTCGACCATATGAAGCCACCGAATTTTGATGATACATTTTGTGATGATTAATGGACACATCAGGAAGTCAAAGCAATTAAGCTTCTATTGTCGGTTATCTCAAGTTCTCAAGATCTTGATGAGATCCCTGAAACAAGTCAAACTAGGGTTACTCAAATTAGGGTTTTTGAAATGACTGTTCCCACGTATCACACTCCTCTCACCATGACCACGTCGGATGTCAACTCATCCGGGCAGGCCTTCCATTCGAGTGATGTTTCTCTGAGCACATATTTCTATCTCGTAACAACTGATATGAAATAGCCGATATACCCTAATTTATTCACTGGAAGGAAAATGCCGACCCTTGTCTCTAATATTTTTGGTTGTTGCCCAGCCAGTACCAGTTGCACTCAGGCACAAGCGTGTGATGTTTGGAAAACCTCTCTACTGCCTGAAAATATTTTGGTCAATTCACCCCATCCTAGGAAATCTAAAGAATCTAATACATTGGATTGTCAATTTTTTAGTTCGCAACCATTTAGCCAAATTAATTATGGGCCCACTGACGTTTGTCCAATCACCACAAATAATGATCACATCCATTCGCTAGTTGATCTCACGAAACCATCAAAGTTTCAAAGCCCCCCACTCGAAGGTCCGAAGTTTTTCCAGGACGGTGAGGAATTTCAGCCTCCACTGAAGGTTTCTTCAGATACTCACATCCTCGATGGAACCTAGGGACGACTCCAAACCAAGGCTTTCAAAATTAGGGTTTCTGCACTTGGATTCACAAGCCCCTCAAATTCTCCTGGAAGATGCCTATTTTTTCCATTCCATCAAATTGATCATCCTCAACACCATGATGAGATTCTCGGTTGGTTTGACGGACCCTATCCGATGAATATGCCTACAAATAGGAAATGTTTTACCTCACCTCCGCTGGATTTAGGGTTGTGCACGCATGGATCTGTGTCATTTATAGATTATTTTAGGTTTCAAGTACATATTTCTGTGCATCAGGATGAAAGTGAAATTCAGCTTGAACAATCCAATCTGGCACATTCTCTGTTAAGTAGACATGACCTTCTTGTTGTTGTACGTGTTATTCAGGTAATTCTTGTTGTTGGTGCATAATTTTGTATGCTGGCTCTTATTCTGAACATTGTTGTTCTTGCAGGACGGGAACTAGTGTGGTGGATGCACTGGAAATCTGATTTCACATAACTAGACTGCCTCTTTGGCTAAACTAGGGTTTTAGGTTTAGGTTAGCTAGGATCTGTTAATGAAATTTTGTTAGTTCAAGTTTCTAATTAGGTTTACTTGCAAAATTTTTCTTTATGGTTTGAAATTATGTTTGTTGTCTTCTCTTACGGTCAGTAGCTTTACGCATTATAATTTCCCATTTATTTTGCTCTCATTTCTCTTTCAGTTTGCTTATTGCTCCATAATATTCAAATAATCACTGCATGTGCTTTGCCTTGTTTTTTTTTACCTGCAACTAGTTGATCTTTCTCGCACATGGCTTTGCATTGAATCATAAGCCTTGTCTGTTGCATCACATTGCACGCCTTCTTCCTCGCATCAATTTCCCGGGTCCTTGAAACCCTTGATGCCCAGAATAGCCTTATTACTCCCCCTTGCATGGATTTAAAGCCGGATGGATAACTTTTACCTCTTTGCATGCATCGAAATCTTGATGATATTTCTTACTTGTTTTTCCCTGATTTTGAAACCCTAACTCCATTGTTTGCATGAGGTTGTGGTGGTTACCTCAAGAGGAAACTTCTCTTAGAACGGGTCATCAAAGTCACATTCTCATAATAATGCCTATGATTCTAAATTCATTAGCTAGTAAGATACGGGATGGTTGCTTGTGGGGAACGTTAACGAGTTTGAATGGCCTATACCCATAACCTGAGCCTTGTGCCCAACATAGTCTCAAGCATCTCAATGATCTGTTTTGCACGTTTTGCCTGTGGATGGTAGATGGGATGTGAAGGCTTGGCATGAGGGCAAACCCAAATCAGGATATCTTTCAGTTTCTTTCAAACAAGAAACAACCTCTCTTGCCTGTAAAATAAGTCGGGATTCCTCATCCGCCCATGCAAAATAAGTTCCACGAGAAAATGAAAATAATTACTACAAGCACATGAAACAAATAAGGGTAAAGGATAGAGAAAGGCTTCCTGTGCAGAGAGGTAATGCAATGACTCCATCGGGGTAATGACCAGGCTCGCTGGCAGCGAAGCAACCTTTGTGATTTCTTGAGGTGACTCCGTCGGGGTACTGTCCATGCCTGCTGGCAAAGGAGCAACACCAGAGCTTATTTTAAAAATTATAAATATAATAAGCCCATTTCCTTGCTCTTCACATCATCAAAAAACTGCTGGCGTGTGTGAACTTCCACTTTGACGTGTTCTGATTAACGAGACCTAACTGAGGCACAAGGATTGGGCATATCTGTAAAGGTCAAAGTAATACAAAGAGTGCCCGCGGACCCGTTCAATATTCCCTTGCATCACCATTGAGACTCAGATTATTGTTGGGACGTTGACAAAGATGTTGGATTCTACTAGTGGTTTTCCATTTGTTGTAGCCACAACAACACCACCAAAAATTTCGAGTATATTCTAAAATTTTGGGTCCCCCTCTACTCGCTCAGCCCATTAAATCTTCAACCCGACCTTCAGTCAGTGACACCTCTGTGACCTATTCTTGCCAAACCCCGTCACTGCACTCACTCATACAATGCATGCCGCACCCACTTGTCTTGTCACCTTAGGGCAGGCAGTTCTGTCGGGAGTTATCTTGCCATCAGTCTACATTTGCATGAGTGTTCGCCCACCGCCCATATCGTGCATGAAACCTCACACTATCCATTAATTTTAGGTTTGTAATTTGGCAGTCCTCCACACATGTTAAAACACCTACATGATCATAGCCATGAAACAAAGGTTAAAGCCTTGCTCTCTCAATTTTCACTTTGGCACATCATAGCCTGTTGTCTCTCCACCAGGTTTGAAAGAATATTTTCAATCACGCAAATGATCATGAGAATTATGTTCCCAAGCTAAGCTTTGTTTATATGAGAAGAGTAAGCCTCAAAGGCCGAACATGGCGTTTGGTACGTTAATATTGGAGGAATGTCCAGCATTTGAGTCGAGTCATGATCCGCTGGTAATGGTCGCTCTCTAATATCGAGGCTACATAGGTTGAACTTAATTTAATCATATTTGATAAAGCCCTACCTAAACATGTGACTAGAATTATGTTATTCAATTAATATTATTCACCGATACATTGCAAATATTAAAAAACCATAGACATTAACACCTCATAGTCATATGCTGAATTACGAATTATTGGATGTTGCGGCTCACATCTTTGGAAAAATGGCATGCAGGATCAAGCAAGAAATGGCAACGAAAACCACAGGGGCTCGACTTCGCATCACGACATGTTCATCCCTTGTACATGAGCAAAGAACAAATGCATGAAAATTGAGGGAACTCCGGTACATGGTTAAGCCACATCTTTTCTGTTTGTATTGCCTCATGCATGAGGAGCTGCTGGCAGAGGGTAATTGCTCATTTGATGTCAGAATCATAGTTCAAAGAGAAATTTGTGAGGCAATATGTGGGGAATCACGTACAGATCAACGCTCACTATCCCGTGATGATTGGGGAAAATCATACAGACACTGGTTATTGCAGGGGATGGAAAAAGTATACGTGAACATGATAGATATTGTGCTCTATCAGAGACACACTCCCACCATAATGTAAGCATGAATTCCGCAATGCTAATGTCTAGTATTGCATATATTTGTTGATATAATTCAATTGTGCCATCAAACCTTTAAGAAGGTCACTCCCGCCATGGTCTAAGCATGCCAAACGCAGCACCAACACCTGTTATCGCATAGTTTTCTTAGCGGTGAAAATTCCTTTGTTATGCGTTGATTTCGTGGCTGGGACATGTGGTGAAAATATCAGTGGTTACAGATGAAATAGTGGATTATTTTAGTCGCACGATTTGCGTCAATGAACCCTAGACAAGAGTGCAACCAGTCGCTAAGTTGCAAATATCCAAGAGAAATGATCGATGTGACTCCCCGACTACACGAACTCTAAATAAGTAGCAACTTCTCCTGCCAGTTGCTGAGTCGCAAGCCTAAGGCGTGAACACAAGATGTGACCTATCAGGACCTACAACTATGCGACCTTTATAGTCACCAAGTCACAGGGTTGCACAGAAGAAGATCCATAACCAGGCGCGACTCTCCGACCATGCAACCTCCATGCTAGGGTTGCGACCTCATGCAAAATCATTTCTTACTAAAGAATGGGTGTTTTATTATTTACGTCCCTAAGAAGATAGATTTTTACGAGAACACATGGAGCCTTGTTTTGAGGACGTATCTTTGTGGTTGGACGCTATCAGATGATTGCCTTTAGTTTGTAATAAATTGTTTTGGAAGAACGTTTGGCTATAGTACACCAAATACATTGCAAAATACGTATCATGACCCCCAGCGTATGCATTCTTCATTTATGGGTAAAGAGGCCAACCCCTTTAAGGTGTTGCATATGTTGTTCTCATCGCCACTCTTTAGGAAAATAAAAGTGGAAAGAGGAATTACAGTGGGGAGAACCATGTAAAGGAATGGCTATTTCTTGGGGTAAGTAGAGGTTCCCATGTTGGGTTGAACTTGACACTGGCCATGAATTTTCATAAATCCCAGAAGGAGTCTTGACGAGAAACAAGGAAAGATCTAATGGTAGAGAAGGGAATCGTATTCTTCAAAGGTACAGGCAGATTTAGGCACGCCACAAAGAACATCAAAGGTTAATCATGTAATGCGGGAGGCAGCCATAAACTGAGGAAAGCACCTAAATAACGAGCATCAATGTTTGTCTTCAAAGATCTTCTGAGAAGGATTTTGACTAATGATACCATTTACAGGCTCCAGATGCAATTTTTTAGTGTGTAAACAGACCACACAGGGGTCTAAACCCATGTTGTTTTCTTTAAATGAATTAATGGGATGATTTTCCTGCATTAGTGTTTGTTATAAAGACTATGACTCATGTTACTTGTTGCAGGTAGAAGTGGTCGATGCACACAACAAAGCTAGGCTTTTCTAGCAAACGAGGTGGATCCTCACGAATCCCTGAGAACCTCAATTTAAGCTCAAAGGAACCCAGTAAGGTCCATAGGACTGATATGCAGGAAAATGTACCTTGCTGTGAAATCCAGAGATCACTGAAAGAAGAATTCAGAAGGGACAAAACTCGAGGTCGCAGGTCGCAGATTTCTCAAGGTCGTAGGTAGTAGATAGCTTCAAGTCGTAGATAGCTTCAGGTCGCAGGTCATAGATTTCTCAAGGTCACAGGTCGCAGATGACCTCAGGTTGCAAGTCCCCGATTGCTCAAGGTCACATGTCGCAGAAAACCCTAGGTCATAGGTCGAAAATGGTCCAAGTCACAAGCCAGCCCAACAGTCGGGAAGACCAAGAGTCAAGGGAAACTCAAGAGTCATCTCAGCCTATATGTACACCTTCAGGAAAGGATACAGAGGAATTTTAGCTCTGCAATTAAAGCCATTATGATAGAGGAATTGGTGCAGGAGAGCTAGAGGCACTTAGCTCTTGGTATCAAGAAGAGATAGAGGTAGCGAGGCGAGGGTTTTGTATCATGCATTGCGATGAATAACCCATGTTCCACTATTCGGTTTTGATGAGTTGTAAACATGTATTTGACGTTGCAGTAGCATTAATAATATATTCTCTTTCCGGCACTAATTCATGTGCTTGTTTGTGGTGATAGTACTAGCTGTCTAATATTTCACTATGTTATGTGGATGATTTCATGCATGCAATTGATTATGAAATAATTCATAGTGGTTGCATGCACGTTTTCTCCGTAATCAATGTTTATTTGTTCCTTGCCACGTCGGTGATCTATTGTGAACTACTTTGCAGTTAACTTCTGGCGTGTTTTCTTTCATGTATGTTTGACTAGTTTTTCAGCTCACTGATCCAATTCACGACATACCCCCCTTTTATTTTGCTCCTTAGACTTGCTTGTATCCTTGTTTATGGTTCGTCAATCTTGGGCTGATTTTGCTTCACTGATTTCTCATCTCAACTTTGCCTCTACTCCATCATCTTCTCATCCGACAACCAAGAGCGAAGACATTTATGGCGGTAGTCAGGCCCACATACTGGATGGGGCTCCTATCCCAAACTGTGTGAGGTCAAATTGGGACCTTTTCACCATGGAGACCCCCTTGTTGTCGGAAGTACAATTTTTCCCATCAACAAGTACATTTTCCTGTAGAGTATTGCCCTTTGGTCTATGCAATGCCCCAACGACATTTCAAAGAGCCATACTTGGTATTTTTTCTGGTTTAATAAATGAAGCGCTCGAGGTCTACATGGATGACTTTATTACATATGGAGATGATTGCAATCAGGCACTGCAAACATGGGAAAAAGTATTGGAATGATGTATTGCTACTAGATTATTCTTGAGCAATGAAAATTGTCACATGATGATGACCGAAGGCATGTTCCTAGAACACTACATCTCTGCAGCTGGAATACAGGTAGATCCGATAAAGATAGAGGTAATTCTCTTATTAGCCACACCTTGAACTTAGAAAGAGGTATGTAGTTTCCTTGGATATTCAGGATACTATCGTAGGTTTATAAAGAACTTTTCACAAATTTTTGCGCCTTCGTATGCATTAACTAGGAATGTTGAATTCAAGTGGTCTGATAGATGTGACGCTGCTTTTTCAGATTTGAAGAAACAAGTCTCGACGTCACCAGTCTTGTGCGGCCCTAATTGGGAGCTTCCCTTTTGTATTTCTTCAGATGCATCAGATGCAATGATAGGAGTGGTTCTCAATCAATAGGAGGAAAAGAAGCACTACACTATTTACTATATCAGCAAGAATATCACTCTTGTTAAACTAAATTATACAGTGACCGAAAAGGAATTCATGGTTGTCATTTATGCTCTAAATAAATTTAGACATTACATAACTGGCTATCAAGTATTCTTGTACACCAATCATTCTTCCATTATATATTTAGCTAACAAACATATTACAAATGTAAGGATGATTTGTTGGTTTCTTCTTTTACATGAGTTCGATATAACTATTAAGGACTATCCAGGGAAGGCGAACGTACTTGTAGATTTCTTGTCTAGAGTCCCAAAGACAAATGACCCATTGGCGATAGATGATCAGTTCCCTAATAAGAATTTATTTATTTTGGCAGTAAAAGCACCATGGTATGCATATGTAGCAAATTATCTGGTAGTAGGAAAGCTACCACAACACTTGACAACAAAGGAATGAAAGTTGATTGTTCAATGCAGTGTTGGATTCTCCTGGATTGGTGGATATATTTTCCATACAGGAGGTGATATTCATATACATAGATGCATTCAAGAGGACGAGATCCATGACATCTTGAAGGCCTACCATGACGAACCATGTGGCGGACATTTTGCAGATCGCAAGACATGGCACAAATTATTACAAATGGGCTACTATTCGCCCACAATTTTTGAAGATGCAAAGAAATATGTGCAAGCTTGCGATAGTTTCCAAAGAATGGGGTGCCCTAGCCAATGCAACAAGATGCCATTACAGCCATAGTTGGTAGTAGAAAATTTTGAGTGATGGGATCTAGACATTTTTGGGCCATTCAACCCACCATCGAATGAGAAGACCTTCATACTGGTTGCCACAGACTACGTGACTAAGTGGTTAAAAATAGTGGCTTTGCCAAGAGCTACAAAAGAGTCTGTGATTAATTTTCTTTTTGAGCTATTTATACGGTATGGCTTACCTATGGAAGTGATAACTGATGGAGGGGCAGAGTTTGTGGGACATAAAATTATGGCCACTCTACGGAACCACCATGTAGCTCATAGGGTCACCTCTCCCTACCACCCGCAAGCGAACGAGCAAGTCGAAAGCACCAATAAATTCATTGAGGAAATTCTCACTAGAACAGTCTCAACACATCGGTAGGATTGGGCTACTATATTTCCAGAGGCCTTGTGGGCTTATTGCACAACTTGGCGAAACACCACCCGATATTCTCCGTACCACCTGGTATTTGGAAAGGAACCAATTTTCCCCATTGAATTTGAGATAAAGACTCTTAGAATAGCCCATGAAGTGGGGCTGGATTTGACAGAGGCCTAAGTTAGAAGACTCCAACAGATAAATGAATTAGATGAAGCACGACTACTTGCTCTAAAGTGCACTGCAATTATTCAGCAAAAAATGGCTAAATGGCATAACAGCCTCATCAAAAAGAAGACATTCGAAAAAGGATATTGGGCACTCCTCTATGACTCCAAATTCCAAGACTTCCTAGGTAAGTTACAAACAAGGTGGCTCAGCCATATGAAATTCAAGAAGTTCACAACAACGGTAGCATTACCTTGACCACCATATATGGATCCGGCTCTACCTTTCGAGTCAATGGACATTGGGTGCGCCTCTATCATAAACCACTCACAAAAGAGTCTTTCTACCAGTAGGTGTGTGACAATCCCACTATCCAAATTTTAGCTGCAAGGAATAATGGCCCGACAACTTTAAGTTCATAAAAATTTGTTACTTCCTCTTGTAAATAGTGTATATATGCTTCCTGAATTTAATTGTAATTTACAGTTCTTTTCATCATTATATAAAACAATTCCATTTTATTTCTTTTTTATTGTTTTGTTTTTCACAACCGCATTTTTTTCCTTTTGTGTGTTTGATTGCTTTTGTTGTCCAAATAGCTAAACAAATCTCATTTAATTCATTGAACACCTATTGTTCAAACTAGATGAATGAATTTTTTTTAGCATGTTTAAATTTTTTGTTGTTTAATCCATTGAACAGTTGTTTTTCAATTTATTGAACAACTGTTGTTCAATCAAATTGAACGATTACTTTTTTTTGCGTGTTTTTTTTTATCTTTATTGTTCAATCCATTAAACAGTTGTTGTTCAATCCATTGAACAGTTGTTGTTCAATTGATTGAACAGCTTCCGTTCAATCCAATTGAACTGCTTTTTTTTAGCGTGTTTTTTTTTTAAAATCTTTTTTGTTCAATCCATTGAACAGTTTTTGTTCAATCCAATTGAATGGCTGTGTCTTTTTAGCATGTTTTTTTTGAAAAAAAAAAATTGTTGTTCAAAGTAGATTTTTTTTTTGTTTTGACTTTTGATGATTTTCTTTTAATATCCACTCTTCCTTTACACATTCTTGCCATAAAAACCATTTTATAGAAGAGGAATTTGCACCTAAAGAAGACAAAAGAAGTGATATTGCTAATGTTATGTTTTTTTAAACAATTTTTATGAACATATTTACTTCGGAAGCTGACATGGTTTATCTATATAATGAATGGTTGGATATCTCCTGTTCAAACATATTATCACACAACTCATTATCATAGTTTTATGCTATTGTATATTTTTACACTCTCAAGTAGTAATTCTCTTCGGCATGAGGATATAGGAATAAGAGAATCATTTGTATCGGCATTCCTTTTAATTCTTACACCATCCATAACTCTTAAGGAGTTAATGAGTCTCCCTCAATTTATAATAAAAATAAAATATGTGCAAATTCTTAAAGAAGAGAGGATATGGGGTCTCATTAAGAGCCAGCCTGCCATGATCATGAGGATCTAACAGGTGACATTCCCACAATGGCCACCACACCATGGTAGTGACCTTGTTGACATCGAAAACTGCTTAAAGGACAAGAGGTATCATCACGAGCCAACCTGATCACTCTGTTAAATCCCCATGAATGGCACTATGACTACTAGCCACCACACCAGCATTGTAGTCTCTCCACAAAACAAGCAAAATGTCCAATTTTAAATAGAGGATTCTGACTCATTTTTTGGGTTAAAACAACAACCCTGTCGAGGCTATGGATGCCTGCTGGCAACAATGGCTCTGCTTGTGGTATTGGAGTATTTTTCTGATAGCATCCAATTATTTTTATATGCCCCTTTTTCCTATTGATCCATTCCCGAAGAAGAATGCATTTTTTGACTAAGTGTTATCGTTATCAAAACCTTTACACATAATAAACTATGATTTTATATGAATTATCCTATCATGCTGAATTGAGTGATAATGACATCAATCATAATATGTCACCTATCATGCTTCCATCATATTATGTCATCAAAATAGGATATCCTTTTCATAATGATTTCTACTTTTCTTTTCTCCCTTTTTGGTCATTTCTACCTAATGTAAATTTGTGATGACTTCCAAATTTTGAATTCTAATTCGAGTTCATTGATGATTTCTACCACATTTCCTCTTTTTTTGTGCTTGAAGGTCATGTATTCCCTTCTCTCATTGGAGGGGGTATGAATATCCATAATAAACAGGCATGTGAATTAACCATGTGAGTCTGTTCGGATATGTTGATTGGACAATAGAATCATTGCATTAACGCCATGTAGTCACATTTCTAATAATATATTTTATAAAATTTGCATGCATTGTTTGTATTGTTTTTAACTAACAGAGCCGAAAGAAGCGCATGCAGAAGGGTGAAGAAACCAGTTCCGAAAACACAGTAGTTATGGGTGTAAATTCTCTTCGAAATGAACCCACAATATTTAAAGTCTTGGAATTAGCTCGCACTATTCTCCAGCAAACTATTTGGATTTCATATCTGAATAGACTACAAGGGTTTAATACGGAGACAACAATAGAATTACAGCAGAACCTATGGGAAGGGCACACCATATTTAAAGGAAAAATTATACCAGTCTCCAAAGAAGTAATTGTTGAGGTCTTCGGGCTTCCAATAGAGGGGGAAAAATGGACTGATAAACATGTCCTCATACAAGAAGTAGTTTTAGTGTATCAGGATCCGGATGAGCAACTCATATGAAAATGAAAAGGTATTGACCTTGCATCTTTGAGGCAGCCTTGGCAAGAACTAGCAGTCTTCATCCAAAATTATATCACATGTGACGGACGCCAGGATTTGGTAAAGTCTCGTCAACTCAAACTGTTAGTTGTTCTCAAACAAAACATTTCAGTTGATTTTCCTTTTTTCTTTAATTCTATATTTCATGGTATTGTTGTTCAGATTTGGAAAGCTAAAACCCTCAAGAATGTTTCAGCCACCATGGTGTGATAAAATTTATTATTATTCATGAATTAAACAAACATTAGTTAGCATGGGATAGCTTTGTCAATCTTGCCCTACTTTCCCCTAAAGAAAACCCTGATAGAGCAGAAATTGAACTTCCAAGAACAGTCATGCCTAGGAAAGCTAGAGGGAAGATAACCCATGTTTGAACCTTAGAAACAGTAAAACAAAGACAGTATAAAAGATTACGACTACAGAAAAATACCTCAACATTTCCAGATGAGACAAGGCCATCCTATACACCACCTCCGAGCCCTCAAAATACATCTTTACAAGACTATGAGGAGGAAATGACTCAAGTATTAGAACAGATGAGAGCATCTTGAAAAATTAGGAATCCATTGGAACAATATAAGGAACAGAGGGACCATTTGAACTAGTCTGCCTTTGTTGGAAGCTATTTCCATAATGAGATCCTACCTTCCAATAATGAATTGTAGGATTTGAGGGTTTTATCTCCCTCTAATAATGAATGGGTGAATAAGGAAGACCAGATAGAGAGATCATATGAGTCTAGAAACCAGTAGGGGATATTGTTCTATTAGAACATGACACAAATTTTGAGACAACTCCTCTGTCACCCGAAGAAAATATTGCTCCACCTAGTCAGGACATCAATGTTGGAGTAACCTCTTTGACACCTGAAGAAAACATTATTTCATTAAATGATAAACCTAATACTGGCACAACCCTTCCCAAACCTGAAGCCGATCTTGTTCCTTCTCCTAAAAGAACCCCTTCGAAGGAAAAATCAGTTGGGGTTAAATTGAGAAAAATGTGCAAGAAATAAAGAGAATTGAGGAAAACAATAAAACAATTAAGGGAATGGTTGAAAGAGACAGACAAGGCATGGAAGCCTAAGAAGAAATTAGATACCATGGAAACCCAAACAAATTTTGTCACACAAACAGGAGATACTGCTGAAGTTTCTGTGCAGACTGATTTGATACATATAGAAGACAAAGAAACTCAAACGAAGGAAACACCTGCTTATACTCCTTTGGTAGAAAGAGTTGCCAATCAAAAGCTTCATAATGAATTAACTTAATTTTAGCATGAATTGGCCCGGTATAATAAGGAAGTAGTGCCTTTGCAAGAAAATCAAGAATTACTGAAACGATTTAATGACCTTACTGCAACTGAAGATGAAACCTTTTCCCAACTTAGGGAAGAAATATTGAAAGTGAAAAGGGCACAGGATCAATTGGAACAAGTTAAGAAACAAACCAGTGTTGTGTTTTCCCTTTGGTCAGATTTATTGACTTGTAGAGCACGGACCACCAATTATGCCTTATTTTTAGTATAAAGGTATTTGTTGTTGAAGATCAAAGCTGTCAGAGCAGGGAAGCCTACTACATTTAAAACCATTAAAGAATTTTTCCAATGTTTTAATGATCCATATGAACAGGTCCAACACCTTCTGTGCGAATTGTACATGCACAATTTCTTTTTATAAAAGGAAAGAGATAGTAACCCCAGTCCTTTCATTGGGGACATTCAGTTCCAAGATTTTCTATCTTTTGCTAAAAATTCATATTAGATGGGCTAAGGCCTAGAATATCTTTCAAAAAAGAGAACATGTGTTACATCTATGGGTCAGAGGGGAGCCTACAAAACCCCTACATTTATGCACTCAACATAATAATTTTATGCAACGGGAAGTTGTGATAGCCAAGTTAGGGTCGATTCACAAAGATATTGTATAGAATGGGAAAGCATACTTCCAGGATATTCAAGAAGAAGGTTTATTAGCAGCCAAACAGAGATGGCAAGCCTCTACCAATAACATTAATATTAGAGAGCCATTTGGGTATAGGAATTTTAAAGTTGCTTCTTCTCATTTTCATCTGTATAGTAATATAATTTTGAACAGGGGTCCTACATGGATAGGATGTAGATATAGATGCCCCATCATATGGTACCCTCTTGAAGACTACCATCATGATTATGAATTACCATAGGGACATACAAACTCAGCATTTTCAAAAGTGAAACAAAAGCAAGGTTTTAGACTTTACAAGGAAGCAGTATATCCTGCCTACTCCTTAACTCAACTACACCTCAATCATTTGTTTGCACGAGGACATGCAAAAAGGTAAGAAGGGGAGTATGTTGGGTCGAGGAAAAGGTACATTTTACCCCTATCTTTAGTATGATTTATTATTAACTTTTATATGTTTTCCTTCATTTTAGAAATAATCAAAGGAGAATAATGTAAAAGTAGGGAAAAACAAATTATTAATAAATGGTGTGTTTAATAGTATGAAAACCAAATTTTGTTGTCTTTATTGATAGGGAATCAAAACAAACCATCTACAAAACTAAATTTTGTTTTCTTTATTGCTAGGGAATCCAAACAAACCATCTACTGACCAAAACGACCAAACAACAACAGTCAAGAAAAGTAAATGGAATCATGTCAGTTCCAATGAATCAACAAAAGATGAAGAGATGCACCTATTCTTCAAGCATTCGATTGATGGCTATGAAGCCTCGGGATCTCCTAATCTTGAGGATTCGTTATTCTGTTTTGTTACTCCTTTAAGTTATAAAAGGATGTAGGTGAAAGAAAACATAGAGTTGTTCATGTATTATAATTTTCTATAATAAACGTATTCAGACAGAACCTTCAAACTTGTGATGATGTACTACTCCATTGATTAATGAGTATTTCTTGGCAGTAGACTTTTAGAGGCTTCAGGCCCGGTTCTTAGGAGTTCTCTTGCTATTTTGTGTTATATATTTATTTCTTGATTCTCGCAATTTAGTTATTCGTTGATCTTTGTAGAATTACCATTCGATTCATTAATCGCAAGTGTGATGTGTTAAAATTTCCTTTTCAATAGGTTGAATTTATCATTGATGTTCCTTTATTACTGAGTGACGCCCTTACATTCATTAGATTGATTTCAGCGTGGTTAAGTAGTTGTTGTTTAATTCTGCATATGGTTATTTCTTAAGTTTTCCCATCATAAGTGTGAATGTATGGTTTGATGTTCAATTACGAATGTTGCTATTAGTTGAGTTATAGATAATTCCATTGAAAAATGTTAAATAATTGATTGTTGTTCAATTCATTAAGATTGTTGTTCAATTCATTCAATTCAGTAAGACTGTTGTTTAATTCATTAAACGTGTTGCTCAATTGCAAAAGGTCCTTTATTTCAACATTGAGTGTTTACTCCTGCATAGGTTCAGATTAAGAATTTATTCCTTTGGTTGATTTGAAGTATTTCATAGTTTTCTTTTGAGTTGGTTGATTGAACTTCAAGAATTAGATAAGATTTCTCACAACGATATAGAGTAATTGACCTCTGATTTCACTCGCATATATTTTTCTTACACTCTTGAAATAAACAGACTTTCCCTGGGTTGATTATTAATGTGAAGCATTATGGTTACCTTTAACAGTCACCTTCTTGACCCAACAGGTAGCTTAGCAAAAGAATTGAAAATGAAAGGGTAGGTAGAAGTTGTGTTATAGCTTACAAAAGCATGAAAAATTGTATCCTAAGTTTAAATTTCAAAGTTATTTCATGCAGATGAGAAGGCAACAGGGTAAATGTTTTATCCTAAGTTTAAAGTGATCAGGCGCATCAATATAAAGTTTGGGCATATAATCAAATATCCAAAGTTTTACCTTTTATCAAACACCTTACTACCCAACAAACCGTCACATCATAACACTTTAAATTACCATCACCTCTCCGCCCATCCTATCTCCCGATCCCTCATCTAGTGGCTTCTATTTCTTTTCATCCCCCCCTCTCCATCCGATCTTTACCATTGGGGGGGGGGGGGGGGGTGGGTCCAAAATAAGGTTTTTTTTGTTTCGGGCCCATGCTAATGTCGTGCCCTCGTGTCATTTTGCACCCCCCTTCTCAGAACCACTTACCATTTCAGACCCCCTCCGAAAAGAAATTTCTCTACCCTATAAAAACCATCGATACACTCGTTCATCGCTCGTAATATCACGCCACCTAGACCATACAATTTCCAATTAAATGCTTTCCCACGGTAATACGACCGTTGATGAGTTTAATTCATCACTAACCGTTAATCCAACAGATCTGTGCCACTATCAACGGGAAAACAATCAAATTGTATATAAATATATGCATGATCAACTTTTAATCCTTTACCTTACAATTTTCTCTTCTCTGTACATGTTTTCTTCAGGTTGAAAGAACGCTAGAACAACTAGTTCGATCACTGTCAAAGTACTCTCTGCAACTATCGTATCTTATTCAAAATTTCAGGTCTTTTACACAATTTTGACCCCCATTTTTCTATCAAAAACCCTCATTCACTATAAAAAACTAATCCAACCATGCCTCCTAAGAAGAAGGGACATGAAGAACCTGTACATCCACGACTCCATCTCCCAGTTGACCTTGATCATATACTTTTGGTAGACAATGATTATAAAATACATGAAACCCTATGTGAGTTTGAGTTATTTGAAATGCATTATTGGCTTGAAGACAAATTCATTGACAATTCTGATGACATTGGACTATGGGAGTCCAATTTTCCCCACTATATCTTTCCCCATACCCACAATGCCCCTACAGGAGATATTTTATGTAACATAACTGCCCAATCCATAGAAAAAATGATGCAGGCCCCTATCATAGAAAATGCTACCCCTTTCTCTCAAGAAGCACTCAGTTAATTATAACAGAAGCTATATTTTTCAAAAATGGCTAAAAAACTTGAACTTTTTCTAGCTCAATATGCCCAACTACCCAAGAAGAATCCTCCTTATTGATCCTCCATTTTCCCTGATAGAGCCAAAAAAATCATTACAGTTATCTCCTACCTCCTAGGATATTACTCAAATTAATGGGTAGATGAGGCCATTATAGGATTCCTTTCCATTTTCTCCACATATTCTAAGCCTTCCATCTTATTCAACTTTAGCCAATTCCTTGCAGATGCCATCCATGACCAATTTGTTAGATTCCAAACTGAAGAGGTATTTAAATATGCCTTTTTTTAGTATATTTTTTTTTGTATTTTCAGGGAGACAGGTTCAATTTTGCTATGCAGAAGTTGGCTGATGATGGAAATCAACAATATGTCATATTTTGGACTACCATGGTGATGAAGGAGCAAAAATAATACTCACTGCAAACATTTCATAGAACTGTTTGTACATCCAACACTCAGCCTTGTAAGCAGCACTTAAGAACCTAGAATCAATGAAGACATAAGGAAGGTTTGGTAGTTATAAGACCAAACCAAAATAGGAGACTGGTATCTTTAAATGAATTACACAGAACTGAGAATATATGGATGTGAGATTGCCCCATATAAGCTCACAAAATTCCTCACAATGAGGATTTTTTCCCTAGAATACATCAGGAAAATTCTCAATGTCAATGAGGTCCATTTTGTGTCGAGCAAGAAGAAATCTCAATTCAGGATAAAAACGCAAATGAGACCCTTCATCTGTAACAACAGGATGATAGGGGAGGAAGCAGATGAATTGCTAAAGGAAATTCAATTCAGCCTTAGTTTTACATGGTCATATGATCCATTGGGTACCATTTCCAAGCTAAGGGTAGAGAACAAATATACACCTTATATCCATACCCACAGGCCAGAGATTGAGAGATACATGAACTAGCTAGAGTGGACCGAGAAAAATCTACAAGAGGCAAAGAAAAATTGCTTTCGACTTCAGCATCACAGATGCCTATCCCATAGGAGAAATTAGGAAAACGGATGAAAGAATAGGAATCACCTTCAGTGACTGACACTTCCAGCAAAGAATTTAGAATCATGTACAGAAAGAGGACTATGCTCAATCCCAAGGTGAACCCAAGTAAAGAATCTAATAAGGAAGTCATCATCATCACGAAAGAGACACCTACTTCCTCACAAGTAGTTGGCCAGACCAAACTCTCTCCTACCACCTCCACAACTTCACAAGATTAGCAACAAGCAATTCAAATGAGTACAGTTGTCACAGGGGAGAAAGAGAAGAGGATATTTGATAAATTTAGAGAAATTAAATTGAAGAATTAAGTTTTGAAGACCAGTACATATAATTAGACATGGAAGCGAACTTCCAGCTCTCAAAGTAGACTGCTGTCAACCTTTGACTCTGAGAAAGGAAAAATATAGATGGCTTTTCACCAAGCAGTATTCCACAGCCCAAGACAACAACATATTATAAAAAGACTGCATTTTAATTTGATATTAAAGACATACATCTCATTGATCAAATGGATATGCACAAGTAGACAGGTGAAATGATTTCATCTACACTCACTAACACTACTATGATTTTGTCCAAGTTGTAGGTTTCCTTAGCTTATATCCCATCACAACTCAAGATGGAGAAAATATCTTCTATGGCCAAAGATTCAAGGATTAAGTATTTAGAATACTTTATGATTAGCGTTGGATAGTATCCCTCCAACATCAAAGTCACAGAAGAGGTGATAAGAAAGAAAAATGATGATATAGCATCATTAAGGAAGCAACTAAAAATTCCAACTATAGAGGACCCCTTGACCAAAGAAATTGAAGAGATAGAGTCTTAGAAAGAAAACATGATGAAGCTCATCATGGAGCAGAATGCTCAAGTGACTCAGATGTAATTAGATATGGATAAGATGATAAAGGAAAAAGAGCAAGTTTCCAAGCTTTCATTAGTCCCTTTGGAGGTTTTACCCCTTACATCCATTCCCATTTCCACACCTTCTACAGCAAGTACAACAGATAGAGATGAACAACTCACCAAAGCAGTGCAAAATCTGTCAATCCAGACATAAGAAATAAAGAGGCTTCAGAACCGAGTGAAATTTTTGTAGGATTAGAAGTCTAGGAGTGATAGATCACATGCAACTGAAGCACAGAAAGCACAGAAGTTGATAGAAAGGTTGTAGAAGTTTGAGAGGGAGTCATCTATTGGAAATACCTTGGGCCAAGTCAAAGAGATAGTTTGGACATATATCATTGAATCCATCAATGAAATCTAGCCTTGCATACAGATCATGTTTGAGAAAAAATAATTGATACAGAAAGCAAATGATGCCATCAAAACGGTCAAAGAAGAGCTTGGGGACATGCTAACTGTTGCCAGCAACATTATCAAGTTCTTAAATTCCAAGAACATGTATGAGCTAGATTTATTAGGAGTTGAGGACAGGACAAACAAAATTTTGGAGGTAAAGAAGGTTCTCAAAAAGAGAAACCTGATTGTACCACTGGAAGAAAAATGTCACAGCTTAGAGATAGCTATAAATAGATTTTTCAATAGGATAGAACATTTAACTCAAAAAGGTCTTCCTCCACTGTTTTTAATCAATGAAAAATCAATGAACAAATAGGATTATGTAAAGAAGCTGAATGAAATTTCCAGGGACACAACTAAATTTTCAATTATTAAAGGCACTATGATAGGGAAATAATTCTTAGAGGCATTGGCTCATGAAATTTTCATCTAGCATGACATAAACCACATTTTTTTGGTAAACCCAACTTTTTCTAAGTATACAGAAGTGGATGAAATCTACAGGAAAGTCATCAAGTTAACTATCCCAGATGAAGATCGATGGGATGAGTTAAGTGAGTTTCAAGAGTAAAAAGTAATAAATAATAGTCATCTACAACCAGCACATGGGATAGCACATCAGCCAGCATTACAACCAGCACAACCTACAAATGGGCCTGCTTATCAACTGATTCCTTGAAAGCAGTGCCAGCATGCCATATCACCCACATCGTGCCTATATTTTGTCACAGTTAGAGTTTATTGTTATGTTTAGGCTAATAATACATTGTCTATTGAGACAACATTCATTGTAATCAATTTTGTAATATTTTAGTATAAATACTTCATTGTTTGAAGTATTAGAGGCTGATTTATGAACATATTTTCCTATTGCGCAATTGTAAATTCCAAGTTTTGCTGGAGCAACAATAATACAAAGAATTCTTTCAGGATTCATGTGGTGTAATTACAGGTGAAGTGTTTCTACTATTTCTATGTTTTCCACTGTGTTTCTTTTTCTCTGTTTATCAAAATTCTTAATTGTAAAACAAAAAGTGTGATGAATAGGACATGTTATTTAAAACACCTTATTCTGGCTCCTTTTACAATTCAAATTTTTCCTACTTGAAGTCAGATTGAAAACTACTTAATTTATTTTCAGTCTCAATTGAACTTCACTTTTCTGCCATATTAATTATTCATTTAAAATCTTAAAGAATCCAGTGAATGCAACCTAGCTTTCCCTGTTACAACTCTTTTAAAAAATGATGCAAAATCCAGTTTTATATTTTCACTCCATTTCCCAATGGGAATATAAATATTTAATCAACAAAATAAATCAAAATCAAACAACAACCCATTACATTAATAAATATCCTAATATCTATTCAAAACAAAGTCAAATATTTAAGAGATATCCCTCTCTGAAGTTGGCAGGGCTAGATACCAGCTTCCAAAGTGGTTTTGATGTTGTCCTTTGTGTTTATTCTACCAATATTCTAAATTACAGAAAGATAGAAATGGCTACATGCCTTCTAAAATATGTTACAATGAGGCTCTAAATTTTTTTTATCATGAAGAAACAATTATAAATCTTAAACATCTAAAAACATAAACCTAGGAAAAGAATGCCAAAAGCTTATGCGCCCTTATGGGGTTAGTTGGAATGTCAACTTCTCAAGGTCGTAACTTTCACATGTGATCTCCATTTTGTGTTGAAAATAGCCCATTAGAAAATTTTATCTAAGGAAAAAAAATTTATACTATAAATAGGATTCTTTGTCTCATGTTTTCTTGTTTTCCCACTAGGGCTTCACAACAAATCCAAAAGTTCAAGACCTAGAAATTGCCAAAAATAAAAAATTCCAAAATAGAAAATCGTGCTAATAAATATAAAAATGATAGGAAACAATGTTGGGGGTCAAAGTGGAATAGGCAGGTGGCAACAAATATACACCCATATCATTTCTCCCCCTTAAAAAGAAATGGTCCCCATTGCATTGAGTGCCACCATGAGATGGGGAAAATTCTGTTAAACTTGGTCATTTGTGAGCCACTTTCCTTGGTGTAGGAGTTGGTCAACTTTCACCACCTGATACAGGTGGATACTCTATTGGAAATTTTTCATAATTTATGTGTCCATGATTCTATGAGTTGTGGCCTATTCAATTCAATATGGGTTGAGCATGTTGGAGTCAACTTCTCGACAATGTTTGATGTGTCTAGAAATGGTGGAAAGTATGACCAAAGAAGGTCCACATTGAATAATGGGTGCAGACTAAGGAATGGGGGGATACTTATCTCAAAATAATTTTCACACACAACCTTGGTGATGGTGTAAAGCCCATATTAGAGTGGTTGAAAATTCCGTTGGGATATTATGCGACATTCCTTATATAAATGAAACCAAACCTTGTCTCCCACTTCAAACATATGTGGCACTCAATTTTGATCATGATGTTGCTTGTACTTAATATTAGCTTTATCCAAGATATCATGAACTTTTTTATGGATGTGTTGAATGCATTCAATAAATTTGATGGCTTTGTCACCATTGGATCGAACATGAGCATATTATGCTTGTGTAGTTTCAAAAGGCATTCCAACATCAATGGGAAAAAATGGTTGAAATATATGGCCTATTGAAAAGGGTTGTGTCCAATTAATATATGGAGAGATATATTGTAGTTGTGTTGAACATAAGGGATACTCTCCTCCCATTTTTGTGGATACTTAGAATTGTACACACATAGTATGTGCACTATCATCTGGTTGACAATCTTTGTCTAGCCATCAATCTAGGGGTGGAACGAAGTCAAATTAGCGAGATTGGTGTCAAAAAATGACCAAAGGCATCACTATAATGTTCTTAGGAACCCACTATCATGGTTTGATATTATGGTCTAAAGGATCGCGTAATGCATCCACACCCATTCAAAGAATATCTTGGTAGTGGCTTCTATTGTGATGGTGTTCTTACAAGAAGTCAATATGTCCATATTAGAAAATATATCAGCTACCATAAACACATAATCATTACTATGCTTGGTAGAACGAAGGCCAGACATATGGTCCATGGAGATGGATTCCCAAGGGCATATAGGAATAGTAAGAAGGGTGTAAATGCCTTGCTTCTTATAGTGTAGGATATGATATATTTGAAATCATCCAGTAGGATTTTTAGCCAATAAAAATACTTTTTCAATACCACCATTATCTTTTCCATGAAAAATTGTGCTACTACACGACTGCAATGTGCCTCCAAAATCAACTTAGCACACTCACTTGAAGGAACACAAAGGTGTCCCAGGTAGCACAATAGTGCATCTTGGAGGTGGAATTCAGGAACTTGCTTATTTTCCATC
Source organism: Pinus albicaulis (assembly GCA_034641835.2). Taxonomy (NCBI): domain Eukaryota; kingdom Viridiplantae; phylum Streptophyta; class Pinopsida; order Pinales; family Pinaceae; genus Pinus; species Pinus albicaulis. Next base: position 36,061,671 of record MU968363.1, read on the forward strand.
AGAATTTGGTATGTGGTGGTGAATTATAAATCATTTTTTTATAGTTGGAGCTATCTATAAGTATTATTCTCACAAGAGTTCAAAAATAGTGGCAAGTGCCACAACCGAGGGTCAATTAAGGCAATATACAATTTTATTGGTGCTACCATTCTTATATTTAATGTTAAAATGGAATTGTTGGAGATATGTGGACCATTTTGTATGGAAATTGTTATGTAACTTTCCTTGTGTCTGAATAAATTGAATAGGTCAGTGATCTATGTGGATGCATCTTCTTCCCCAGAATGTAATGTTTCCTTTGCTGACAGGCCTGAAACATATCCTTATCATACATGGGGTATCTTCGAATAGTCTCAAATAGTATCTCACTATGATAGGCCATTGAATGCCCTTGCTGAGTGAGGACTGCACGAATAGTATAGATAGAGGCATCTGTCTCAATCTCAAATGGTTATCACAGGTCTGGCAATGTGAGGACTAATGGAGAGAAAAGGTAGTTTTCATCTCGATGAATTCCTTCTATTGTGACTAGGACTAGAAAAAAATTCTTTTTCTCCACCCTTCGGAACTTGACTTAAGGGCCAAGAGATATAAGAGAATCTCAACATGAATTTTTGGTATAAATTAGAAAGGCCCAAAAAGTTGTGAAGATATATAAGACTCATCAAGTCTAGCCAATCCATAATGACTTGGATCTTAGCTGGATATGCATGCACACCTTGCTCATTAATAATGTAACCCAAATATTAGACTTGTCTATGCCAAAGGAGAATTTTTTCAAGTTCGCACATATCTTGTGTTGCAACAGAGTATCCAAGGCCCATTGAATATGTTGCAAGTGATCTTCCTAAATATTTTTGAATATGAGAATATCATTGAGATATAAAACCATGAATAAGTTAGTGAAAGGTTGTAAGATTTTATCCATCATCCTCATGAAATTTTCAGGTACATTCATCAAATCAAAGACAATGACCAACCACTCAAAAATACCATGCTTTGATTTGAAACTAGTCTTCCATAAATCCATGGGTTATATTGGAACTCAGTGATAGTGGTACTTCAATTCAATCTTGTTGAAGTACTTGGGCCCCTCGAGTTGATTAAGAAAGTCACTAATCCATGGAATTAGGTACACATTCTTGACTGTGATTTTGTTCAGGGGTCGATAATTAATGCATAACCTCCATGTCACATATTTATTCTACATAAGTACAATGGGGCTACAATAGAGTGAGGAACTTGGTCAAATGTGCCATTATTGTAGCATTTCATGGATCCATAGCTTGATTTCCCCATTTTCTAGGAGAGAGTGGTGGTAGATTTTCCCATTGGGTAGATGTGTGTCGAGGGCCGAAAGGTACACCTATGTGTGAGGAGAAGATGTACATGTACTCTTCCATGACCTTATCCATTTTCCTCTGCCACTAAGAGGAGTTCTTTATGGAGGCCATGGATGTGGCCATGATCTTACCCTTAGTTTAAGAGCGAATAAGGAGGAATAAAAATTTCTAAGTCTAGGAAATTACTACACTTCATAGTGGAGATCAGAGAAATAACAGTAGGTAGGGCTACCTCTGGTATCCTATTCAATTAATTTCCCAGATTAATAATAGAAGTATGAGTTCTACTCTCATACAAAAGATTATTCTTCCACAAGTATGGTTGTCCCAAAAAAACATCACAAACTTCAAGGGGAGAAACATCACACAATACCTAACTTGTGAAAGGGTTGATGCTATAGGGAAGATGATATTTTTGGCTAATGAAAATATCTCACTCTTCATGGATCCACCTGATGGTGTATGGTTACGGGTGTGGTGTTGTTCGCAAACCCAACTAATCAAAGACCTATGCAAAGATGAAGTTATTTTCAATCCTACTATTGGCAACGAAGCACAGTGGAGAAAAATTTACCCACATTTGTGAGTGGAAGAGAGGCTCACCCTCCTATAGTTATTTGGCCTCCTTGTGTTGGACCTTGGTGGCAATAATGGTGGCACTATATTTTGCGTCAAGGATTTGTTTCCCCTTGTCGAGATCTGGTTTAATGTTGGAATATGCAGATGAATTTGAAGCTTTAATCTCAGACACCCATGACTAATTTTCACGAAACACATTTGTGTTATGAGTGGGATTCATGGGGAACTATTGTTGTTATGGAAAACACCCTCCAAAAGTTTTCCTACACTTGAATTTTGGAGCATAATTTCGATCCAATAATCTATTATTCCTTGATTGCTCTATTCACTTCACGTTTGGTTGATGATTTTCTAAGTGCTTAAGAAATTTTTCGGGTCCTAAAATTCCAGAGCCATTTTCAGGGACTAAAAGAATTTTTTTTGGAAAAATGAAGAGATTGAAAAGGTGCCAAACTAATTTACCCATTTTCCTCAACCTGCTCTTCGACATATTTGAAGCAAGGTATTCTGATAGCTAAACAATGATTGTATGCCAAAGTTACAACCCTGGGAAGTTGCCGCTCCAACTTACCCCAATGGTGCCCACAAGCTTTTGGTGCTTCATCTCCTAGGGTTAGTTTTTTGGATGTTTAGGGTTTCACATTGTTTCTCAATGATTAAAAGGCCATCGAGCCTCATTGTAACAAAAATCAGAGGCATTTAGCCACCACATATCTTCTTAGAGATAATCTACCATCACATGAGCTAGTTTATTTCCATTCATCTTGTAGCAGTTTTTTAGTATATTATTATTAATAAATTGAAGCTTTGTTTTTGTTGTATCTTTGTGTTTTTTTTCATATATTTATTTCATTTCATTCCTTCATAAATCTAGATCATTGGTATTAGAGAGTTTTTCTCTTTCTTTGTTTTTCTGTGTATGTCTCCAATGAGGTCGGGGCATAAGGAGTTAGGACGTGCACTGGTTGAACCTTTACAAGACCAGCCTCACCCCCCCCAACGACCTCCCATGGAATAAGAAAATAAATAAAAGGGAGAAGGAGATCATTTAAAAATATTTCCAAAGAAGCCCTCGAGTGACAAAGGAACACGATCATGGATAACTTTGCCTAAATCCTTCGATGGATTCCCACATGTGACATATCATTATCCAGTAGCCACTCTGGAGGCACCAATCTCTTTAAGGTACAATTCAACTTTAAAATTGATGTATTTAAAGGCCAAATAGATGAATATTCCATATATAAATGGTTAAATATCTTGGAAGCATATTTTTCGATTCATGATTTTTACATTAAGAAAAATATTACCTTTTCACTCCTCAAAGTTTCCCCCCACATCAAGGACTTGTGCGAAACCTATTGTGAGTAGAAGGAAGAGAGGTAACCCTCATTGTTTTCAATTTAAAAAACTTTTAATTCTTTCTAAGATGCCATGAAGGAGAAATATTACCTTGTCGGGAGTTATGAAGACAAGCACATATAATGGAAAATGTTGCGGCAACAAAAGGATCAAGATGTGCATGAGCTAACGAATATTTTCGATATCCTACACAGAAAGTTGGGTATCAAATATTCTATAAAAAAATTGGTTCTCAACTACCATGGTTGTTTTCACAAATACATTCAGGAGGAAATGGAGGTCCTAAGCATCTTCTCACTTGGTGCAACATAATGATATGCTGCCAAGATTCAGTATAAATTCAAGTAGAAGAAGCAAGAATTTGGATCTACAAACCCAAAGAAGAACAAAGGCACCCCCAAGAAAATAGGAAAAGGGAAGAGCTAGGCCACGACCCCTAGGAAAAATCCTCAAAGCCATGGACCAATAATAACTGGAAGGTGAAGAAGGATGTCGACAAGTGGTGTGAGTTTCATAAAACTCCCACTCACAACACAAATGTATGTCACACAAAGCAAGCGTTGGTGGCTAAGATAAAATACTCAGAGACAGATGCGTGCTCTGATTCTCAGTCATAACCTGATAAGGGAACTGACAAAGGGAAGAATATCATTGACATAGAACCCATTGCGATGATAGCCACCACCAAGCTTAAAAAGGACAAACATGATGATGTAGAGGAGGGGCATTGCCTCTTCCACACAGAGATGTGGGTAAAGGGTTCACTGTTGTAGTTCATCGCTAACAATGGGAGGCAGAAGAACCTGATCTTAGCTGAGGTCATTAATATATTGAAGTTTCAAACAAAGTCACACCCCAAGTTGTACACCATTGGGTGGCTCCACCAAGGGTGAGATATCCATGTCAGCCAACAGTGTCTCCTGCCTTATAGCATCGTACCCTTTGTAGATGAGGTATTGTGAAATGTTTCCCCTCTAGAAGAGCATGACGTTTTATTAGGTAAGTCGTACCTATGGAAGTTTCATGTTGTATATGAATCTAGACCTCGCTCTGTTAGTATTAATTTGGGTAATAAATTATATAGGATACCATAGGTGGTTTCGCCTACCACCCTTTCTTTGATCTGTATTAAAAAATGAAGTAAGATCATTTCCAAAAACAGGAAATTTTTATTCCTCACCATCCTCCCTCATAATAAGAGGAATATTTTTTTCACATCCACAACCTCCAAGCAGGGCTCCTCTACATGGAATTGGTAGATGGAAAAGTTCATGGAGGAGTACATAAACATATTCACCTCACCCACAGAGGTTCCCCTACACTGTCAGGTCTAGCACTCCATTGATCTGACCCTAGGTGCTCTGCTACCCAATGGAATGATATACTGATGCTTTTTTATGGAGAATAATGAAATTAAGAGGCAAATTCAGGAGTTTTTGTTGAAAGGGCACATCAAGACAAGTTTATCACCTTGTGGTAGCCCAATCATGTTGGTACAAAAGAAGGACCAAACCTGGAGGCTATGTATGGACTATTGAGTGGTGAATAAGATCATTTTCCACAATATGTATCCAATCCCATGGATTGATGACCTTCTATATTAGCTCAAGGGGAGAAAATATTTCAAGAATATTGACTTTATTTATGGTTATCACTGGATACCAATGAAACTCTCTAATGTGTGGAAGATTGCATTCAAATCCAAGGAGTGCATTTTTGAATGGCTGGTCATGCCTTTCGGGTTGACGAATGCCACCACAACCTTCATGTGGCTAATGGAATACATCTTGTGGCCCTTTAATAACTCGTTCGTGGTTGTATATTTGGACATCCTGATCTTTAGCCAAAGTTAGGGAGATCACCTAGATCATATTCGACAATTCCTCCAAACCCTGCAACAACACAAATTATGTGCCAATTTGGAGAAATGCACTTTTGGTATCAATTGAGTTCAATATCTAGGGTATGTCATTGATGTGAAGGGTGTGCATGTGGACCTAGCCAAGATACAAGTTATTTAGGATTGGCTAGCCCCAACCACTCTAACACAGCTCCATGGTTTTTTGGTCCTTGCCAATTTCTATCGCAGGTTCATGTTGGAATTATCTCATGTCACTTAGCCTTTGAGTCAAGTTACCAAGGGCGGAGTGAAAGCAAAGTTATTTTGATATGAATCACAATAGAAGGCATTTTTTGAGTTGAGGCATCACCTTTGCACTATCCCAGTTCTCACATTACCAAACCTACATCAACCATTTAAAATTGAGATAGATGCCTCTAACTATGCCATTGGTACAGTTATTACCCAACAGAAGCATTCAGTGGCATATCATCGTGAGGAATTTTCAGATATCGTCCAAAAGTATGCTACCTATGATAAGGAGATTTATTCCATTATGTAGGCTTTTCAACAATGGAAGCATTAAATTCTGGGAAAGAAATGGTCATTCACACAAACCACCAACCCCTTCATTTCATACAAACATAAGGAAAGTTTTAGAACGATCGCCATCAGAAATGGTCCACATATTTGTAATAATTACATTTGAACATTAATACTAAGAATTTCAACAACAATAATGTTGCAGACTGCCTCAACCTACCATTTTTTAGGACGTTGACCATTGTGCTCGAATATTATGGGCATGAGATTTCGAAATGGTCGCATCTTTATAAAAGTGATCCAGAATTCGGAGCCAAATTCCAGATGCTCCTAAAAGGCGAGAAAGTTCCATAATTTCACCTCCATGACATACTATTATTCCACCTAGGGCACCTATTTTTTCCTTCAAACGAGCATGACAAGATGATTTGGGGGGCACACTATGGTAAGGTTGCTAGAAATTTTGGGGTAGGGAAAATAGTGAGAATGTTGCAAAATAATTTTATTGGTAGAACCTTTGATGGGATGTTGGGAAGTAAATAATATCTTGCACTCTCTACATCATTTCAAAACTCACAATCAAGAAGCAGGACATGTATACTACTTTGCCTACTCCTAGTTGGCCCTGGGAATCCATATCCATGGATTACATGTCAACCCTCCCTTCTACCACGCATGGCCACGACTATGTTTTCATGGTCGTCGACATAATTTATAAGATGTCCATTCTAGAAACTTGCAAGAAAAGTATCACAGCAGAAGGCACTGCCAAACTCTTCTTTAAATGAGTATCGATACACTTTTAGATCCCATAGTCCATTATCTCAGATCTAGATAACAAGTTCCTAAGTACATTTAGGTCTAGCCTCTCATTGTTGTTGGATACCAAGCTCATTAATTTCATGACCTTCCACGCCAAAACTAATGGCCAAACAGAGGTCATCAATAGGATTATCGTGCACATCTTATGCATGTACAACTCAAAAAATCCATCCATATGGGATAAAAGCATCCCCTATGTCCAACACAACTACACTAGAGCTCTCCATAACTCAACTGGCCATAGCCCCTTTCAAGTGGGGTTGGGATTCCAGCCACTATGTCTCATTCATGTTTCCATACCACTTGCAGCTACTCAGGAAGATTCGGCTCATGTCCATTACGAAGCTGATAGAGCTACCAGCTTCATTAAACACATTCATCACATTTTCCAGCAAATCCAAGACATATTGGAAATACCAAATTCTAAGCAAAAACAATGTCATGATCAACATCGAGCACGAAACAAGTTTCAGGTGGGTGACAAATTTTGGTTACATTTCCAAAAGGAGCGCCTCACTAGGGCCCACCGCAAGATTTTCCTGCTTTGATATGGGACTTAAACCATCATTAAGTCTATGGGGGACAATGATTTTGAGCTCACGATTACCCCATTCCTTGTCTCACACCTAGTGTTTCAATGTGGACCTCCTTCGACCATACTTTCCACCATTACCAGACACATCAGACATTAAAGAACAACTCACATCAACAGAGCTAAACCCAGACTACATGGAAAATGCCACAACTAATCGTATCATGGACACACATATTAAGAACGCTTCCTAGTAGAAGATCCAACTGTATTAAGTTGTCAAGGTTGTCCAACTCCTGCACCAAGGAGAGTGGCTCACCAGGGACTAAGTTCAATAGAAGTTTCCCCAGCTCATGGAGGACCTCAACTCAATGGGGACCATTTCTTACTAATGGGGGAGAATTGATCTAGGTGGATAATAGTGGCCACCCACCTATTCCAATTGGACCCCCACCGATTTTTCTTTTGAGTTTCCTTAATTGTAACATAACTTACTATTTTTGGAATTGTTTCGAGTCTTAAACTTCCAGAGTCATTTTAAGGGAACAAAATACATTTTTTTTGGAGAAAATAGAGAGACAAAGAAAGTTCCAAACTAGTTTTCCTTGTTTTTTCAACCTCCTCTTTGATATCTTCGAAACGAGGTATTATGATGGACAAACAAGGATTGTATACGAAAGTTATGACCCCGAGAAGTTGACTTTCCAACTTACCCTAACGGGGCCCACAAGATTTTGGCGCTTCATCTCCTACGGTTAGTTTTTTGGAATTTTAGGTTTTTTCATTGTTTCTCAATGATAAAAAGGACACCGAGCCTCATTATAACACAATTCAAAGCCATGAATTCGCCACATCTCTTCTCAAAGATAAGCTACCATCGCCTGAGCTAGTTTATTTCCATTCTTCTTATAACAATTTTTTAGTACTTTATTATTCACGAATTAAAGTTTTGTTTTAGTTGTATCTGTGTTTTTATTTTCATATTTGTATTTCATTTCTTTCCTTCATAAATTTGTATCATCTAATCTTGTTACTCTCTCTGGAAAAGTACATCTATTGATCGTATCTTAAGGTGGTATCCTATTTGGAACTTTGGATGACTCTCTTATTTGACGTTCATCGTGTCCATACAAGGAACAAGGGTGAATCTAGATGAAAAATGTGGGTTCACAAGGGCACAAGTAAGGGATGGGAGCTCGACATCCAAATACTAAGGAATCACCCCTCAACAGGTTCAAGAGTAAATTACTTAGGTAGAGTGGAAATTATTGAATGAAATTTTCAATATCATGACACAAAGGCTCTAGTAGGGGTGGTATATTAGGTTCTGAATCCAACTAGAGGCCACGAAAATCAGTACATGTACACTATAGACATTTATTAACACTTAAAATTTATTCTGGAAATATTTCTATTAACAAGAATGAAATATTGGAGGAAATTTCTATAACTCTAAACCATGTGTAGAGGAACATGATATCGACAAAGCAAAGGCCTAGATATCTTGAGAAGTAAATGGGCATCCCACCTAATCCTAGTTACTCCCCAAGCAGCAACAAGCAGCCCATACTAGTCTAAGAAATTGATTCTATGTTTTCAAGACTTTGACCAATACTCTCTTTATGGGGATTATGAAACAACTAAAGTTTTGTCTATTTTGCTTAGAGAGAGAGAGAGAGAGAGAGTAATATTCCAAATTTTCCATCAGCTAATTGGAATATTATAGTTTTTACTTTTCTTATTTAGTTACGTAAATAAAAGTGTGGAGCGACCCATAAACCCAGTAGGTGAATAAAATACACTTCTATAGTGTGAATGTGGTTTAATTGAGTAGTGGAGTAGCATTATGGAGTAGTGGAGCAACATAATAATGACGAAAGAGTGGAGGTCATAGAGAAATAATGAGGAAGATGATGGAGATAGTGGAGAAATAATGATGAAGTGATGGAGGAAGTGGTGCATTAAATGCACACATGATGGAGGAAGTGGAGATTAACTGCAACAGTGATTGAGATCAAGGAGGACAACACAGTCTTTATGGAGGCTAGTGGCCACATATGCAGTGCAGTGATGAGGTGGTCTAAGGCTAGGGAAGGCTCACAACCATAAAAGGAAGATGAGGGCAGCAAAGGAAAGGGTCTGGATTTGCATTATTAAGTGTCGTAAGACATTTATTTGCATGCTTTAGTTGTTTAGCTAAGTCTATTGTGTTGTTTAGCACCTGGTGTTCCCGAGCAGGAATCCCACCCTTACCCATAGGGGACTTCAAGTGCCTACTCTGGGAAGGTTTTCTTGGGAAACATTCTACATCTAGAAATCAATGCCACTTTCAGCCACTCTCATTTCCACTTCCAACTACAGGAATTACACATTCCTAAACTAGAGCTTGAGAGTTGGAAGGTTGTTCTCGGTACTTCAGCTGATAAACCTATGGAGGGATTAGCCCTTCACACTGTGGATCCATTGCAGTATTCTAGAGTTTCATTGTCAGATCTGGCATCATGCCATCCATATATTCGTCTGTGCAGTAACATTTCCTACAGGAATTGCGTAATTCTGCAGTGAGGGTTTGAGGAGAAGATGAAGTTCCAAGCAACTCAACTTGGAATCATGTGAGGGATTAATCCTTCACTTTTGGAATCACTTTAGTATCCTAGGATCAACATTGTATTATGTATCAACAATCTACATCATCATCCCTCCTAGACAACATAGTATTACCTAGCAGTGGTGCATGTAGTAGCTGCATATTCAGTGGAGGAGCTAGATCCTAAGTTTATCAGCTTGGGATCATGAGAAGGGACCAACCCTTCAGTTATTGAGCTAAATGGGTGTTATTGTAGTAGATAGATAAATATTTCAGCCCCAGATCAGGATTTATCTCCAGAGAGTGTGTAACTCAGCGAGAAGGGGTGTAGTGTGCAACCCAAAAAAAGGCCGAAATCCCAAACTCAAAATTTGGCTGAACCATTTATGGGTTTTTCTGGGTTTTTCGAGTAGAGGTTTTTGTTAAAAACCAGATCTTTTCGAGCACTTAAACAACCTCTCACACATATATATTCTTTCGAGCAATAGTAATAGTAGTTTTTACTTTCCAGTGCTAGTTTTCAGTAGAGTTGTTTCAACTATCTTTGGATGGCTTGAGTGCATCCCTTTTTGGAGCACTATGTATATTCATTTGTTGTCGATACATAATGATATGGCTCAGCTATTTCTTCTCATATGTATGATTTTTTGATGTATTCCAACATTTTCCAGTTTTATATGTTTTATTCTTATTTGGAATTATGCATATGTTCTATATTTCTCTCTTTCCCATTTTTGGATACTACAGTGGTATCAGAACATGATCTTTGGCTCATCTTGTGGGAATTTCATGACATAAGAAGAATAAGAAGAAGAAGTCTTCAATGGCAGAAGGTTTGAGTTTTGCCACACTTCTTTTTAGATATATGCAAGATCTCACCATCGAGATAAAATAAAAGAGAAGGGAAAGGAAAAAGGAAACCTGAAGAGGGTTTCATAATGGAGAAGGTCTGAGCACTTCCTATCAACCGTATAAGAAATCAACAGTGCAGAAAGTTCCACAACGCCTTACTATGCCCAATTTCCTTGCAGAAGGAACGAATGGCATGGAGATGGAGGATATTTGGAGCATGAGACTGAGTGATTATCTTGCAAAGTAAAAATCTCAATATATATAATTAAAAGATAATCTAACTTTCCATCAGTTTTTCCAGATTAAAGAGAACCGAAGACCCCGCAACAACAATAGAAGAAGAGGGAATATGCAAAATAGATTCTTTCTACCTGCATTCGATGCGTCATCCAAAAGCACAATAAAGTGTTGGATGGAGAAGTTAGATTATTTCTTCCAGCTACACCCAGTAGCAGAAGAAGAGGCTATTCGAATTGCAGCAAAGGATTGGCAGTCCGATAGGTTGAAACATGCAATAGTAACTGCTTATGCATACTTCACTCAAATATTGGTAGCGAGGTTTGATATAAGAAACCTGGAGGCAAATTCCATTGATACATTCTCTGACAATAAATAGAAAGTGTATGAGGAGCATAAGTGAGATTTCAACGTTGATACACTGAGAGGAGATCAGCTACGACCACCACCAACAGTAGAAAGATTACTTCCACATATTAGAGGAGCCCTTGCATTTTGGTAAGATGTTCCCAAGACTTTGACATTGAGAGTCCAAGGCATGATTTAGGAGGTTCATGAGGAAGAGGAAGTAGATACCAGTGCTTGTGTAGCAGTAGAGGAGCATCCATCACCATCACCATTAGTTGGAGAAGCAATTGCACTGGTTGGAGGAACTCTTGTAGCTTTGCAAGATGTTCCCAAGAATCAGGTGATCGAAGGTATGCAAAAATTTCCACCCCAGATTGTTTCAGCACATCATCTTGAGATTTGTGGGGTCATGCCATCAGGGAAATTGCATGACCAAGGGTTAGAGCGCATTGTTGATTTGGAGCAACAGACTATCACTGTGCAGAGGACCCTTGACTGGTTCAAGGAGAAGATGTATACCTATCTCAGTTTGACATTGTTGAGCTACACACAACACTTTGTGTTGGAGAGTGGAGTTTCAGATGATGGGATTAGCATATTCCTAATGCAGGTAATATATACAATAGCTTTCAAGAACCGGAAGTTATTGTCACATGAGTTGTCGTATTCTATCTACGACAAAGAGATGTTGGCCATTATGCATGCATTGGCCAAATTCTGGCAGTTTTTTATTGGTAGTATATTTCGAGTGAAGACCAACCACCATACTCTCCGTCATATTTTTGAGGCAGAGAAGCAGCTGCAGAAGAGGCAAAAACAATGGATCGATACAATGCAGTACTATGAGTTCATCATTGGGTATGGAGAGGGCCATTAGATAATAAATTCACTATCATGGAGATCAGCAGCGCTGTCACTAAGGAGCAGTGATGATTTGAGGGCCCGGTTATTATTTGAGCATCCCGATGACTGCTTCACTTATGAAGCATTGGATGGGCAAATGGTAGATGCTAGGCATCATGTAATGGATAACATCTTCCATTCTCAGGACAAAGCCTTTGCGATGAGCACCTCTCAACTCAAAGAGAATTTTCTACATGCAGCATATTCAGAACCTCATAGGTTCTACCATGCTATCGGTGAGAGGTTCTCATTGTAGGTTTTAACCCTGAACAGAAATTATCTACACATGAATATTATAACAGAAAATAAACAATAGCGAGAGCATAAAACATAAAACAGATAAACACAGAGATTTCCCCCTGGATCCCAAATCGGGATGACTAGCTTGATATTTCATTATATTCCTTTTAGTGTTACAACACATATATATACATTCCCAAGCATACATAAACCCTGATCCATTAACCCTGGATCAGATCATAATCGTAGTTCCCTTGACCGGATCTACAAAATACCAGGGGCCAAAAACCATCGTACCCCAAAACCATGTGAAAAAACATGCACAAAACCATGGGCGCGGACCGCCCACTGGAAATTAAGGACCAACAAATTTTCACCGGGGCGTTGCCCTGTGACCCCCCCCCCCCATTATCGCCCCCACTCTTACCCCCCCCGCGCGTGCTTATTCATGGAAAGAATATAACACATACCCAACATTCTCCCACTTGTTGCTTTATTTCCGCAGGGAGCCACAGGAGAGCTTAGTCATTGGCCCAATTCTTCAACACCCATTGTTTCCCTACACCAAGAGAACTTCTGAGTGCTCACAGACTTCGTCAATGCATCTACAACATTCTTCAAAGTGTCCACCTTCACCAGCAACACCCTTTTAGCCTCAACCATATCTCTAACAAAGTGATATTGAACATCAATGTGCCTTGTCTTTGAATGATAAGTAGGGTTCTTAGCCAAGAAAATTGCACTTTGGCTATCACAGTCTATCCTTATAGCTTGTTGTACCAACCCCATACTTGAACACAATATTTGCAACCAAACTGCCTCCTTGCTTGCATGAGTGGCTGCCATGTATTCTGCCTTTGTAGTTGAAAGAGCCACTATAGACTATCTTTTACTCATCCAACTGACTGCGCCTCCAAATAGGCTAAACACATACCCACTTGTAGATCTTCTTTGGTCCAGATCTCCAGCCCAGTCTACATCAACAAAACCATGAATTTCCAACATTCTTTCCAATCTTGGTCTTCCCTGGTAGCACAAGCCATAATCACTAGTGCCACATAAATATCTGAAAACCCGCTTCACTGCTGTCCAATTCTCCTTCCCTGGTTTTGACATAAACCTACTCAATACTCCCACTGCATGTGCAATGTCTGGTCTAGTACAGACCATTGCATACATCAGGCTACCCACTACACTTGAAAATGGAACATGTGACATATCCTCCTCTTCTTCTTGTGTCTTGGGACACAATTCAGCAGACAGCTTTACACCCACAGGAATCTGAACATTCACTAGTTTACTATCCTGCATATTGAACCTCTGCAATATAGTCTTGACATACTTCCTCTGGTTTAACCAGAGCTTCCTCTTTGCCCGATCTCTCTTAATTTCCATGCCCAAAATATATTTTGCAAGACCAAGCATCCTTCATGTCGAATTTGGAGAACAAGCTGTCTTCAAATCTTGATAATTCTCATATATTTCCAATCAACAACATATCATCCACATACAGACCAAATAAATAACCTGGCCACCAATTAATTTAATATAAACACAAGGATCCCTTCGCTTCTGCGAAGCCAACCGCGTATATAGGTATCAAATTTCGATACCACATCCTTGGTGACTATTTTAACCCATACAAAGACTTTTTTAACCTGCATACTAGTTCTTTCTTACCCTTCACCGCAAATTTTTCAAGTTTCTTCATGTAGATCTCCTCTCCAGATCCCCGTGATGAAATATTGTCTTCACATCCATTTGTTCTACCTCAAAATAAAATGCAGCAGCAACAGATAAAAGTAATCTAATAGAAGTAACTTTGGCAACAGGAGAAAAAATATCACCAAAATCAATTCCCGGCACCTGGGAATAACCTTTTGCTACCAACCGGGCTTTGTATTTCTCCACCTTGTCTTCTACATCCATCTTCTTCTTAAACACCCATTTGCATCCGATGGGCTTCCTTCCAGCCAGAAACTCCACCAAATCCCATGCCTCATTTTTGTGCAAGGATACCATTTCATCAACCATGGCCTCCTTCCAGAGTTTTCCATCCTCTAAATCTACTGCCTCCTTGACAGTTCTGGGATCATCATCAGTTATAGTTAAGGCAAAACCTAAACAAAAAGCAGATGGACTATACCTTTCTGGTTGCCTTATTTCTCGAACTAATCTCTAATAGCTGGAGTTTGTGGATCTTCATCTTCTGAGTCTTCTTTTGTTGTAGAGTCTGATTCATCCTTCTTTAGCTCAAACTCTATCTTCTCAGGTTCCTTTGGTAGGATTTCATGTTTAACAACATCTTTCACTTCTCTAAAAACCACATCTCGGCTGTACACAACCTTCCTTGTTTCTGGGTTCCAAAGCTTGTAACCCTTTAAACCATCCTTATACCCAATAAATATGCACCTTTCAGATTTATTATCCAACCTGGTCATTTTTTTATTTGGAACATGTACATATGCATCACATCCAAATACCCTTAGATGTGAAAGAGAGGGTTTCTTACCAGTCCATACCTCATGTGGAGTCTTATCCTCCAACACTGATGAAGGTGATCTGTTAACCACATAGCATGCATTCTCCACTGCCTCTGCCTAGAATTCTTGTCCTAACCTGGTACCATTGAGCATGCTTCTTGCCTTTTCCATCAATGTTCTGTTCATTCTTTCTGCAACTCCATTTTTCTGAGGTGTGTATGGATTATTCTTCTGCCATGATATACCACACTTCTTACAGAACTCTTCAAATTCCTTCTTGCTAAACTCCACACCATTATCTGTCCTCAGTGCCTTTATCTTCTTCTCTGTTTGGTTTTCTGCCAGAGCCTTAAATTCTTTAAATCTGTCCAAAGCTCCATATTTCTTCCTCAAGCAATATATCCATGTATTCCTTGAGAAGTCATCTATGAAAGAAACATAGTACACAGAATTTCCCAGTGATGGAACTGACACAGGTCCAAACACATCACTGTGCACAAGTTCTAATATCTTGTTCACCCTCTTAGCAGGAGAAGGAAAACTCACCTGATTCTGCTTCCCATATACACAATGTTCACAAAAATCGAAATCCAAAGAGAAATTAGACATACCTTCTACCATATGATTTCTATGTAGTATTCGAAGGCCCTTCTCTCCAATATGACCAAGCCTTTGATGCCATAGCATGCTCTTTTCTCCAGAGACAGCTAGGATTTCTACTCCACTTTCAGGAACCATAGAATTGTTACACCCATAAATAACAATGCTACCTTGTAGCTAGTACAGAGTTCCCGTCCGAACTCCCCGCATTAATACCAGTGGTCCCCGAACCATATTGCAGGCATCTTTCTCAAACATTGTTTTTACACCTGCATCATCCATCTTGTTTATAGAAATAAGATTCTGGCCAATGCAGGAATATGCAGAACACCAGGAAGTGTTCTAATCCTTCCACCTTGCAGCTTTAGCTTCACCTTTCCACGTCTGACGATTATGGCCTTCCTATCATCCCCTAGGAAGACATCACCGCCATCATATTTCTCATACTTGCAGAACCATTCCCGATGGGGAGTGAAGTGAAAATATGCACCTGAGTCAATCAACCATGACTCATAATCTACATGTGTATTTGAAGAAGAAGCCAAATACACATCCCCACCTTCATCCGAGGTGGTTTTTTCCTCTGTAGAAGGAGCATCATCAGATCCCTTTCCTTTCTCAGGAGCTTTAGATCTACACTCCCTTTTGTAGTGCCCTTCCTTTCCACATTTCTAGCATACCTTTACAAACTTTCCATGAGATTTAGATCTCCCACTCGAAACCTTATTCTTGTTTTTGTTTTGGGACCTTCCTCGTACAGATAAGGCATCTCCATTTTGGCCCTCCATATTTCTCTGTTTCATTTCCTCTGACAGCAAGGCTAAGACAATGTCATCAAAATTCAAGGTAGTTGTATTGCTACCTATTGCAATAACAAGATTGTCCCACGAGTCTAGTAGAGAACACAACAAACTGATGCACTTATCTTCATCTTAGATTTTAATATCAACAGATGATAGCTGACTTAAAACAGTATTGAAGGAATTCAAATGCTCTGTCACCGAGTCTCCATCCTTCATCCTCAGGTTATACAACTTTTTTTGCGAGAACAATTTATTCACCAGAGACTTAGATTGGTAAAAAGTCCCATGTTTTTCCCACAAATTCTTCGTCGTAGCTTCCCCAGATACATTCAACAACATTGAATCTGAGACACACAACCATATTCTGCTCTTAGCCTTCCGATCCAGTTTCTTCCAGTCTTCATCTGACATTTTCGTTGGTTTAGTACCTGGATCTACTGTGATCCACTGATCTTTAGCCACCAGCAGATCCTCCATCTTGAGGTTCCACAACTCAAAACTCTGACCATTAAATTTCTCGATCTCTATCTTTCCGCGGCTCGCCATCTTCTTTCACCGCAAGAATCGATCCTGTAGATCTCCCACTGAACAGGGTCTACCTCAGGCCCGAGTAAAAACCCCTCAGCAGCAAAGGCGTCCCCTTGAAGCCGAAATTGCTCTGATACCAAATGTAGGTTTTAACCTTGAATAGAAATTATGTACACACGAATCTTATAATATAAAATAAACAATAGTGAGAGCATAAAACATAAAACAGATAAACACAGAGATTTTCCCCTGGATCCAAAATCGGGATGACCAGCTTGATATTTCGTTATATTCCTTTTAGTGTTACAACACATATATATACATGCTGAAGCATACATAGACCCTAATCCATTAAACCTGGATTAGATCATAACCCTAGTTCCCTTGATCGGATCTACAAAATACCAGGGGCCGAAAACCATTGTAGCCGAAAACCATTGTACCCCAAAACCATGTGCAAAACCATGCACAAAACCATGGGTGCGGACCGCCCACCGAAAATTAAGGAACAAAAAATTTTCACCGGGGTGCTGCCCCGAGCCCCAACAAGGGGGGCTACCACCCCCCCGTTGCACCCAGTGCAAAGGGGGGGCTACCACCCCCTCGTTGCGCCCAGTGCAAATGGGGGGCTATCGTCCCCCTGCGTGTGCTTAGTCGTGGAAAGAATATAACACATACCCACCACTCATGGAGATACCTCAAGGAGGATGCAATTCAACATATCATGGAGCACAAATATTTTCATCAGATTGTGGAGGATGGTATTGTCGACATTGATCAACTGTCGAGGTATGCATGTTTCTTTGACATTTTCACACAGTACATCTCTTCACCCATGACTGGATTATCTTTTCGGGATGTCTTCATTCTTCATGGTATTCCCAAGCCCATAGATAGTGATGGGGACAATTATTATGTGAGAATTTTTTGGCGGGAGCTTCTCCATTGGGTGGATACCAAGCTGGTGCATGATATAAGTCATCACCCACAGTTGGATGGATGGATGAATATTATGAGAAAGTGGTTGAAAAGATACTTGCAGATCTATGATACGGGGCACCAGGAAGAATGGTTGTGCTTGTTACTCTTGGGTGAGTATGGTTACCACCCGAAATTTTAGATTGGTATGTTCCATGCCTTGCACGATACTGAGGTGATGCAACAACAAGAGGCATGGTTGTGCTAGTTACCCTTGGGAGAGTATGACCACCATATGACATTCCACATGTCAATTTGGATGTCACTGTTTTATACATGGCATGATGATGTGTTATGGCAGCAAGAGGCATTGTTGCATTGGCTTCTCTTGAGGGAGTATGGCTACCATACTTGGTATTATGGTGATGTGATGTCGCAGCAAGAGGCATTGCTGTGATGGCTTCTCTTGAGAGAGTATAGCTGTTGTTAGTGCTAGAATCAGCACTTGGACTACATCAAGTGCTTGACGAGAGACATATTAAACTCTAGGACAATTTATGATGATTTGATTGGGTTTTTTGGAAATTGGTTGGATCTCAAGAACTCTGAAAGGAATGTTGAATAGATAAAAAGATCTGACACACATGAGGGCACTCGTATATATGATGTGGTAGAAAAATTTGTAGTTCAACTATTAGAAGAATGGGAGAAATGCAATGGGTTTGTAGGACAGAAATCCACTGTCGAGAGGAAAAAATGACAGAAATTCCAGACCCATAATGTCTAATGAAAGAAGGCTTTTAAGAAAGACTTACAAAAATCTCATTCTACATTTTAAGAATCTTATTTCAAGGAATGCTTCTGACTAACATGACCTCATGAATCAGAAATTCTTGGTGATTCAAGACTAACAAAAATAGATTAACATGCATGCTAGATCAAAATACTTATAAAAACATGAAACATGGTTTAATTCCACCTCAAGGAATGCTTATGAACAATATTTAATTCATACTGAATCAGGAAAGCTTGGAACAAGACTTACAAAAATAGATCCATATGTCTTGGAGGTTCACAAGACTTATAAAAACATCAGATAGAACTTTTATGATAAATCTAGAAAGACAGATGAAGTATGTAAAAACAGAAGGGAAAACAATACACACACCACACAATTTGTGAATCCTCAAGAGTGTAATAGGAATATATTATGTGTTCGACAATACACTATTCGAGAATGACATGAGAATCAACAACAGGGCACTCGGCGCTATGCCACCAATCATCTCTTTCTCTTCATAGTAGTTTGTGACATATATACAAAAATATAAAACTCTCACCCCCTGGAAAAGGAGTAAATTTGTTCCTAAAATTTATTACCATCTCATGGAAGAGATGAGCCTTATCCAAAAACTTTAATACAAAGTGATATGACATAATCAAAATAAATAGCTTCAAGGCTAGCAATTCGAAGTGGTTGTATGATGTGGCAGTCTATAGGAAGACTCCTCCTCTCTTCTCGTGCAACCAACTCCACAAAAAGTGTAAAAAATAGTGAAAGTGATGTGTGGTTTTTCCTTGAATGCTACCTGGTGCCTCCTGGAAATGCGCTGGTACTGAGAGTAATGGTAGAAATCTATTTCAGAAAAACTCGGTCGTTTTTCCTTTCCTTTGGTTTCTTGTTTGTCGAGATAGTAATGAAGGAAGATTAAAAGAGATAGCGACGTTTCATTTTATTAGTAGGAGATATTATTAGATGAGAAGGAGGAGAAAAACCCTTTATACATATATCGAAATCGCAGATCGGGGTCAGAACATTTAAACATAAGACACAAGTGGGAGGGAGCGCAATTTGCGATGGGGGTGATGACGTGAGAAATGGGAGGTAAGTGTTAAAATTTTCAAAGGGCGATGTGAAATAAGTTGAGGGAGATGTGGCAGGGAAGGTGGGGCCCAAACAATACCAAAAATCATGAATCGAGTGTTTTTTTATGAGGAACAGGAGTTAAACGTTAAAATTCATGAAGTGCGATGTGCGATGAGAATGGAAGATGGGGCCCATTTACATTGCAATCGGGGAATCAAGAGTTTTGATTATGAGCCCGAGGCTATGCAGGTTTGAACATTGGCTTGGACTTGCCGCGATGTGTCCTCCTCTTGTGACTTCAACTTGGACTTGGCTCTCGGTTATATGACGCTTGGTTGTGTGATGAGGATTTGAGCTGACAGCTAGGGAGCTCGATGAAGCCTATTTTTTATATTTTTGCTAAAAATTATAATAATTTTATATATAAAAATATATAATTAATATATAATTTTATTTTCCCTTTTCGATAATATTTGGATAGAATAGGGAATAGATAGGACATCATTAAAATATCATTAGGTAGCTTTTAGACATGAAAATGGCCAAATAGGAATAGTTCAGGGTGTTTTATCATTTTGGTAAAAATGAAAATGAGGAAAGGATCGAAGAGAATGGCGAGGATGTAGTGAGAAGTGGCAAGAAAAATTGAAGCATAAGGAGATAAAGGCCAAATAAAATGACGTAGAGGGAAACTTTCAAAGGAATCAAAACGAGTGCTAACAGTGGCTCTAATTGGGGATGGTATGCGCCCTACAGGCTATCAAGAGCCATAGACTCATGCCTTGAATTAAACTCTTATCTCTCCAACCAGCGATCCTGCTCATAACTCAAAAAACCAGCATGCCACTAGCCATTGGGTAATTGAGTCAAAATCATAATTTCAATTCTACAACTTATTTCTCCAAACTAAAGCTAGATTCAAACTGAAAACTGAAATCTAACTTTATGAAAAAAAAAAAAAAATCTCAAAACAATGAGCTTATTCATTACTCTACTTCTAATCTGATTTGAATGGAAATCTTCATGCAATATGGAACTTGTCATACAACCATTCAAATAGCTAAAAAAACCTCATATGGATTCTGAATATTAAGAGTAAAACTGAAAGAATCCATATCATAACATAGTGCAACTCATGATGAAAATAATAGCAATGTTGGATACTCATAAAGCATTGAATGTCTGCATTATAAGAAGACTCCAAATCATCAACTAATGAATGAGGAAAACAATTAAATTCTAAATCAACAATGATGTCCCTTTCAAAATTCTGAAAGGTGTAGTTGTTTATCCAAAAATTCCACTGAAAATATAATCTCTGCATCCCCGTGAATTCCCCACTGGATCTGGAACAATGGAGTTTCCAGGTGAAAAAATGCAGTCCTCTTCGAGTTATCAATTCCTGTTCACCTTCAAGAATCGATCTTTAGCAATTAAAACAAGAGACTCGGAATAATACTTCATTTCAAGGCCTTCTTCTCCCGGCAGACGGACAAAAGATGTTAACACTGGAATCAACACTTGGACTGCGTTAAGCGCCTGACCAGACACATCTTAAGCTCGAGGGCTATTCTTATAATTTGATTGGTTTTTTTGGAAATTGGTTGGATCTCAAGCACTCTGAAAGGAACATTGAACAGATAAAAAGCTCTGACACATATGAGGGCACTTGTATATATGATGTGGCAGAAAATTTTGTAGTTCAATGATTAGAAGAATGGGAAAAAGACAGTGGGTCTGTAGGACATTAATCCATTGTTGGGAGGAAAAAATGACACTAATTCCAAACCTATAATATCTAATGAAAGAATGATTTTACAAAAGACTTACAAAAATCTCATTCTACATTTTAAGAATCCTATTTCAAGGACTGCTTCTAACTAACATGACCTCATGAATCAGGAATACTTGGTTATTCAAGACTGACAAAAACAGATTAACATGCATGCTAGATCAAAAAACTTATAAAAACATGAAACATGGTTTAATTCCACCTCAAGGAATGCTTACGAGAAATCTTCAACTCATACTGAATCAGGAAATCCTGGAACAAGACTTACAAAAACAAATTAATATGTCGTGGAGGTTCACAAGACTTGTAAGAACACAAGATAGAACTTTTATGATAAATCTGGAAAGACAGACGAAGTATGTAAAAACAGAAGAGAAAACAATACACACACCACACAGTTTGTGTATCCTCAAGAGTGTAACATGAATATATTATGTGTTCGACAATACATTGTTTAGGAATGACATGAGAATCAGCAACAGGGCACTCGACCCTTTTCCACCAACCATCTCTCCTCTACTTCATAGCGGTTTGTGACATACATACAAAAATATAAAACTGTCACCCCCACAAAAGAAGTAAATTTGTTCCTAAAAGTTATTAACCTCTCGTGCAAGAGATGAGGCTTATCCAAAACCTTAAATACAAAGTTCTATGACATAATCAAAATAAACAGCATCAAGGCTAACAATTTGAAGTGGTTGTATGATGTGACAGTCTATAGGAAGACTCCTCCTCTGTTCTAGTGTAACCAACTCCAAAAAAAGTGTAAACAACAGTGAAAGTGACGTGTGTTTGTTCCTTGAATGCTGCCTAGTGCCTCGCGGAAATGTGCTGGTGCTAAGAGTAATGGTAGAAATATATTTCAGAAAAACTTTTTCATTGTTCTTTTCCTTTGGTTTCTTGTTTGTCAAGATAGGAATGAACACAAAGTAAAAGAGATAGCTGAGTTTCATTTTATTAGCGGGAGATATTATTAGATGAGCGGGAGGAGAAAAAACCTTTATACACATATCGCAATTGCAGATTTGGGTCAGAACATTTAAACATAAGGCACAAGCAGGAGGGAAAGTGATTTGCGATGGGGGTGATGGCATGAGAAATGGGAGGTAACTGTTAAAACTTGCGAAGGGCGATGTACGATAAGCGGAGGGTGATGTGGCAGGGAAGGTGGGGCCCAGACAATGCCGCAAACCACGAATCAGGAGTTCTGTTATGAGGAACGTAAGATAAAGGTTAAAATTCGCGAAGTGCGATGTGTTATGAGAATGGAAGATGGGGCCCATTTACATTGCAATTGGGGAATCAGGAGTTTTTATTATGAGCCTGAGGCTATGTAGGTTTGAACATTGGCTTCGACTTGCCGCGATGTGTCCTACTCTCATGAATTGGACTTGGACTTGGCTCTCGGTTATATGACACTTGGTTGTGTTATGAGGATTTGAGCTGAGAGCTAGGGAGCTCTATGAAGCCTATTTTTTATTTTTTTGCTAGAAATTATAATAATTTTATATATACAAATATAAATTAATATATGATTTTATTTTCCCTTTTCGATAAGATTTTTCTAGAATAGGGAATAGATAGGACAACATTAAAATATCATTAGGTAGCTTTTAGACATGCAAATGGTCAAATATGAATAGTTTAGGGCATTTTAGCATTTTGGAAAAAAAAAATGAGGAAAGCATCGAAGAGAATAGCAAGGATGCAGTGAGAAGTGGCGAGAAAAATTGAAGCATAAGGAGCTAGAGGCAAAATAAAATGATGGAGATGGAAACTTTAAAAGGAATCAAAACCAGCGCGAACAACTACCATACTTAGTATGATGATGATGTGGTATGACAACAAGAGGCATTACTACAGTGGCTGCTATTGGGAGATTATGGTTCGACATTTCACATGTCAATGCATATGTCTCTATTTCCTAATTTTCATAGTGTCGAGATGATTCTTAGATAAAGAAAGGCCACCAGGGCGAAGGATGGGAGCATGGAGAGACAACCTACCCCATGTAGCATGGGTTGGAGAGACAATTTATGAGCTGGGAATTTTCACTTGGGAAAGGAAACACTACACTTCACATATCTCATGCATGGAAAAGGCTCTTGGACACCAGATGGTAGCCACTTGGGGACTCATTGAAGAGGAGAGGCATCAGCTACATAGTTGGAGGCCATTCTAGACATTCTAGAGAGGCGACTATGGAGTTGGGCATTCATAACACATTGGACAAGAAGGAGTAACCTTCCATATGAGGATGGCACTTGGGAGGGAGATGGATTTCTGCAGCATCCACTTTTGCAATTGCTTGAGGACAAGCAACATTTTGGCAGGGAGGACTGTAATATTCCAAATTTTCCATCAGCTAATTGGAATATTAGAGTTCTTACTTTTCTTATTTAGTTAAGTAAATAAAAGGATGGAGGGACCCATAAAACCAATAGATGAATAAATTCCACTTCTATAGTGTGAATTTGGGTTAATTGAGTAGTGGAGTAGCATTATGGAGTAGTGGGGCGGCATAATAATGAAGAAATAGGGGAGGTCATAGAGCAATAATGACGAAGATAATGGAGATAGTCGATAAATAATGATGAAGTGATCAAGGAAGTGGTGCATTAATGCACACATGATGGAGGAAGTGGATATTAATTGCAGCAGTGATGGAGATCATGGAGGACACTGCAGTATTTATGGAGGCTAGTGGCCACATGTCTAGCGCAGTTATGAGGCGGGCCAAGGCTAGGGAAGGCTCACAACCATAAAAGGAAGATGAGGGCAACAAAGTAAGGAGTCTATATTTTTATTGTTGAGTGTCGTAAGACATTTCTTTTCATGCTTCAATTGTTTAGCTAAGTCTGATGTGTTGTTTAGCACCAGGTGTTCCCGAGCAGGAATCTCGCCCTTACCCACGAGGACTTAGAGTTCCTATTTTGGGAAGGTTTTCTTGGGCAGCATTCCTCATCCGAAAATCAATTTCACTTTCATCCACTCTCATCTGCACTTCCAACTATAAGAATTGTGAATTCCTGAACTAGAGCTTGAGAGTTGGAAGGTTGTTCTCAGTACCTCAGCTGATAAGCCTGTGGAGAGATCAACCCTTCACACTATGGATCCATTGCAATCTTTTGGAGTTTCATTATCTGCCTTCGGGCCATCCATCTATTCTCCTATGCAGCAACATTTCCTGCAAGAATTGCGTAATTCTGCAGTGAGGGTTTGAGGAGAAGAGGAAGTTCCAAGAAACACAGCTTGGAATCCCGTGAGGGATTAATCCTTCACTCCAGAAATCACTTTAGCAGCCTAGGATCAAAAATTTGTTATCTATCAGCAGTCTACATCATCATCCTTCCTAGACAGCGAAGTATTACCCAACATTTGTGCATGCAGCAACTGCATATTCAGTGGAGGAGCTATATCCTAAATTTCTCAGCTTGGGATCAGGAGAAGGGACCAACCCTTTAGTTATTGAGCTAAGTGTGTGCTATTACAGCAGATAGATCATTATTTCAGCCCCATATCAGAATTTATCTCGAGGGAGTGCATAACTCAGCCAACAAGGGTGCAGTGTGCAACCCAAAATGGGTCAAAATTCCAAACCCCAAATCTGGCCGAACCATTTCTAGGTTTTTCTGGGTTTTTCAAGTAGAGTCCATGGTTAAAACCCTAGATCTCTCTGAGCACTCCAAAAACCTTTCACATATAGATCTTCTTCCCAACAACAACAACAATTTTTAATTTTGAGTGCTAGTTTTCAGTAGAGTTGTTTCAACCATCTTTAGATGGCTTCAGTGCATCCTTTCTTGGAGCACTGTGTATATTCATTTTTCGGTGATACATAATGATATGGCTCAACTATTTCTACTCATATGTATGATGTTTTGATGTATTCTAGCATTTTTCCAGTTTTATATGTTTTGTTCTTATTTGGAATTATGCATATGTTGTATATTCATGTCTTTACACACACAGAAAGAGAGAGAGAGAGAGAGAGAGAGAGAGAGAGAGAGAGAGAGAGAGAGCGGTAAATAGTCCAATCAATATATATGATGGAAATTATGAAAAATATATGTTTTAGATTAACACTAGATTAGATTATTAATAAATTAATGAACCTAATCGAAATGAATTTCAATCCAAAATTATTTCACTCTCAAATTCATATTTCCACCTCCACCTGACTTCTAACAGTGCCGATGAAAATGTATTTTTTTGTGGCTAACAAAGGGGTGCAATCATGGGTAACATCATCCTTTCCTACATCAATTAAAGCTTGTTATTTGTGTAAGTTGATGTTGATGTTTCTCCAGAGGAATTCAAAGAGGTCTATTGGACTTAGTTTGGATGATCATTTGCATGATGATATCTGAACATGCAACCAATTCTCATATCACTCTCATTTAGGTTAGAGTTTCTAATTTAATTAATCTAATTCATATTCATTTACACATATATAGATTATGGAATTTCAATCATCCCAGACTCACGAGACCTCCATAGGGATCTATATCCAAAACCATTACAAACATGTGAGAAAATTCCGATACTAACAATTTGATACCCTAACATGTGTTATTAATTGTTTTGGCTAGGGATATAAAGGGTTAGGTGTTAAACTTGTTTGGGGTGCTTTGGAGTGTATACATTTCTCACTCTCGTGAAGGAAGAGAGAAATTTTTTTCACATATCTCCCCATTTTTTCTCCTTCCTTACTTATTTTCTTTATTTTAAGCACATAACATGTTTCAATTTTGCATTATCTATGCACACCCCATAAAAAACCAACATGTATTCATCACTTCTCTTGAATGTTGTTGATTGAAATTAATGATAAAATTATGTTTCCCCTATAATTATTCCTTCCTTTCAAATTCCCCTAAAATATCTTAGGATCCAGAAACACTATTCTCATGAGAAATCCTAGCTTCAACAAGCATAGATTTTGCCATGGAAACAAGGCACGTAACCCTCATATTCCGAATCATTGGAAGTTTCCATGTTAACAACAATTTTGTAACTTCTCTTATAAGTTTTCTCCTCTCCATTACTTTAAAACCTTTGACATATTGACTTCCTCAACTCATCCACTAGTGATAGAAGAGCACCCTTATTCGAAGGTTTTGTTGCGATAACTAGCTTTAGCTTAAAGAAATTGAAAATTCACACTACCATTATTAGCATGAAAAATCTATACTTGTCATTTCCATTAATGAAAATATTTCTTTCATTCATTCAATGTTAAGTCTAAATGCCTTGATGGCCTTGTCCACTCCATGGTGAGGGAAAAAGGATTTTGAAGCCTCTAAATTCAAATGCATAGAAAATATTACTCCAACAACCTCATCTTACACATGTCCAACACTCTTGTCATGTAGTGGATTTGATCAATATTTACTATTTCATATAAACGAAAACTAGAATATTGATACTAGATTTATCTTGATGATAGACCACATTGGTGAGTTGTAAATTCTTAGTTAAAAAATAGATGCAATGAATCCAAAATAACTTCGAAACAATATTTTTACTATTTGGTAGCAAGTGTTTCTTTTTTCAAACTAAGTTATTTATATTGATTTTCCATAAATTCCTTCTATGGTGTGATGTTGTGTTCCATCCACTAGATCTAGATATTTGATATGTAGAGGGTTCATGTGACAATTGCCATATTTTTGGATTAATTCATGCCATGTGTAATGATTAATTTATGCTAGCTTGTTGCATTCGATCAAATGATAACACATTATGAAATGGTCTACAAGCATTTTGATTAAATTCTACCTTTCATGTCCCAACAACTACTCAATACCAATTCTTTAGCTAGCCAATTATCTAGCTATTATTAGGGTAACATAGATAGTAAAGAGAAATAATAATTTGGAATTGAACACAACATTCATGAATGAATGCCTTTATATCATACTCATTGCTATATCATTAAGATTGATGTAGTAAAGAGAAATGGTAATTCACACTTAAGCTTAAGATGGATGAAACAAAACTTTAAGTCAAAGAGTATAATTTCAATTTTTATTGTTTGTAAATGTTTAATAGCAAACATTTTATTCTAAGGTATCTTATTTTTTGCATTGTTTCAAATTTCAATGTCAAATTATGATTTAGCATTAAATTCATTATATCACCATTGAATTTTTTTTTTTTTTTGGCACTCAGAGAGATATCATTTGATCAACATTTACCATGAGTATTTGGAATTTTCCTACCCCTTATACATATCCACCTATCTTCATATCTCTACCCATGAGTCCATGTGAAGACTTAGCTTTGTCCACTAACTTATTGCAATATGCATAGAACTCCATTTTTGAGATATTATGAATAATTAGAATAATATATAATGTAAAGCATAGCTAAGTTTTAATTTTTGAATATTAATCAAATAGTTCATATTTCTACTCACAATATTACCCTTTAAAATATATATATGTAAAATAAAAATAGAGTGATGTGTAGATGTGCAATATTTCAATTCTTATAAAAAATACTTATAAGAACCAATTTGAAACCCAAGACCACCGAATTAAATAGACTATTCCACAACTTCCAATCTCTTCTCATTCAATTGGGTTACAATATTTTATCCAAATATAAATTAAAATTATTCTTCCTTATTTATTATTATTTTTAAACTCAAAATATTCCTTTATTTTAAAAAAACAACAAAGCCCATACATAAGCCAAATAAGATGGACAAGCAGCTCCGCATAAGATGGATATTGAACGAAAAGCCTTAACGGTATATATTAAGAATGATGCATTTCAATGAACAAACAATTTTAAGAAACTTCACATGGATTCTTATCAATTCGAAGCTGGAACCCTAAATTTATGGTAGATTTTGGGAGTGTTTTAAAATTTTATTTAGAAGAATGACGCTAAATAATTTATTTTATTTCTTTTCTATACATCAAATTTACAATACAATCAAACTAGATTCATTCAACTTTTTCACACTGACTTACTAAATTCAACTCTTTCACACCGACTTTAGCAAAAACACATTTATATATCACTTTAAGGCCACACAGTTTTCTCTTCTTTGGCAAGGCCCAGGCTTATGAGCTCCGTGCAGAAGAATTTCCTGAGTTGTGATACCACACAGACAGGATCTACTTGACCGATCACAGTTATCATCTTCTCCTTCCCATCCACGGTAATGTACTCCACCCCTGTAATAAAATATCGTTCCATCATTTATCAATATTCAAAACCTAGTGAATGGTAACAGAATATTTTTGGCCATAGCTTTGCTGAATGACTTTTACTTTCAATTCCCGCAATTGTCTACATAGGTCTTCTGTTGCTTTTCTCGCTCTCAATAGCCAGCAATTTCAGCACTATCTTCTGCAAATGGAACATTATCAGCAGTGGTTGTGTCTTATGTGACTTAAAATATTTATGTGAACGAAATTTTACCTGACAAATTCATTTCAAAATACATCATACAAAATTAGAGTACTTAATTCTAAAAAGCTCCGAAATTCTTTTAACATTATATAAATATAAATATTAGATCTAGAATTTTGTGATTTATAATCTAGATAAATATTCATATCATTAAATTAAAGTTTGGTCTGAAGTTTTGTGATTTATAATATCACATCATTAAGATTGGGTTTGGAACTAACTAATATGGTTCGTGTTCAGTTTAAGGTGAAAAAATTAACCAATCTTCATAAATAAATAATATAGATGCATTATTAATGATGACACATTACCCTGCCAAACCCACACACTCCATTCTCAATACATAAAAAAATACCTGCACCCAATTTAGTGCTCAATACAAATTCCAATCTGGACAAAACTTAAAAATATATATGTGGAAGCTTCTATATCTCAAATCTCTGACTTGAGATATTGAAATAAAATCTCTTATGGTTATAAAACCATAGCAATAATTCACAACGCATCTAATATGCTTTCATATGCGAAAACCCAATCAACCATTACATCTAAGGTTTCCAATTATTTCAATGCTCAAATATGCCAGCAATCCCAATGTAAATGAGTA
Source organism: Pinus albicaulis (assembly GCA_034641835.2). NCBI lineage: Eukaryota > Viridiplantae > Streptophyta > Pinopsida > Pinales > Pinaceae > Pinus > Pinus albicaulis. Next base: position 36,090,888 of record MU968363.1, read on the forward strand.
TTGAGTATATGCCGAAACTGACACTTTTGGCCGCTGGTTATAAAACTATGCACCTTATAATTATTCGAATTAATATTCGAATATTACAATTAAACTCATAATCTGAATCTCGCTCGCATGACTTCTTCTATCTTCGCATTGACTCATTCAAAAGTTCGGCTTTGGTTGAATACGCAAAGATCAACACGTAATAAAGATCCCAGCCATAGCCCTATTAACATACTTTATTTGAAAACCGATCACACAGCATATACAACCGCATATAATCTATTGTTTCCATACCTTGTTAACTATCACGCAACTTGACAACGCGAACGCCGTCGATCTCAGCAGACTATAAATCGGACGGGAATCACGTAGCATTTGTCTCTTTGCCTTATCACTCCAAAATTATGACATAAAAACGGTTTTCGATTAACCACTTTTGCCACGCGTCACATGATAAACGCTATCGCGTTATTTTCAGAAACACTGCTTACCACTCCAAGTCTTATGCGATACTGCCGGTTTCGGGCTTTCAAACCCGCCTTCGTGGTTCCTCCTCCTTCTTTGACTTTGCGTTCAAACCTTCCTTTCCGGCATCTCTACAATTTTAAGGCTTCAACGCTGTGATTTAAGGTTTCACTATGTTTAAACTCCACGTTCTAACAGACCAGAACTTCTAAAACCTCTTCATGATTTTTTTTTCAGAAGCTCTTCACGATTTCATATGCACAGTGCCTTCACTCTGTTTTATACCACTATTACGTATAGAATGGATTCCAGCTAAATCTGCCCTTCTCAATTTTGCTGTATCATTCCTCCTTGATTTCGATTCATGGCTCTTCAACGCTGCTCCATTGCACGAATCGACCACGCCATTTGTTGTTCTAGTGTGTTGAACAACTTCAAACCCTTTCGCCTTTCAATCTCGTTCCAACTACGCCTTTGGCTGTCCATCTAACCATTCTATCGATCGATTCAATGATCGATCCGGTCATTTTTCCACGGCTTTGAATTCTTCTACGATTCTTTCAATCGACTACGATAGATCTCATCTATCTAGTACTAATTTAAACACACAGGACTCCAATTCATAAATTTGTGCACATTCAACTCCACATCACAACATCGACATGAATGTCGATTTCTTCAATGACACATAGAGTACATTTAAAACCCAAATTACAGAGTTTCCTCGCACTGGTTCCTATACAATTGATTCTTGAAATTTGAAGCCATTCACACATAATTTAAATCAAATAATACTCATGTAATTACGAGCAGATTCTTTCATATACAAAAATGAAATCACTTACAAAAATTCTTCTTGTCCTCGGCTAGATCTTCAAAATCAAATGGCCCTTTTCAACTGCTCGTAAGCTTACAGGAACAAACTTCTGTTTCCTAAACCTACTCTAACTCTTTCTCTCCAGATCTCTAAATCTGCCCCTTAATGCCTTTGAGGCTTACATTTATACAAGATGATAATGAATCGATTCCGTTCCCCTAATAACTCAACAAAACTCTTAAAATCCTAAATCTAGAATTAATCCCTAAATTTGTTGAAAATGATTCTAACTTCATTCCCAAATCTGAACAGTCTCTTCACATTTCTAATTAATCAAATTCCCTTGTTCTTGTGAGAATAATCTAGATTAATGCAGAAATAGATTTAGTTTTGAGTTGTTGAACGAAAGCTTTTATTTAGAATTTGGTTCCATCTATTTAGGTTTGTTTCCTCCAATTTAGGAGATTATGTGAGTGCACTCTGCTATATAAATGTAATGTAATCGTGAAGCTGAAATCAATTATTCAGTGAGCTTTGTCTCACAATTTTGTGTTGTGCTGTGCGTTTGTTTTAAGTTGGTATCAGAGCTGAAATAAGCTGTCTCCGGTCTTTACCAACGTCTGACAGTGTTTGGGTATTGGAGTGAGCTCTGACTCACGTTCCGCTTTCAAAACCCATCGGTGCTGCTGTAGATCTCTTCGCGGGTGGACGGAAAGACTTTAAATGCAGGCGTATTAGTAAGCTGTTCTGTCAAGCGCGATATAGCCCGCTCTAATCTACTGCCTGCACGCAGATCCTCGCAGTGGGATGTTGCAGAGCCGATCCATGCGTGGATCACAGCTTACATTGGTTGTTCGTGAGAGCCATATCAGTTTTTAAAATTTTTTAACAGCAGTTCAACACTGCACATCACATCCGCAAGCTGCCTCAGCTTACTGTTCAAGTGGAGGAGCGGCTGTAGCTGTTTACGCAGTGGAGCAGACTCAATATATGTTGAGCTACATATAAAAGACTGCTTTCAACGTGGTAAGTGCAGAACCGTTCAAGCAAATATTTTGAAATTCTAATACCTAGAGTCGCTGGCCTGTCAATTCAGCTGAATTTAAAAATCAGAAAGCAATGCTGAGATAAAAGGGTGCGGGTGTTGATACGCGCTATTCACTTTATATAACGTGTTTGTTTTTTAATGCAAAAAAGGGTTTGTGCTTGATATGCACGTGAACCACCAAAAATACATGTCGATTGCTATCTTCTCATACAGCTTATTCTTCAAATAGAGCGTCACTCAATTTACAGATTTTTTTTTACAATACCGATTGCCACACTCGGCCTCTCAAGTTCAATTGCCATCTTAACTTGCAGTCTAATTTATGACTTGCACATTTTTTTTATCATTGTAGTCAATTAATTTCGCAATTTAATTTGGTCTTTTCTCTTGAAAAAATGGCTAATCCTCTTGCCGATTCATATTTAAATGAATCCACCAAACTTGATGGTGAAAATTATGTAAATTGGAAATTTAAGCTGATCACAGTTCTGGAGGCATACAATCTCTGGACAATTGTTAAAGGTGACGAGCCGAAGCCTACTGCTGCTGCTGCAATTCTAGATTGGGATAAGCAAGAAATGAAAGCAAAAGTGCTGCTACGCATGCCAGTGAAGGACAATATTATTCCTCACATTCAAGACTGTCAATCTTCAAAGGCGACATGGGACACTCTCAAAGGTTTGTATGAAACTACTAATACAAACCGCATTTTATTCTTAAAAATAAAGCTACTATCTATCAAAATGGAAGCCATTAGCAACTTTGTTTCCAGAATTAAAGACTTAAGTGATAAGCTTGGTGATATTGGTGAAAAAGTGTCTAGTAGCGATTTAGTAACTATTGCTTTGAAGGGTTTAGTCCAAGACTATAAAGTCTTTATTTTAGCACTCTCAGCTAGACCAACACCTCCTACATTTGATGAATTGGCTAGAATTCTTCTTCAAGAAGAAGAGAGAATGAAAAATTTTGAACTGGAGTGAAATGGTTCTAATTTGGCGTTGACTACAAGAGGTAAAATATCATTCCGAGGGAGACCATGGGACAGGAATAGAGGCCGTTTTCAAGCAAAGCAGAAAGGTATGACACCTCCTGACTCTTATGTTAAGAGAAACATTGAATGTGATTATTGTGGAAAACCTGAACATCTAGCTAAAGATTGCTATAGAAGAAAGAATCATGAATCAAATCAAAGACATAGAAGGCATAATGGAAATTTCATAAACAGAGACACTTCAGTTACTGATGGATTTAAAAATCTTAAGTTGTTTCTTTCTGATGCTGTATTGTCTGCTGAAACTGATGATGAGAATGCTTGGTTCATAGATTCTGGTGCATCGGCACATATGACTTGTAATAAAGAATGGTATGATAAATATTATGAGACAACTGATGGCACACACATTTACCTAGGAGATGACAGGTCACTTAAAGTCCAAGGCTATGGCATAATAAATGTGTACTTACCTAATGGAAAAATGAGACAGATTCATGATGTGATGTATGTACCTGCTCTCAAAAAGAATTTGATATCTGTTTCCACTATCACTGATAATCATTTAAAAGTGGAATTTGGTAAATTGGGGTGTATTGTGAAAGATGTTCAGGACCACTACAAGGTTGTTTCCACAGGTACCAGGGTTGGAGGATTGTATAAATTGGATGTGACGATGAAGCGTCATGTTGCATTGACATCTAAAGAGACATCAACAGCAGAGTTATGGCATCATGGGTGTTGTACATATTGACCCCTGCATATAAATTTTTGTTCCGCTGCCTCTTCCGAATCTATTTCAAACCTCTGCCATGGCCTAAAATACCCATGCTTCTGTTTAATATTACCATTTACGCCCGAAAAATCCACCCTGCAAAGGTTAAAACCCATAATTTAAAACTTATCGGACCTAGCCCCTAAGATTCTAGCCCTCCTTGTTTTGGTTCCCATATGACCCGAGCGCAAAACCATATGCCAGAGGGAAGGGGGCTTAACGATAAACGTTTTCTGGCGCAATTGTAACCGTTTGATCAATTCCAATCGACGGAGCGGAGGTTGTTTTATGTGGTGGCCCCCGTGTCCGTATCCCACCGCAGAAAACCAGCGGTTAATTCCGCACCACCTCCACTGAGCCGGCGGTTTTCAACCAAATGCCAGCGATTCCACAAATCGTGTGACGCGTGTCCCTGAGTACGGCGTTCAAAACCACCATTTCGCGCGTTAAAGGTTGGTCAATGGCCGAGCAGTGGAATTCGCTCGCGCCGTTGGATCTGTCGACCTCAATCCAATGACAGATATCCTCCGAAGATGCCCGTGCATTAACCTATGTCTATCGTGTCCCGTGGCCCACCATTGCATCGCCTCCAACGTCTTCGAGCCATTGATGTGGTTTCAAGATCCGACGGTCCAAGCCGTGTTCTCCTCCGCCTGTTGACTCCACATCCACGTCATTCCTCCACCTGTCCTTCGTACACCCATGTGTCATCATCTCGCGTGTCCGTAGTATTCTTCCCCTGTCGTATATATATATGTATGTTTTTCATTCATATTCATCATTTTGTTCAGTCATCACGTTCAAACTGTTTTACGTGGAAAATTTGCGTTCCGTCTGTTTACCAAAGCCTCCATCATATTTCCTCCGCCACCTTGCACGTTCTTGTCATATCACCATGTCTTCGTCATCGCCATCGTCCCCATCTCCATCCTGGTCTGGTTTTCCTTAACTGGTTTGTGTTTTTGGAGGTTTGCCACGGAAGAAGATTCACCATGATTTGCTGCTCTGTTCGCAGAGGTCAAAAACACCGCTCTCGACAATTTTCGAGGAAGAAATTAAGGAGTGAAGCCGAGGGTAGTTGTATGATATGACCATCTTTAAAGAAAGCGAGGATATGAATCTATAGAACCCTCCAGAGAAAATCAAGGGACAGATTCGAGCAGGTGAGAGTATTAATGGGGCAGCACGAGATATCAACGAAAGATTAAGAGACATAGAACCCTGCATTAAAGATCTGGAGTTTAAATTCAAAGTTAGAGGTCCGAGAGTACTATGCACAATCACAAGCTATCTCGGGGTTTTATGGCAGCATATTTTCCTTCTTTCAGTAAAGGGCAGAACATTGTATATTTTATTATTTGTGTCTTGTTCATGAGGACATTTTTATCCTCAACATTTATTTCTGGAGGTAAATTGTAAAGTACAGTAATTTATATTTAGTCATTCACAGTGTGGGCGCGAATGTTTTCCGCCATTTTGTTCAAATCAAGTCATTAAATTTGCTCCATCTACCTCCTTCTCTAGAATTCTCTATCTTTTCTATAAAAACCCATAAATAAGACATTAGAAGGGTTCCAGATTTCTATCAGCAAACTGTGCAGTGAGAAGGCTTTTGTATGCATTTTGTAACATTTCTGTATGAAGGCTCAGAGCCCATAGAGTCTCGGTGAGGAGGAGTTATAACTGTAATGAGGATTCTGGTCTTTGGTATCTCACAGTATGTAGTTTTCTCATATGTGTTAATACAATATCTCATTTCATGCTATTTATCTTCTTGTATCATGCTCTATAATGCGAGTGGCTCACTAATGTTGAGTAAGGATTCATCCTAGTTGATGCCCATATTGTGGTTAGTCAAGCGCTTTAAATAGGCCTAGTCATGATATACTGTTCCATGTTCATCTCATTCATATTTTATGCTATATTAGTTACTTGAGGAGGGTGCTTTTAAAACGCCATTGTCATGTATGGATTCTTAGTTGGATAAGCCCATATGTGATTCTGTTGTGTATCTGGGTATCAGTCTCATGTTAACTAATATCTTCTTCATGTTTCTTCATTACATCCACTTTCTGATATTTGATTTATGTGGCATATTATTTGAACTGGCCCTCTTTACAGTAAGCTGTCTCTTAACTGTCTGATGCCTTTGTATTGGAGTTTTGCATGATGTTTCTACATTATTCTTACTTTTGTATCAGCTTCTGAGAGAGATTGGTCCCATGTGAACTAATTTCCTTGTTTAACAAGAGATAGTAGGGGAGCTTTTGGACTGACAACCCAAGCTATATTATGAGCTCCTTGCTATATTAAGATGTCCTAGGCACTGGTCTATGGCAACTCTAGACTGTCTCTAGGGGTGACTAAATTGTCCAAAACATCTTTCTAGCGCCATTGCCGGGGATCGAATTTGAGAATATCAGTCTCCCTGGGCCTCGAAAAATTGTATTCACTCTCTAATCAGGTGAGCACAGAGAGTTGAAGAGTTGCGTATCCCTCACATTGGCGACTCCACTATTCTTTATTTGATAAATTTATTGGTAGTCTTGGCTCCTCGTAAGCCACATTTGAGGTCAGATACATCTCAGTCAAAGACACCTTACGTGTCTGACCCAGAGAAGATCATTCATAGAAGATTTTGGAAGGAGAGGAAATCAGTTCGTGCTAAAAACCCTGAATATTCCGTTGAAGATTATCTGCCCTCTTCTTCTCAAAAAATCAGAACAGAACATCCCGATTCTACCAAGGAAAATCCCAAATTTTACTCAGAAACTCCACGTAGAGGAAGTGCCTGGATTGAAGAAGATTCTCATCCTACTCCCGAGGCTGAGGAAATTAAAGAAGTTACCAAAGTAGCTGTTGTTAACTGTGAACTATTCCCAGCTACGCCTCAGGCTTCCATACAATATATTCCCATTGTTATTCATACCCCACTTCCTCCTTCTCCCCTTCCTTCATCTGTATCTCAGACTTCTGCACCACCCCCACCTCCTCCAATGGCTAATGTTCCTTCTTTTCTATTGAACAAATATGCTCCACTAGCCTTACCCTAAGTGCTAAATGATATGCCATAGGATTATTTGAAGATTCTGCCAAGATTTAATGGTGAAAATGAAATTGATGCTCAAAAACATCTTGAGACTTTCTGCTCTTTTGCAGAAAACTTAAATGTTGAGCATTTGGATGTGGTCTTAAGATTATTTGTACAATCTTTGGAGGGTGAGGCCAGAAAATGGTTCAAGACATTGGGAAATCGTTCTGTGACCACCTGGGACGAGATGGAGAATACTTTCCTCAGGAAGTGGGGAGAAAAGAAAGATTATGGTCAGTGTCTTACTGAATTTAATACTTTGAAGAAGAAGCATAATGAAGGAGTATCAGAGTTTATTAAAAGATTCAACAAGTTATATTTGTGCCTGCCTCCTGAAATGAAGCCCCATGAAACAACTGCCAAGATAGTTTTTATAGCAGCCTTTGATTTTGACTTTGGATTCTCATTGAGAGAAAGAAAATCTGCCACTTTAGATGATGCTCAATCAGATGCTCTGGAGCTAGAAGCAAACTTTGCCTCCACTGGGAAGCTGAAGGGAAAAATTGAACAAGATACTAGGAGGAGAGGTAAAGAAGATATTTCCACCTCTAATCAAGATAAGGATTTAGATAAAATGGATGAAATAAGAAAGATGATTAAGAAGATGGTCAAGCTTGAGTTGGAGGCTAAAAATGCAGCTCCCAAGAATTTCTATAATGCTCCAAACAGAGGATACAATCCCCAGTGTAAAAGACCACCATTGCAGATATTGCCGAGAGAACCAAAGGAGCAACAAGATCAGGTACCACATCCCTTGTACCTGGAAGTTGTAGCAGATGACTCCAATGAAGATGCTGCTTATGAACTAGAAGATTCAAATCTTTCCTTTTCAAACAGTGATGATATAGAATGCCCATTGCAAGAAGAAGAAGAAGCAGAGACTGATCATTATTGTAAACAATTTGCTGACTTCATGCAAGAACAATTCAATGTAAAGTATGATCTCAGGTCTTCAAGGAAGAGGACCCGAACTCAAGATCAAGAAGAGGAGCCACCTCGGAAAGAAGCACCTGCTCAGAAGGAATTAGCAACAGAAAGAAACATAGAAAAAGGTAAGAGTCCTCTAAATGCTCCCTTGCAGCCTAATGATCAGATTTCTTCTTCTTCAAAAATAGTCAGTCCTCCTAATGCTGAGTCAGTGTCAAAAGAAATTAATTCTTCAGCTGAAAATAAAGAGTCGAAAGAAGTAGTGATAGAAAAGCCCCCACCTACTTTCAATCTGCAAAAAGAACTTGAGAAAATTAAGATTCCAGTCCCCCTGACCGAACTATTAAAACAGCATGTATATCAGTCCCAAGTTACTTCCTTCATGCTCCCTCCTAAAATACCAATCGCGCCTGATAGTTTAAACCTTCAAGAAGAAAGGCCCATGGTAGTCTTCGGCCCACATGTCGAGGAGATAGACCCTTCTACTCCTCCTTTTTATGTGTCTCTAGTTATTCATGACCTATTGTTACACAATTTTATGTTAGATTCTGGGGCTTCCCATAATCTTATGCCTCTGTCTATCATGGAACAACTAGGACTGCAAATTACAAGACCATACAAAGACCTATATTCATTTGATTCCAAAAGGGTTAAATGCTTGGGAATGATTAAAGATTTAGTGGTCAATTTGGCCCAAATTCCAGCAAAGAGTGTGGTCATGGACATTGTGGTTGCTGATATCCCAGCCCGCTTTGGTATGCTGCTGTCAAGGTCCTGGGGTACAAAAATTGGTGGATCAATCAAATTGGATTTAACATATGCTACTGTCCCAGTATTTGGAGGCTAGGAGAGGAGGTTATACAGGGAGACTAGATTTGTTAAAATGGTAACTAAAGCTGACTGCTCAGAGAATTCCCCAGTATATAACAAAGAGGGAGAATTCTCATGTTTAATGTTAGAAGAAAACCAAAATTATGCTCAGGAGCCCCTTTTTGGTCAAATCCAAGCTGAGTAGCCTAAAGAGGACCAGGAATCAGAAATTTGGACTTTGCATTTTGATGGGGAAAATTCAAGGGAAGGCAATGGAGCTGGGGTGTTATTAATCTCTCCTACAGGAAAATGGGTGCCACTGTCCTTTAAATTGGAATATGAGGCTACCAATAATGTAGCTGAATATGAGGCACTATTATTGGGACTGCAGACAACTAGAAACATGGGCATCCAAAGTCTAAAGGTCATGGGAGACTCCGAGCTGGTGGTAAGGCAGATAAGAAATCAATGCCAAACTAAGCATCCACGGCTGAGAGCTTATAGAAACGAAGTATGGGACATGGTGGAAAATTTCTTCTCAGCATTTAACATACAGTTCATGCCCCGGGAGCAGAACAGGATAGTAGATTCTCTTGCTATAGCTGCCAGTACATTCCGTCCTCCTCAGAATCCACTTTTAAGATACGAAGTGGAGGTACGTTACAGACCATCTATTCCAGATAATATAAAGCATTGGCAGGTATTTGAACATGATGAACAGATGAAGAGATTCATGGAGACAGTGGGAGAATTCTTCAATGTGGAGATTGATGACAATGAGGAGGAAGAAGCTGAAAATATTATAGAAAAAAGATGGGAAGAGAAAATAGCAGGTAATAGAGTGCTGCAGCTGAAAGGAAATGTTATACCTAGAGGGCTGGTGCCCCTATAAAGATTATTTAACAAAGATGATATTCCATTGCAGCCAAACAAGGTGACAGAAGAAGATCAAGTGGGAGATTTTAATCTGGGTACTTATGCTGATCCCAAAATTGTAAAATTATCTAAAAGGGTCCTAGACGAATATAAAGGAAAATATTTGAAATTGTTTCAATCTTATAAAGATGTATTTGCTTGGTCCTATCAGGACCTAAAAACTTTTGATGTTAATATAATGCAGCATAAAATTCCTTTGAGGGAAGATGCAAAGCCTTATAAGCAGAAGCTCAGACAGATAAATCCTCTGTTGCTTCCCTCTATTGAAAAAGAAATCAAGAAGCTACTGAAGGCCAAAATAATTGTGCCATTGAGATACTCAGAATGGGTAGCAAACCTTGTTCCTGTTCGGAAGAAAAATGGAGAAATAAGGCTGTGTGTGGATTTCAGGAATTTAAATAGAGCATCTCTAAAGGATAATTATCCACTGCCTAAGATGGACTACATCTTGCAGAAAGTGGTGGGAGCATCTAGAATGTCAATGATGGATGGTTTTTCTGGCTATAATCAGGTGGCTGTGTTCCCAGAAGATCAGAAGAAAACTGCATTCACTACACCATGGGGAACATTTATGTATGCCAGGATGCCATTTGGATTAATTAATGCAGGAGCTACTTTTCAGAGGGCAATGGACATAGCTTTTGTTGGAGAGCAGGACAAGTTTTTGGTGGTGTATCTTGATGATATCACAGTATTTTCAAAGAATGATGATGAGCATATTGAGCATTTAAGAAGAACTTTTGAAAAATGCAGAAGGTATGGCCTTTCTCTCAATCCTCAAAAATATTTATTTGCATTAGATGAGGGAAAACTCTTAGGGCACATTGTAACTAAAGATGGTGTGAAAATAGACCCTAAGAGAGTTGAAGTAATAAACAGTATTCCTTTACCCAGGAATAAGAAGGAAGTGCAGGTGTTTTTAGGTCGAATCAATTTTCTAAGAAGGTTTATTCCTAACTATGCTGAGATAGTTAGGCATATAACTGATATGTTGAAAAAGGATAATGAAGTAAAATGGTCCCAGGTGTCTAGAGATGCATTCACCAGGATAAAACAGGAATTTGCTGAAGCTCCTGTGCTAGCTGGGCCAGATTATACAAAGCCATTTATAATATTCTAATTTGCTTTGCCTCATACAATTGCTGGAGTATTGTTGCAGAAAAATGAGGACGGATATGAGCAGCCTATAGCTTTCTTCAGTCAAGTGCTTCATGATGCTGAGTTAAAATATAATATATTGGAGAAGCAGGCATATGCCCTGGTAAAGTCCCTCAAAGCTTTTAGAACCTATGTTTTGCAATCTCACATTACTGCATATGTTCCCACAGCAGCTGTCAAAGACATTCTTGTTCAGGGGGATAGCGAAGGTAAAAGAGGAAGATGGATTGCAAAAATACAGGGGTATGATTTGGACATAAGGCCTACTAAGCTGATTAAAGGACGGGGACTTGCTAAAATGTTATCTGAATCAAATCAGCAAGCCTTGGACATCAATTTATCCATGATAGCAAATGAAGAATCTGAGAAAGGAGAAGAACAGCAAGGACTAGAGATGGCCACCCAAAAGGTACACATAAAATATCTCAATAGCCCTTGGTACAAAGAAACAGTTGAATACCTCTTAACGCTCAGCTGTCCTCCAAGTTGTGATAAGGTAAAATACAGGGCTATAAGAATGAAATCACAGAAATACATAGTTGCTAATGGGCAGCTATATTGGAGAGACCCTTCAGGTATATTACTATTATGCCTCACAGAAAATGAAGTGGAGAATATAATGACAGAATTTCACGAGGGAATATGTGGAGGACATTACAGCTGGAGGGCTACAGCTCATAAAATCCTAAAGGCTAGCTTCTACTGGCCAAAATTATTTACAGATGCTTTTGCTTGGGTCAAGGCGTGTGACAAGTGCCAAAGATTTGCAGAAAGATAGAAATTAGCAGCTTTGCCCCTGATTCCTATTCATGTAAATGAACCATTTCAGAAATGGCGATTAGATTTCATAGGATAAATACATCCCCCATCAAGTGGCCAATATAAATGGATACTAACAGCCACAGATTATTTCACAAAATGGGTGGAAGCCATACCTACAAGAAATGCTACAGATGCTGTGATAATCAAGTTTATGGAGGAAAATATCATATCCAGGTTTGGTTGTCCTGCTAGAATTGTAACTGATAATGCACAGGCCTTCAAGTCTACTAGGTTTGTAAATTTCTGCCAACAGTATAACATCATATTGACTCACTCCACAGCTTACTATCCACAGGGAAATGGCTTAGCAGAGTCTTCTAATAAAACCCTGGTGAGAGCCTTGAAGAAAACAATAAATGAGAATCAGAAGAATTGGGACTCCCAATTGAAATTTGCTTTATGGGCGAATAGGATAACCAGCAAGAGAGCAATAGGGAAATATCCCTATGAGTTGGTGTATGGGCGAGAAACTGTGTTTCCTGTGCAATTGGCATTGTCGGTAGCACGTTTTGTACAGGAGTGCCAGGAAGAATCAGATGACATGGTCAGAAGAATTAATCAATTGGTCGAATTAGAGGAAACACGGAACCAGGTGAATTAGAGATTGATAGAATATCAGGAGAAAATGAAGAATGTATTTGATCGGCATGCGAAAGATAGGAAATTTCAAATTGGAGACCTGGTTCTCAGATGGGACGTTCGAAGAGCGGAGAAAGACAAGCATGCTAAATTTGATCCGCTGTGGTTTGGCCCATTCAAAATTGTGAGTCAAGGAGGAAACAATACTTTCATGTTAGAAAACCTACAGGGTGATCTGCTGGACGCCCCTGTGAATGGCCAATTCCTCAAGCCATACTTCCAATTCTGATCCATGCTGGGAATGCCTGTTGTATTATATTGTATATAAATTGCTTTAGCTTTTATTTTCATAAAGAAAGGGGTGCTGGCAAATTATCAGAAGAAACACAGAGGAATTGAAAAAACAGAATGTTCATACAGAGATGTTCACTGGTCTGCGCGTTCTCGACATGTCCAAGGACGAACATGCCGTCCCCAGATGGAGCCGATGTTGTACATATTGACCCCTGCATATAAATTTTTGGTCTGCTGCCTCTTCCGAATCTATTTCAAACCTCTGTCGTGGCCTAAAATCCCCATGATTCTGTTTAATATTACCATTTCCGCCTGAAAAATCCACCCTACAAAGGTTAAAACCCATAATTTAAAACTTATCGGGCCTAGCCCCTAAGATTCTAAGCCTCCCTGTTTTGGTTCCCATATGACCCGAGCGCAAAACCATATGCCAGAGCGAAGGGGGCTTAACGATAAACGTTTTCGGGCGCAATTGTAACCGTTCGATCAAGTCCAATCAACGGAGCGGAGGTTGTTTTATGTGGTCGCCCCCGCGTCCGTATCCCACCGCAGAAAACCAGCAGTTAATTCTGCACCACCTCCACCGAGCCGGCGGTTTTCAACCAAATGCCAGCGATTCCACAAATTGTGTGACGCGTGTCCTTGAGTACGGCGTTCAAAACCACCATTTCGCGCGTTAAAGGTTGGTCAATGACCGGGCAACGGAATTCTCCCGCGTCGTTGGATCTGTCGACCTCAATCCAACGGCGGATATCCTCTGAAGATGCCCGTGCATTAACCCGTGTCTGTCGTGTCCTGTGGCCCACCATTGCATCGCCTCCAGCATCTTCGAGCCGTTGATGTGGTTTCAAGATCTGACGGTCCAAGCCGTGTTCTCCTCCGCCTGTTGACTCCACATCCACGTCATTCCTCCACCTGTCCTTCGTACACCCATGTGTCATCATCTCGCGTGTCTGTAGTATTCTTCCCCTGCCGTATATATATATGTATGTTTTTCATTCATATTCATCGTTTTGTTCAGTCATCATGTTCAAACTGTTTTACGTGGAAAATTTGTGTTCCGTCTGTTTACCAATTCCTCCATCGTATTTCCTCCGCCACCTTGCACGTTCTTGTCATATCGCCATGTCTTCGTCGTCGCCATCGTCCCCATCTCCATCCTGGTCTGGTTTTCCTTAACTGGTTTGTGTTTTTGCAGGTTTTCCATGGAAGAAGATTCACCATGATTTGTTGCTCTGTCCGCAGAGGTCAAAAACACCACCCTCGACAGTTTTCGAGGAAGAAATTAAGGAGTGAAGCCGAGGGTAGTTGTATGATATGACCATATTTAAAGAAAGCGAGGATATGAATATATAGAACCGTCCAGAGAAAATCAAGGGACAGATTCGAGCAGGTGAGAGTATTAATGGGGCAGCACGAGATATCAACGAAAGATTAAGAGACATAGAACCCTGCATTAAAGATCTGGAGTTTAAATTCAAAGTTAGAGGTCCGAGAGTACTATGCACAATCACAAGCTATCTCAGGGTTTTATGGCAGAAGATTTTCCTTCTTTCAGTAAAGGGCAGAACATTGTATATTTTATTATTTGTGTCTTGTTCATGAGGACATTTTTATCCTCAGCATTTATTTCTGGAGGTAAATTGTAAAGTACAGTCATTTATATTTAGTCATTCACAGTGTGGGCGCGAATGTTTTCCGCCATTTTGTTGAAATCAAGTCATTAAATGTGCTCCATCTACCTCCTTCTCTAGAATTCTCTATCTTTTCTATAAAAACCCAGAAATAAGACATTAGAAGGGTTCCATATTTCTATCAACAAACTGTGCAGTGAGAAGGCTTTTGTATGCATTTTGTAACATTTCTGTATGAAGGCTCAGAGCCCGTAGGGTCTCGGTGAGGAGGAGTTATAACTGTAATGAGGATTCTGGTCTTTGGTATCTCACAGTATGTAGTTTTCTCATATGTGTTAATACAATATCTCATTTCATACTATTTATCTTCTTGTATCATGCTCTAGAATGCGAGTGGCTCACTAATCTTGAGTAAGGATTCATCCTAGTTGATGCCCATACTGGGGTTAGTCAAGCACTTTAAATAGGCCTAGTCATGATATACTGTTCCATGTTCATCTCATCCATATTTTCTGCTATATTAGTTACTTGAGGAGGGTGCTTTTAAAATGCCATTGTCATGTATGGATTCTTAGTTGGATAAGCCCATATGTGATTCTGTTGTGTATCTAGGTATCCGTCTCATGTTAACTAATATCTTCTTCATGTTTCTTCACTGCATCCACTTTCTGATATTTGATTTCTGTGGCATATTATTTGAACTGGCCCTCTTTACAGTAAGTTGTCTCTTAACTGTATGATGCCTTTGTATTGGAGTTTTGCATGATGTTTCTACATTATTCTTACTTTTGTATCAGCTTCTGAGAGAGATTGGTCCCATATGAACTAATTTCCTTGTTTAACAAGAGATAGTAGGGGAGCTTTTGGACTGACAACCCAAGCTATATTATGAGCTCCTTGCTATATTAAGATGTCCTAGGCACTGGTCTATGGCAACTCTAGACTGTCTCTAGGGGTGACAAAATTGTCCACAACAACGGGTTTGGGCACCTAAATTATAATGATTTATCGTTGTTGCAAAGAAAATCAATGGTTGAAGGTCTTCCTGTTATGAAATGTGAACATGTACCATGTGAAGCTTGTGCACTTGGTAAGCAGCATAGAGAAGAGTTTCCCGTTCATACCGAGAAACGACAATATGATATACTTGAATTAATTCACACTGATGTATGTGGACCTATGCAAACTAGGTCTCTTGGTGGTGCTTCCTACTTTGTTATTTTTATTGATGATAGATCTAGGTATACCTGGGTCTATTTCATTCGAAGGAAAAGTGATATATTTGAGTATTTTAAAGAGTTCCAAACTATGGTTGAAAAACAAACAAGTAAGTACATTAAACTACTCAGATCTGATCAAGGGGGTGAATATAAGTCAGGTGCATTTAACAGCTATTGTAAATCTAATGGGATCCAACAACAGTTCACAGTACCTCATACCCCTCAGCAAAATGGTGTTGCTGAGAGATGGAATAGAACAATGGTGGAGTGTGCTCGCAGTATGCTTCAAGGTAAAAATATTTCTAATGGTTTCTGGGCAGAAGCCATTAATACTGCTATTTATTTGAAGAATCGAAGTCCCACCAAGCAATTAGCTTTTCAAACTCCTTTTGAGATTCTTCATGGTTATAAACCTAATGTCAGTCATTTAAGAGTCTTTGGATGTACTGCTTTTGCACATATTCCTAAGGCTAACAGAAGAAAGCTTGATGCAAAGTCAATCAAGTGTGTTTTTATTGGGTATTGTATGGATCAGAAAGCATATAAATTGTTTGATCCAAGTTCACATAAACTGTTTGCAAGTCGAGATGTGGTGTTTCATGAGCAGACTGATAAATGTGATACAAAGAATGATGCATGGCATATACCTAATAATGATCATGTCAAACTTGATACTTTGGTTAAACAGGAACAGGAACATGTACAGGTACAGGTTCAAGATCAGAATGAGAGCAGCATGAGCACATCCAGTAGTAGCAATTCATCACAAGAGGAAGATTCACCTCAGAGCCAAAGAATCATGGATGGAACTCCAACAAGTATTGTAGCACCAAGAAGGTCAACCCGACAAACCCAGCTTCCTGCAAGGTATAGAGATTATGCCTTGATGTCTAATATCATGAATGTTGTAGAACCAGTTGATTATGAACAAGCTAAAGAACATGAACAATGGAGAAATGCTATGAATGATGAATATGACTCTCTCATGAAAAATCAAACATGGGAATTAGTGGAACTCCCTGAAAACAAAGTTCCAATTGGAAGCAAATGGTTGTATAAATCTAAATTTAAAGCAGATGGTAGCATTGATAAATTTAAGGCAAGATTAGTAGCAAAAGGATATGCTCAACAGGAGGGAATTGATTATGAAGATACTTTTGCACCAGTAGCTAAATTGAATACAATTAGATTACTGATTGCCTTAGCTACAAAACATAATTGGAATATACATCAATTGGATGTCAAATCTTCTTTTTTGAATGGTGACTTAAAGGAAGAAGTTTATTTGGTTCAACCTGAAGGGTTTGTCAAACAGGGACAGGAGCATCTAGTCTGCAGGTTAAGAAAAGCCTTATATGGTTTGAAACAGGCGCCGAGATCATGGTATGTAAAGATTGATACCTTCTTTCTTCAGAATGGGTTTGTGAAAAGAAAAAATGATCCTAACTTGTATGTTAAGAAAGATGAAGAAGGAAATGTTGCTTTAATATCTTTGTATGTGGATGATCTCATTATCACAGGCAGTGCTTACAAGTTAATTGAAGAAATTAAAGTTCAGTTGTCGCAGGAATTTGAAATGAAAGATTTGGGTGAATTGCATTACTTTTTAGGAATTGAGGTATCGAAAGAGCCTGGTAAAACATTGATCACTCAAAGCAAATATACAAAGGAAATTCTTAAAAAGTTCAATATGAGTGATTGCAAACATATGTCAACTCCCTTAGAACAGAATGCAAAGTTGTACAGAGAAGATGGAACTAAAGAGGCGGATGGAACATTATATTGTCAGTTGGTGGGAAGTCTGAACTATCTCACCACTACTAGACCAGACATTGCATACTCAGTCAGTATCCTTAGTCAATTCATGTCTAAGCCTTCAGGAAATCAATGGAATGCTGCAAAGAAAGTTCTTCGATACTTAAAAGGAACAGTGAATTTAGGTATTATGTATACTGATGAATCTGATGTTGCACTGACAGGTTTTTCTGATTCAGATTGGGCAGGAAATCCAGATGACAGCAGATCTACCTCTGGCTATGCATTTCATATAGGATCAGGGGTCGTATCTTGGAGTAGTAAGAAACAACCAACTGTTTCTTTATCATCAACAGAATCTGAGTACAAAGCTTTGACAAATGCCACCTGTGAAGCTATTTGGTTGCGGAGAATTCTTGCAGATCTTGAAGAGGCACAAAGTGGTTCAACATGCATCAATTGTGATAATCAAAGTGCTATCAAATTAGCACATAATCCAATATACCATGCCAGAACAAAACACGTTGAGCTGCAATACCACTTTGTAAGTGAGAAAATTGAGTCAAATGAAATTGAATTAGTATTTTGTAATACCATGAATTAGTATTTTGTAATACCAAGGATAATATGGCTGATATATTTACTAAGCTTCTTGGTAAAATCAAATTTGAAATTTTTAGAAGTAAATTAGGTATTGTAGAAAATCCATTTCTCCATTAAGGGAGGATGTGAGAATAATCTAGATTAATGCAGAAATAGATTTATTTTTGAGTTGTTGAACGAGAGCTTTTATTTAGAATTTGGTTCCATCTATTTAGGTTTGTTTCCTCCAATTCAGGAGATTAGGTGAGTGCACTCTGCTATATAAATGTAATGTAATCGTGAAGTTGAAATCAATTATTCAGTGAGCTTTGTCTCACGATTTTGTGTTGTGCTGTGCGTTTGTTTTAAGTGTTCTCTAATCATTCCGTTACAACTCCCTCTTAATATTTAATCAAAATCACTTAAATTATTTAAGAATTACATAAGAAATTAAAAACATAAGATCCCCTATGTCTATTAAAATACAAAGTATTTTTCGGAACCTAATGCCCCTGCATCAATTAATCAGAAATATCCGTTCAACATCACATCAATAAAATCTTAATGATGTAATTAATCCAAAAAACATTTATTTAAAAAACTTAAAATTAAAAATTCTTTCAACGGGCATAAAAACACCTATAAATTAGGTAAATTACTTAACGCTAGGAAAGCTTGGAAATTAAAATAAATTTACAGCAACACATAAAGGCTCTGAAAAACGTGGACCAGAAAAGTTAGTGGCATACATTCATATTTGACAGGCAACAGAGCGCTTCCAAAACGCTGTGTGTGATGTATCACTGAGAAGCAGAATATACAAAATGGATCGGAGACTTGTATTTCACTGAGTGGGTATTGAATAAGTATATATATTGGTGTTAGAAGCATGCATCGTAAGAGCTTCGGAAGCTATGGCTAGGCATTGACTTACGACTGCTGAAAATCCACGGTGCCCTTCATTTTGCAATTATTATTTTTATGCAAACATCGACCTGTAACATCTACAGTAAATCGACAACTTATCTTTATGATGATAAGTTTTGAACGGGGCGAAGTCCGGTTACAATGGAAGTCATTGTCAGTAAAAATATAATATATGACATGTGACAACACGCATCAAGGTGCATATTGTTAGCAGTGTAGCAGGGCTTTTATTTAAGAAGACTTTGAAAATTATTTTTATGTTGAGGGAGTCAATGGGGCAAATTCCGTTCACACTGAAAGATATGTTACAACTTTACTATTTAGTTAATTAAATCCAAATAAGATTTTACTATTTTAGTAATTATTTTCAAATAAGATTATATATTAATAAAATTTAATGCAAAATCATTTATTGAAGTCTTTTTTTTTTAAATAAATTATAAAAGTGAATTTGATATTTCTATATTAATCAAACTTAATGAAAATCAATTAATTAAAGTCATTTAAACAGAAAATAGCTATTCTTATTTTAATAAATATAATTTAAGCATTTTTTTTCTAAAATTGCCAAAGGTATATTTTTATATCAATTTTATTAAAAAATTTAGAAAAAATATTAAATTGGTAAATAGTAATCATTGATATTCTACAATGGTAAGGTAATAAAAATTTGAAAGATGTTAATTCTATATATGTATTAAAATAAAATAAAATAATAAAAAATACAATTGAAATAAGAATAAAGAAGAATTAAAGAGTGAGTTACAAAATGAAATAAGTTATCTCATAGAAGCAAAGATGTTGGGCAAAATAATTGAACATAAACATAGGTTGATTAGTATCAAGGAAGAATCTTTATAAATGAAGGTTTCATTTCAACAAAACCAAATTGAGTTAAGGAAAGAAGTTGAAAAAGTAAAAGAACCAAAAAGGAAAGAAAATGAGCCATAATTAGAAATAGAAAATATATTATTAAAGATACAAATCATAAGGATAATAATAAATAGGAATTTGGGACACTATGAATATGTTTTTGGAACTATCATAGATTTCTATGGTGTAAAGAATTCACGTGAAGTTGGATCCCAAGTGAGATTGATATTATTTTTCTAGTTGAAACCTAGGAGTGTGATAAGTCTAATGTCCTTCACTGAAAAATGATTCATTTTGTGGTCCTCATGGAAAGGGAACTGCCATTGTGGAAGGATCGAAGGTGCAACATAATGTTTCTCCTCAAATTTGACTTCATAAGCTAGATTTTTTCAATCAACACATTTGGTTAAAAATCTCACACATGAATACTAAAATTATTTACATAGCAATTTCTTATTTCATGTCTATCAATTCTACTTTTTATAAGGGAAACAAGCTAGATAAAAATTAGCCCTATAATATCTGAGAACAACATATTTATAGTTAAGAAATGAAGGTAGTATCCTCTTTCTAGGAGATATCAATGTTAGAAGTATAACTAACTAAGTTATTCTTCTAAGAAATTATTCCAACCCTATACCTTTATTCCTAAATGAGGTCCTTGTTTAGCTATTAGATGCAAATAAAACTTTGAAGACATACTAGAGAACTTGTTTAGTTATTAGGATCTAATAAATTAATGAATTGGTCAAAATCAAACTGAATGATTTCTATTCATGGGCTTGAAAGTAGTTTCATGGACTATATATTTTTTACTTTCCTTGTTCAAACCAAATATTTATTTTTAACCTCATAGATGACTATGTGTCTAACTCAAATCCACTGGGGCTTCACTAGGGGAGCAATACCATACCACTTGCATTCATATTGGGGATACATATTGAGGAAAAAAAGACATAATATATTGAGCATATAATAGGGAGTAAAGGGTTTTTATATTCGTGGGTATAAAAAATGGAGGCCAAAGTAAATGGAAAAATATAAATGGGTATAAAAAATGTTAATAAAAAAATGGATACCTACAATATCTAGTGAAATTATGAGTTTTTTAAATTGGGAAGGTGTATTGGGTTCATATTGGTAAGAGATTAAATATTGTGATTCTTAGAGGTATTTTCCAATATGTAGTCAAATTAAGGGTATTGTTTAGTATGTCACGAATGCACGTGCTATGTCATAGGTTCATTGAGTAAAGCTCACGTGCTCAAATCATAGAACTTTAATCCTAACTCTAAACTTTAGTATGCTCAAAAGTCTTGTGAAAGAATATTTTGATAACCAAAGGCACTTACCTTTTCACAAAATCAAAGTTGGTCTTTTTAAAAAAAATGAACATTTATTTAAACCTCTTAAATTATAAGAATAATATCAAATACCTACATCATAATTTTACTACAATCCTTTCTACTCCACTGAAAAGTTTTCTATCAAGGTGTCACGTAAAAAGAATAATAAAACTTGTTAAGAAATGGAACACAACACATGCACAGAAATATGATGGAAACAAGCATGAAGTCATCTCACCTAATATTCACATCAATATCATAAATATATAATACAATGGGCGATGCCACCTTATGGAATGATTCTCTCTAAATCTAATACCTAGCATGGTAACAAGGGTAGGCAATTTTACTAACTAATTAGTCATCATTTGAGAATATATTACTAAAATATAAAAGATAATATAAATAAAGGTGATAATTATATTTAATAATTGGTAATATAATCCATAGGAGAATATTTCTCCCCTCATTTTCAAGTCTAAAAGATAATACCAACGTAGATCCATCTTAAATATGGATCTAACATGAGCTGAGAGGGATCCAATTTCTTCACATGCAAATTTTTTTATGAGCCGACATTATTTAAATCTTTTTTATAGTTATTTAATTTTTGTTATTTTTTATATTTTTAAAATTTTTATTTTGGGGAACATGAGAAAATTTTCAATTTTGATGATCACGGTTACACATCATACTGGGTTGGGATGTAGAATAAGCCTCTTAGCTCAATAAATAAATGTGATAATTAAACTTAATGATTGGTAAGATAATCCATAGGATAATATTTCTCCCCTCAATTACAAGTATATATTTTTATACGGACTAAGTAATAAATGCTAATGAAAAAGTTGATAAAATGGATTTTTTAAAATCTCTAAGCTAAAATTCAATAAAAAAATTGTTTTAAAAACCATCAAAATTTGATGTTGGATTTTTCATCCAGAATGAATTGAAAAACAACTAAAATATGAAAGTGTACCATTGCAAATGTTTGAAATTTTCCAAATTACTACATTTTGATCAATTAACAATTGAATGGTTAGAAAAAGCTTACATCTTTTGCTATTTTTCTAATTGATGAATATGTAATATCACGACTAAAATACGCTATAAATATGGAATATGTAATATCACTACTAAAATAAGCTATAAAAATGGTAGTGGTAGTTTGGGTTAAACATAATTTAAAATATATAAGTTTATGAACATTAAATAAATGTTGAATAAACTTCAAATATATGAGCATCCCTACATTTTAAATCCAATGATACTCATTTGTCCATGTTTTGTATAATGCTCAAAACACCCTTCAATTCCTTAAGCATTTTAAAAATATTGAAGCGATATCAACAACGAAGTCATTAAACATTCCTGAGCAGAACAATCACATACCATTGACACATCCAAAGAGCTTAAAAGTACAACTGATATATGAACAGAAAAACACAGACTAGTCAGTTATAAAAGATAGCAGATACATAAGACATAATATTCATAATGCTAGCACACATGAGTTCTCATCAGATCCAGTAGTGGAGTCAAAACATTGGTTTGTATTCATTCTCAGAATCATGCATTCAATGCAATACAATTATCTCTTCTCCTCTTGGAGTCCCGAAAAAAGGTCTATAAATTGTCCCTGGAGGGAGTACTTATAGAACAAAAAGTGACCTTTGGGTGGCCCTGTCCTTTCAGATTCCTGACTGTTGGCATGGCCTGCAACCCAGGTGATGTTGCGACCTGCGACTTGGTTCTATTTGCGACCTGTGATTGGGTCCTGTTTGCGACCTGCGACTAGGTTCTGTTTGCAACCTGTGACCTGTAACATTGTTCCTTGTCAAGGAAGCAACTGTGTGATGGAAAGGCCCGGGACTTATATCTGTTGTTGTTCCCTGAGGTATGTATGTCAGGTCTGATAGTCTGTGCCCACTAGAGTGACTTGCAGTGTGTCTTCTCCTGACTTGTAAAAACACTCAAGAGCATTTGGAATCAAAGTGCGCCTCTTTACAAAGACTATATTGGATAGGGAGGCTAGCTTGGTGTAGATCTGGAAGGGTGCGATGATGAATTCATCAATGTTTTCCTTTGAGGCCGGGAGGTCTTGCGAAATAGCTTCTTACCTTATGGGTTCCGGAAATGCTTGGATGTCTTGGGTCACCTCCTCCCTTGTCTTCTGGGTGTCCAATGCTCCCAAGGAAGGGATGTGATGTACCTCCGCCATCGAATTGATGCCACTGATCCAGTGTTCATAGGCAGACATCACCTTTTCCACGTCCTTTAAAATCTTATCCTTGGATTATATTTTCATCTGTATCTGTACTTTGTTGTTCTGCATGTAGATCCAATCCTACTTAGGCAGGGTGTCAGGAGCCTGTGGATACTTTACAGGCCATTCAAGCATATTGTCTAGTGCAACAAAGGCTTATTTTAGTTGTGCAATCTTCTTCTTAGTCTCTGCTTGAGCCCTTAGAAGCAGGGAAACCGTTTTCTTTATAGCAAACATCTCCTCATATACCTGCTTCATGGCAGCCACCAAAGTAACCAACTCCCCTTGAATGGTGATTGATAACCCGTTGGCCTGGGTGGTTGTGAATTGGAGCCTTTGATTTTCTACTTCTAATGCTTTCTTTTCCTATTCAACCTAAGCTGCCTTCTGCTCGGAGGCCTGGACTATGTTTTGTAGGGACAATATCTCCCTACTCATCCTGCTGACATTATCCTCTGTGGTTACTGCGAAAGCAGTTCCCGTTGATGCAATCATGATGGGGTTAGTCCTAGTTTCTAGGACTATGTCCTTTTTTGTGGTGACTGTGAGG
Organism: Pinus albicaulis; assembly: GCA_034641835.2. NCBI lineage: Eukaryota > Viridiplantae > Streptophyta > Pinopsida > Pinales > Pinaceae > Pinus > Pinus albicaulis. The sequence continues at coordinate 36,114,742 of MU968363.1, forward strand.
GTCTCGTCTGGATTCCATGTGAGGCACCTTCTCTTCTCCTCTCTGATCTTATGTGTGAACTGGTTATAAGACAGTCTTGTCAGGTCTAATACATCATCTTCCTATTCTTCTGGGATGCCAAGTTCTAAGAGCGGGAGGTGTACACCCGTCATGGGAGTTGTTGGGGGTAATTCATTATGAGGCAGCTATGTTTGTTCCCCAGTCTTCAGCAGTGGTGTCTTGCTTCCCTCTGCTTCTTTGGAAGAGCCTTCCTGCAACTTCTGATTTTATTCTTCCTTCCTCCTCCTTTCGGCCTCTTCTTTATCATGTTCCTCCTTCAACCTGCACTTGATCTCCTTCTTCTGTCGTTCTTCTTCTTCCTTCTTCTTACATTCTTCTTCCTTTTTCTTCTTGCATCCTTCTTCCTCCTTCTTGCGGGCCTCCTCTGCTTGCTTTTTCTTCCGTTACTCTTTCTGCTATTTTTTTAGATGTTCTTCAGCCTACTTCTTTCACTTATATTCCTCCTGTTGTCATGCTAGGGTATCTTGGGTCGTTTTTAGTTCTTCCTCTCACATCTTCTTTTCAACCTCTTGTTGTGACTTAGCCTTTCTGTCCCTTCTTTCCTATTCATCTTTAGGGAGATCACCGCCTGTAGTATTCTTTCGTTTTTTCACTTTGGAAGATGAAGCTCCCCCTACCGGGTCCTTTATTTTTATCATATCTTCCCTCTCTTCTAAATTTTGGTCATCCTAACCCTCTTGATCCCCACTCAGGTCAGCTGATTCTTCCAGCAATGCTTGCCTGTCTTTTTTGTACCAGTTTCTAACTTGTTCCTCAATAGGGCATTCCGTGTGTTGGTACTTCCAATTGAAATTGGCCCATTTACAGTGTGCAAGGACAATCCTTTTAGGATCATATGATCTATGGGTGAGGGTTACGAAATAAAAACCATTGATGTTCTCCACCTCGACTTATAATTATTTGAAATCCTTAACAGTGTAGGCACTAATAGTAAGTGGGAGGGTAGGGCATGGCTTCTTTTTTGCTTTGCTGAGGACCCTGGAGAATCCGCTCGACATTTGATAGCACACCCCTTGTAGAAATAGTTTATTAGTGACATACTGGGGTAGTGCATAAGGCACCTTGAATGATCTGAAGACCTTGATAAAGGTACTCTTTGTAATGGGAAACTAGTTGGCCACCTGGGTTACTGTTTCCATAGCCTGCCTGGACATGCAAGGGGCATATTTACTGAAAAGCTTTTTGTAGAGTGTGGGGATGAAATTGTGTGAGATAGATTCCATATCTTTCTTGTACCTAGAAGCCCAGAATACGTTCAGATCTTTGTGAAAGGGCCCACCATGCTTCACATCCCAGTTATGTGACCATCCTTCAAAATGACATCTCGCGCAAACTACGTCTAAAAGGTAAGAGACCATGTTGAATTCTGATGCGCATCCCTCTTTTAGTGCCTATGCTACTGATATGTTTTCTCTAAGAGCCAATACTACCAGGTAAGCCCAATTGAAATGGGTGTCGTAGGAGGTGATTGCATACATGAGTGGGACCCAAGCCCCATTGAAGGTAGTGGCATCCTTTCGGCCGTACATTCTGCACATATTTGCTGCAACGAGCTTATAGAACTTCCCGAGGCCATCTGTTTTATACTCCTGGTCCTTTTTTTCCTTAAACTTCTAGGGGTCCTCCCACCAGCCCTTCAAGGTTTCTGGAACTGGTAATTCATGTGTGGCCACCCAATCAGTGTTGAAGGATTCTTCCTTAGCAGGGAGTGCATAGTAGACTTCTGCTTCTTTCCCAGTCAGGTTGGAAAAAAATTTCCCTGAGTGGTTGCGGATGACCTAGACCTTGGAGTCAATTTTCTGGAGGATCCATTCGATGAATTCTGCGCATGGGAATATTGGTGGATGAGTGCCTACGTAGTGAAGCTTGGACCTTTTAACCTAAATATATACATTGGTCCGCGAGATCTTCTAGGAATTTTGGATTCATGAATTCGTGACATACTTGGTACCAAGTCATCTTATCTTCTTTCCCAAAGACACAGGTGATGTATCCATAGATAGGGGGTGGAGGAGGAAGCATATCCTCTCCTGACATCTTTATCTCTAGGATTTTTTTTCTCTTCCAAAATTCTGGAGGCCCCATATCTCTTGAGGCCGAAGAGATGGAGACACACTCGAGCTTAGCTTCAATATCCCGTGGCATGTTCAAAAAACAATCCCACGATAAGATAGACAACATGATAAAAAAAATGTGACGAGATTGACCAGACCTCTAAATAATTTGACTGCTCAGGTTAAGTCTCTACGACCCCTTCTGGGCACTAATTGTAGGATTAGGGAGGTTTGTGACTTGGAAACCTAGCGACCAGGTCACATGGTCGCGAGGTCCCACCTGCGTGAAATATCTGAAAATTGCGACTCTGCGACTTGGAGACCTGCGCCTAGGTTGCAAGGTCGCGATTTGGGTGATTAGTCAATGATCTATGACCTAGCTACCTTGCGACTTAGTGACCAGGTCGCGAAGTTGCAAAGTCACATGGTTACGGGGTTGCATTAGGGATTTCTGGGAGAAATATAAGTGATCACGACCCGTAGGGAACAAGGTGAAAGAAAGGAAAAAAATCCAAGGGAGGTGGGTAAATCAGGGTTGATGGTCTTCTGAGGAAGCCATGGAGAGGTGTCTGAGGTATATTGAGGAAAGGAAAGGCTCACGAGGGGCCAGGAAGAGAGTATTTTAGAATAGGTGAGACGACAACCCTAGCTAGAGAGATGGTAAGCATTGGGGATGAAAATGGATGGGGCCAAGGGTAATTAATAGGCTAGGGCATGGGGTAGGTGAGGCAACATCTAAACAAAATTGGAAACAGCAAGAGGATTAGGCAACTTACCCAAAAAAAACGTGCTCCAGTTAGCTTGTCAGAGGCTTTGTTTTCTCCATTGCGCAGGTTGAATGCGACCTATGCGACCCTTTTATTTATAAAAGGGTTGCACATGTGGTCATTTAATGCAAGTCGCTAAGTCACAAATTAGGGCTAGTCGAGCAAGGATGTGACCTGGTGACCTAGAGGTCGCTAGGTCAAACAGTCGGAAATGTAAATATTTTAGGCAAGAATGCGACCTTGAGACCTCGCAACCTGGAGGATGCAAGGTCACTAGGTCGCATAGTCACAATACGAGTATTTTTATAGAGCTTGTGACCTTGCGACCTCACGACTTCGAGGTCGCATGGTCACTAGGTCACTTAGTCGTAAATGTGTAATTTTGATCAAGATTGCGACTTTGCGATCATGCGACAAGTCTCAAAGAAAACAAGTCATGAATTTAGCTTTGAAGGAAAAATTCTTGAAAGGGAATTTCTCAAGGTTCATGGCTAAGGGCACTTTGGACTTACCTTCACCAAAGAGATCAGGGGATCTGAAATTTTAAAGTGGGACTAAATTTTGGAGGGTGTTATAGCGGCTACAACACAATCAATAATGAACTTTGCAAGATCAACAGTATTGACAACTTGGCTCGTCTAGGCTTCCACGATAAGAGTTGACAAGCGATGAGCAGTCTTACGGAACAATCACCATCTGTCGCATATTTTTATTTCGGATATCCATCAGTGCCTAGGAAAATGGTCTAAATACTGAATGTGTTCAAGAGCTGATATAACAACTTGAGATGCTTCACACAAATGGATCGCACATTGTAACCTGTATTTGATGCTCTTGAATCCCAAATAAAAACAAGACCCATCAACGTATAAATATTCACACAATCAAATTACCCATTCTTTCTCTTGGCACTGAAGAATGTCAAGAAAGACTAATTTAAATTATGCCAAATTGTTCAATACTTGGTTTTTCACTACAGAAATCTCACAACAATAAATTAATGAAACTATCCACTATCATTCAAGCATTAAAAAAAATCCTTGTCCATTTCTGGTTGTTGGTTGTTCATCTGTGTTGTTCATATATAAGTGTCTTAGTTGTCCCTTTTATGTTGGAGTTTATCTTATTAAAAAAAAGTTGTCAGACTGTTTAATTCTAACACACTTGAAATTAAACCACGAGCATATTTCTCATTTACTACCCTTACCCAACATTCTTGAGTCAATGCAGTTGCATTGATTACGGTCTACACCTTCACAATAGACTGCTCGTCATGCTTCCTTGGCTGCTACACATATGCTCATCACATTGTCTAACTTCTTCATATTTTATTAGAAACATGAATAACTGCAAAATTTCCACTCAGTAGCTATTGTCTACTTCACAAGGCCAAGAACTAGTCAGCACTTCAGCAATTAGATCTTGGTCGTCTATTACTTTCTCAGTGAACGCATCAAATAATTTGTTGGACGAGTGATACCTTGGAAATCAAACTGCTCCAAATACGAAATGAAATATCCAACGCTAAAAGCTTCGGCTGTATCTACCATTTGTAACAACACATCCCTAAATCGTTTGCCATCAGTGTCCAAATCATTATTATAAAATTTCTTGCCCACTAGTAGTCGCCAAATTAAATTGGTGGTGAGGTTAAAGAAGGAATTTCTAGATTTACAGCAAATTTTTCGTTGTCACTCTCCTCCCAAATGGAAAAGACCAAATCAGAGATCACCGTGTAGTAGTAGATGGCAAATTTTGTACTCATGCACATCGCTTCCGCTTACAGAGTGACAACACGAACAAAAAAACACGGAAATGTGCACAACATTCACCATTGAACACAGGTCTGTATGATATGCTCGACACCAAAACAATATACAAATAAACACACAAACAAATTCACCAACAGTAATCTATGTACATAATTAATTTAATCCTCATATTTTCTCCATCCTCCTGGGCTCTCCCTAAAGGAAGTTGTTGGCTCGAGGGGTCCTGACCTAGGTTCAGAGGTTAAGGTTTGCCAACAAACCCCTATACTACTGGCCCTTTCAGTAGTGACCTACTTGCGCATGCCAAAGTCTCACCCGAAGCAGTATGGGTGGGTGCTGGAACTAGGTTTCCGCACCCTGAGAGAGAGAGAGAGAGAAAGTAAATCGAACCATTCAGAAACTATCAGATCTACGTAGTCAGAGGTCGTTTGCAGGACTTTCAATGATTAACCAGAGTACAGTTTTACCAGATTATATAATAGGCTCGCATCCACGTGCGGATAGCCAAGTATAAGCATAAAAAAATATATTTGCAGCAAACTTAATTACATTGCAGATACAGTTATCATAACACAGATAATTCACAACTCATAAACACGTATCATTCATAGCTCGTTACAGAATCACATATAATGCGAGCCCATAGTAATCATAACCAGAAAACTCAAACAACATCAGATATCCATAATACTTCACATATATTACTTATTAAAAGTCTCTTACATTTCCCAAACCCACCTACGCACACATCCAGCAGGGTCCACACACAACAGGACTGAGGATCTCCGCGTACACAGCCTGCAGGAGTCCTTTCCCTAAAAACCCAACAGATCTACTAATTTGCAATTCATATCAATCTTAATCCAAGTCTGTCTTACAAATCAAAAAGGTTCAACTACTTATACTATTTTAGCCTACGCATCCAATAGTCTGCAAACCGTGGTTTGTGGACTCTTGGTCTACCCTTGACCCATTTACAATGAATGAGGGGCTTTGACCCACCCCAAAACCCCTGTGTTAGACTAAAAATATACAAAATTGGACCATATTCACAGCTCTTGTAGGAGATCTTGTTCCAACAGGATTCAAGCCCATAGACGCTCTGATACCATGATAAAAAGAAGAGATTCACACACAAAGAAAATAATTTCTATTACAAAAAATACAATCACATGAACACATCACAATATTTATGGTGCTGGTGAGATCCAACCACTTCTAAATATGAATAGGGAGGTTGATATATTCTCTCAACATCCACCTGCAAATCTTCAACTAACTCTAATATGAGTATGGAACAATTATCTTCCAACAAAATCAAAGCCATATTTTTCAAAGCAACACCATATTCTGAGTAGGATTATGAACCATTTTTGTAGTTATAATACTTTAAGTGTGCTAATCAAGGTGTCTATTTGTGTCCTATATTTGAGAATTACATTTTATTTATATATTAGATGTGTGATATTTATTTTAGTAGAAGCATATTTCATTTATAGATTAGATTTATATTTATAAGATTGAATTTATTTCAATAAATTATATATATATTTTTTTTTTTTTTTTAATAATTAAATTATATTTGCTTTAGAGATTATTGATAGTCATAATAGTCGATAGTAAATTATCCTCGTATTTTATCTTTCAGCATTTGTTTATTTTTTCTCTCCATAATTTATTTATATATTTATTTATTTGCATTTTTCATCAAAATTGATGTGATTATTTATTTCTTTATTAATATTGATTTGGTATTTGTTTGCTTCATTATTTATTTTTTCTTTTAATATTTGTGGGACTATTTTTTTTTTTCAATACTTATTTAATTATTTATTTCTTTATCAATATTTGTGCGAGTATCTATTTCATTACTTATAGGTGTGTTTGTTTAAAATACAACTCTATGTTAGACACACTAATGGAACTAGAAAGTATATTTTGTATATTCAGTGCATAGTACCTACATAATACCTTGCAAGTAAAATGAGAACTCTTGGTTGAAAAAAATAATGCACATGCTATTTACTTTCCTTGTTACCAATTAGATAGGTAATTAAAGAGTTGATTAATCAACACCTCTCTTCATATTAGAGATAAAAATACAAGAGAGCTAAATAATAAAAGATGTATAATATAGTAACAACACATATAGACCATGCACACCATTATTTACTCTAGAAAACCCCAATTGGGAAAAAATAGCCCAATAATAGATTTATTACCTTTTGGCTTAAATGTAGGCAACCTCACCAACACCCCTGCATGGTCCTAGTGAGTCTTGTTGGAAAATTTTTAGCATTACTGAGAGAGGATGTGAATTAGTAGTGTGACTTCTTAACAATTTTTACCAGTTTAAAACTTCTCTATTGAATCATGCATATATTAATTAACAACACATTATATTTCTTCATAAACATAAACCATATATGCAACTAAAATAAGATAACCATGAGAGCAACAATAAACAACACATTAAATGACAGTAGGCAGGGCTACCTCTAGTATCCTATTCAATTTATTTCCCAAAGTAATAATAACAGTATGAGGTCTACACTCATACATAGGAAGATGCTTCCACAAGTATGGTTGGCCCAAAAAAAGATCACAAACTTCAAGGGGAGAAACATAAAACAATACATAATTTGTGAAGGGGTTGATGCTATAGGGAAGGCGATATTTTTGGCTAACGCAAATATCTCACCCTTCATGGATTCACCTGATGGTGTATGGTTACAGGTGTGGAATTGTTCACAGGCCCAACTACTCAATGACCTCTGCAAAGATGAGGTTATTTTCACTCCTATTATTGACAATGAAACGCAGTGGAGGAAAATTTATCCACATTTGTGAGTGGAAGATATGCTCACCCTCCAATAGATATTTGGCTTCCTTGTACTGGACCTTGGTGGTAGCAATGGTGGAACTATATTTTTCATCAAGGATTTGTTTCCCTTTGTCGATATCTGGTTTAACGTTAGAATATGCATATGAATTTGAAACTTTCATCTCATCCACCAATGCCTAATTTTCACGAAACGCATTTGTGTTATGGGTGGGGTTCATGGGAAACTATTGTTGTTGTGACAAACACCCTCAAAACTTTTACCTACACTTCAATTTTGGAGCCTACTTTCGATCCTATGATCTATCATTCCTTGATTTCTTTGGTCGCTTCATGTTTGGTTGATGATTTGCTAAGTTCTTAAGAAATGTTTTGGGTCTTAAACTTCCAGAGTTGTTTTGAGGAACTAAAAGACTTTTTTTTTGCAAAATGAAGAGACTAAACATTAGGGGAATTTTGAGGTCTAAAATGGGCCTCCTAAGAAAAATACACAACTAAAATAAACTTTATAAGAACCAATAGGATTCAAGATTATGATGTCAACCATGGGGGACAATTCACCATTTTTGGAGTAAAAAAGTAAAAAGATTAAAAAATAATAAAATAACAAAACCACTTTTTCAACTCGTATTTTGAACTTATCTCCCTAAGGGTCTACTCAAATTTCAAGCAGGAATATTCATTGGATGCAAAATTTAATTCCTCATCATAGGAGTACCATTGTTGCATAATTTTGATGGACCCTGCTACATGAAAAATGAGAAATACATAAAAAACGTGATTGCAATCACATTTTTTTATGTATTCCTCATTTTTCATATAGAAAAGTCCATCAAAAGTATGCAACATAGGTACTCATTGGATGAGGAATTAAATTTTTCATCCAACGAGTATTCCCGCTCAAAATTTAAGTAAAACATTAGGGAGATAAGTTCAAAATACGAGTTGAAATATTTTTTTTTCCTTTTTCCCTCTAAAATTTGGTGATGTAATCAAATCTTATTTTATTATTTCCACTCTTCTTTTATAATTTCCTTAGGAGGCCCATTTTAGACCTCAAAATTCCCCTAATGAAAGTTCCGAACCAATTTAACCATTTTTTTCAACCTCCTCTCCGACATCTTCGAGACAAGGTATTATGATTGCCAAACAAAGATCGTATGCCAAATTTACGACCTTGGGAAGTTGATGTTCCAAATTACCCCAATGGTTCCCACAAGCTTTTGGCGCTTCATCTCCTAGGGTTATATTTTTAGATTTTTAGGGTTTCACATTGTTTCTTAATGATTAAAAGGTCATTGAGCCTCATTGTAACACAGTTCAGAGGCATGTAACCACCACATCTCTTCTTAGAGATAATCTACCATAGCATGAGCTAGTTTATTTCCATTTAACTTGTAACAGTGTTTCAGTATATTATTATTAATGAATTGAAGCTTTTTTTTTGTATCTTTGTACTTTTTTCATATATTTATTTCATTTCATTCCTCCATGAATCTGGATTATTGGTATTAGAGATTTATGCTATTTATTTGTTTTTTTCTGTGCATGTCCCCAATGAGGTCGGGAAATAAGGAGTTAGGGCTTGAACTGGTTGAACCTTTGCAAGACTAGGCTCGCCGACCCCGACGAGATCCCATGGAATAAGAAAATAAAGACAAGGGAGAAGGAGATCATTTCAAAATAGTTTTCAAAGAATCCCTCGAGTGAGAATGGAACAGGATGATGGATAACTTTGCCCAGATCCTGGATTCCCACAGGAAACACATCATCATCTAGCAACCACTCTAGAGGCACCACTCCCTTTAAGGTACAAGTAAACTTTGACATTCATGTATTTAAAGGCAAAATAGATGCATATGCTATATATAAATGGTTAAATATCTTGGAAGAATATTTCTCGGTTCATGATTTTTCCAATAGGGAAAATATTACTTTTGCACTCCTCAAAGTGCCCCCCATGTCAAGGAATTGTGGGCATCCTATTGTGAGTAGAAGGAAGAGAGGGAACCCTCACTATTGTTAGTTGCACCCACTTGGAATTCTTTCTAAGACGCCATGAAGGAACAATATTACCTTTTCAAGAGCTATGAAGACAAGTGCATATAATGGACTACATTGCGGCAGTAAAAGGATCAAGATGTGTATGAGCTGACGAATATTTTCCATACCCTACACACAAAGTTGGGTATCAAATATTCTAAGAAAAATTTTGTTCTCAAGTACCATGGTTGTTTGCACAAATACATTTAGGAGGAAATTGAGGTCCTAGACATCTCCTCACTTAGTTGAACATACCGATATGCTTCCAAAACTGAGCATAAATTCAAGAAGAAGAAGTGATAATTTGGATTTGCAAACCCAAAGCAGAACAAAGGAACCCCCAAGCCAATAGGAAAAGGGAAGAGCTAGGCCACGACCCCTAGGAAAACTCCTCAAAGCCATGGACCAAGAATAAGTGGAAGGTGAAGAAGGACACTAGCAAGTGGCGTGGGTTTCATAAAACTCAAACCCACAACAAAAATGTATGTCACGCAAAGAAAACATCGATGGCCAAGATAAAAGACTCATAGAAATATGCATGCTCCGATTCTGAGTTAGAACCCGATATGGGAATCGACAAAGGGAATAAGATCATTGACGTAGAACCCACTGCGGCGGTAGCCACCACCAAGCTCAAAAATGAAAAACCCGAGGATGCAGAGGAGGGATATTTCCTCTTCCATGCATAAATGTTGGTAAAGGGTTCACTGGTACAGTCATCATTAACAATGAGATCCAAACCCCAATTCATACACCATTGGGTGGCTACACCGAGGGTGAGATATCCATGTTAGCCAATAATTTCGCTTGCCTTATAGCATCAGTCCCTTTGTAGATGAGTTATTATGCAATTTTTCCTCTATGGAAGAACATGACATTCTATTAGGTGAGTCATACCTATGGAAGGATCATTTTGTATATGAATCCATACCTCGCTCTGTTATTATTACTTTGGGTAAGAAATTGCATAGGATACCAGAGGTGGTGTCGCCTACCACCCTTACTTTGATCTCTATTAAAAAATGCATTAAGATCATTTCCCAGAATGGCGCTTTTTTATTCCTCGTGATCCTCCCTCAAAACAAGAGGGATATTGTTTCCACATCTACAACCTCTAAGCAGGGCTCCTCTGCATAGCAATAGTAGATGGAAAATGTTTTGGAGGAGTACATGAACATATTCACCTCAACCATAGAGGTTCCCTTACACTGTCAGGTCAAGCACTTCATTGACCTGACCCTAGGTGCACACTACCTAATAGAATGATCCATTGACGCTCTGTTATGGAGAACAATGAAATTAAGAGGTAGATTAAGGAGTTTTTGTTGAAAGGGCACATTAGGAAACTTTTATCACCTTGTGGGAGCCCAATCGTGTTGGTATAGAAGAAGGACGGAAACTGGAGGCTATGTATGGACTATCGAGTGCTGAATAAGATCACTTTCTGGAAAATGTATCTAATCCCATGGATTGATGACCTTCTAGAATAGCTCATCGGAGGAAAATATTTCAAGAATATTGACTTGAATTCTGGTTACCATTGGGTACCAATCAAAATCTCTGATGTGTGGAACATTCAAATCCAAGGGTCATTTCGAAAGGCTGGTCATGCCTTTCGAGTTGACGAATTCTCTCGCAACCTTCATGAGGCTGATGGACGACATCTTGTGGCCCTTCACTAACTCGTTCATGGTCGTATATTTGTACATCCTAAACTTTAGCCAAATTTGAGAAGATCACCTACACCATATTCAATAAGTCCTCCAAACCCTGCAACAACACAAATTATTTGCCAATTTGGAGAAATGCATTTTTGGTATGAACCGAGTTCAATATCTGGGGTATGTAATTGATGAGAAGGGTGTTCATGTGGACCTAACCATGATACAATTTATTCGGGATTGACCAACCCCAACCACTCTAACAGAGCTCCATGTTTTTCTGGACCTTGCCAATTTCTATTATAGGTTCATGTTGCGATTCTCTCATGTCACTTAGCCTTTGAGTCAAGTTACTAAGGGCAGAGCGAAAGAAAAGTTATTTTGGTATGAATCACAATAGAAGGTGTTTGTTGAGTTGAAGCATCGCCTCTACTCTGTCCTAGTCCTCAAATTACTAGACTTGTATTAACCATTTGAAATTGAGATAGATGCCTCTAACTATGCTATTGGTATAGTTCTAACCTAGCAAGGGCATCCAATGGCATATCATAGTGAGGAATTTTCAGGTATCGTCCAAAGGTATGCCACCCATGATAAAGATATTTATTCCACTATTTAGTCTTCCCAATAATGGAAGCATTACATTCTGGGGAAGGAAATGGTCATTCACACAAACCACCAACCCCCGCAGTTCATACAAACATAACAAAATTTTCAGAACAATCGCCATCAATAATGGTCCACACATCTGTAATAATTACATTTGAACATCAAGTATAAGAAGGGAAACATCAATAATGTTGTAAAATGCCTCAACATACAGTCGTTTAGGATGCTGACCACTGTGCTCGACTCTTGCGGGCACGAGAATTGGAGATGGTCACATCTTTATAAAATTGATCCATAATTTGGAACCAAATGCCAGATGATCCTGGAAGGCGAGCAAGTTCCATACATTCACCTCCATGACACATGATACACTATTATTCCACCTGGGGCACCTCTGTGTTCCTTCAAGCAAACATGCCAAGATGATTTGGGAGGCGCACTATGGTTGGGTTGCTAGACATTTTGGGGTATGGAAAAAAATTACAACACTGCAAAATAATTTTATTTTCCAAATCTTTGAAAATATGTTGGGAAGTACCTAAGATCTTGCATTTTCTGCATTATTTCCAAACTGAAAATCAAGAAGCAGGACATGTATACGCCCCTGCCTTCTCCTAGTTGACCCTAGGAATCCATATCCATGGATTACATGTCAAGCCTCCCTTCTACCAAGCATGGCCATGACTATGTTTTCATGGTCCTCAACCTAATTTATAATATGTTCATTCTAGAAACTTGCAAGAAGAGTATCACAATAGAAGCCACTGCCAAACTCTTCTTTAAATAAGTATGGGTACACATTCAGATCCCACAGTCCATTATCTCAGATCTAGACAACAAGTTCCTAAGTACATTTAGGTCAAGCCTCTGGTTCTTTTTGGATACCAAGCTCACTAATTTCATGACCATCCACCCCAAACTGATGGCCAAACAAAGGTCATTAATAGGATGATCGTGGATATCCTATGCATGTACAACTCAAAAATTCCATGCATATGGGATAAAATCATCCCCTGTGTCCAAAACAACTACACCAGAGCTCTCCACAACTCAACTGGCCACAACCCCTCTCAGGTGGGGTTGGGATTCTAGCCACTATGTCCCATTGATGTTGCCATACCACTTGCAACTACTTAGGAAGATTTGGCTCATTTCCATTACGAAGCTAATAGAGCTACCGGATTCATTAAACGCATTCATCACATCTATCAACAAATCAATGACATATTAGATAGAGCAAATTCTAAGTAAAAACAACATCATAATCAAGATTGGGCACGAAACAAGTTCTAGGTGGGTGAAAAAGTTTGGTTACTTCCAAAAAGAGCGCCTCATTAGGGCCCACAGCAAGATTTTCCTGCTCTGATATGGGACTTACAACATCATTTATTCTGTGGGAGACAAATATTTTGAGCTCAGTATTACCCCATTCCTTGGCTTACACCTAGTGTTCAATGTGGACCGCCTTCGGCCTTACTTTCCACCATTACTAGGCACATCAGCAATTAAAAAACAACTCATAGCAACAAATCTAAACCTACACTGCATGCAACATGCCACAATTGATCGTATTATGGAAACGTAGATTAAGAAAAATTTCTAGTAGAAGATCCAACTATATCGGGTTGTCAAGGTTGGGCAACTCCTACACTAAGGAGAGTGGCTCACCAGGGACTAAGTTCAGTAAAAGTTTCCCCATCTCATGGAGGACCTCAACGCAATGAGGACCATTGCTTACTAAGGGGGGGGAACTGATCTAGGTGGATACTAGTGGCCACCCACGTATTCCACATGGACCCCCACCGATTTTTCTTTTCAGTTTCCTTAATTGTAGCACAACTTACTATTTTTGGCATTTTTTCGGGTCTTAAACTTCTAGAGTCATTTTAAGGGAATAAAAGATGGTTTTTAGCAAAAACAGAGCGAAAAAAAAAGTTCCAAACTACTTTTCCCAATTTTTTTTACCTTCTCTTTGAGATCTTCAAAACGAGGTATTATGATAGACAAACAAAGATCGTATAACAAATTTACTACCTTGCAAAGTTGGCATTCTAACTTAGCCCAATGGGGCCCACAAGATTTTTACGCTTCATCTCCTACGGCTAGTTTTTTGGATGTTTAGGGATTCGAGTGTTTCTCAATGATAAAAATGACACCAAACCTCATTGTAACACGATTCAGAGCCATGAAGCCACCACATCGCTTCTCAAAGATAAGCTACCATCATGTGAGCTAGCTTATTTCCATTCTTCTTGTAACAATTTTTTAGTACTTTATTATTAATGAATTGAAGCTTTTTCTAGTTTTATCTGTGTGTTTATTTTCATATCTTTATTTCATTTTGTTCCTTCATAAATTTGTATCATCTAGTCTTGTTACTCTCTCTAGAAAATTACATCTATTACTTGTATCTTAAGGTGGTATCCTATTTGCAACTTTGGATGACTCTCTTATTTGACGTTCATCGTGTCCATACAAAGAACAAGGGTGCATCGAACTACAAAATACTACTAGGAATGTGGGTTCACAAGGGCACAAGTGAGGGATGGGAGCTCAACATCCAAATACTAAGAAATCACCCCTCAAGAGGTTTAAGAGTAAATTACCTAGGTAGAGTGGAAACTATTGAATGAAATTTGAAATATCATGACACAAAAGCTCTAGTAGGGGTGGCATATTAGGTTTTTAATCCAACTGGAGGCTAGTATAATCAGTACATGTACACTATAGACATTTATTAATGCTTCAAATTTCTTTTGGGAAAATTTCTTATTGACAAGAATGAAATATTGGAGGAAATATCCCCAACTTTAAATCATATGCAGAGGAACATGATATCGACATAACAAAGGCCCTGATATCTTGAGAAGCAAATGGGCATCCCACCTAATCACACTAACATTATTAGCATGACAAATCTATACTTGTCACTGACATTAACGAAAAGGTTTCTTTTATTCATTCAATGTTAATTCTAAATACCTTGATGGCCTTGTTCACTCCATGGTGAGGGAAAAAAGAATTTGAAGCCTCTAAATTAAAATGAATCGAAAATATTACTCCAACAACCTCATCTTACACATGTCCTACACTCTTTGCTTGTAGTGGATTTGATCAATATTTATTGATTCATATAAATGAAAACTAGAACACTGATACTAGATTTATCTTGATGCTGGACCACACTGGTTAGTTGTAAATTATTAGTTAAAAAATGAATGCAATGAATCTAAAGTAACTCTAAAACAATAATTTTACTATTTGGTTGCAAGTGTTTCTTTTTTCAAACCAAGTTAGTTATTTTGATTTTCGAGGAATTCCTTCTATGGTGTGATGTTGTGTTCCATCCACTAGATCTAGAGATTTGATATCTATAGGGTTCATGTTACAATTGCCATATTTGTGGGTTAATCCATGTGATGTGTAATGATTAATTTACACTAGCTTGTTGCATTCGATCGAATGATAACATATTTTAAAATGGTATACAAATATTTTGATTAAATGGTACGTTTCATGTCACAACAACTATTCAATAACCAATTCTCTATCTATTATTAGGGTAACACATATAGTAAAGAGAAATAGTAATTTGGAATTGAAAAAAACATTCATGAATCAATGCCTTTATATCATACTCATTGCAATATCATTAAGATAGGCATAATAAAGAGAAATGGTAATTCACACTTAAACTCAAGATGGATGAAACAATACTTGAAGTCAAAGAGTATAATTTCAATTTTATTGTTTGTAAATGTTTAAAAACAAACATTTTATTCCAAGAGGTCTTATTTTTTCCATTGTTTCAAATTTCAATGTAAAATTATGGTTTTAGGATTAAATTCATTATGCCAAATGTGCCTTTTAAGCAATGGATCAGCATTGATTTTTTGGCATTGGAGAGAGTGTTGGAGATAACCCCCAACCACCGCCATGAATAAGAAGTGGCAGTAGCCCACACTGAATTGAATTTTTGTGCAGGAAGGACAAGTGGCAGGATTTCAAATCAGAGTTGTTTCACGCAAAAGATCAAAACAGACTACTTGGCCCATTCCCTGCATTTAATTTCCTTTCTGCGTTGACTTACCATTTGTTTGCAGGCGCAACCCGCAACTTTTAATGTTTACCCCTTAAGCCTTTTGACTGAATGTTATTTCCCCACCGATGCGATATCAGTAGGACCCACACTTAACTCCATCGCATTTTCCAAACCATGAAATCCTTTGCAGTCTACCATTTCCTTTGTTTTATGCACTTCGCACTCACCGTCATTTATCTCCCCATAGATCGCAACCCGAAACTTTTAAGTTGCAACTCTTAAAGTTTCGCCAAAGTTAAAATTCCGTTGATGCGATCTGGCAGGACCCATAAACCTCACCACACTTCGCAAGATTACCCACGTACCTTTTAAGTTGCCCGCACTTTGCAAGTTTTTTGTTTTAACCTTTTTAAGCCCCCTGCAACCGCGCACTTCACAAGTTTTAAGTTTTACCTTGAAGCCTCCCGCAAAGTTATGTTATGTTATTTGCGATGCGATCACAAGAAGGGCATGTGTCAAGCTCAAGAGCGTAGCGCAAAAGTGCACATCGCAAAGCTCAGGATATAACAGATAAGCGCCCGCCAGTTATTGTTTTGAAGTTGCGATGCGATGTGTCACGTCACATCGCATATCACAAGATTTAATTTTTTTCCTGTATTGAGCATATTTTCAAAGTTGTGAACGCCAATGTGTGATTTGTGATGGAGCGTCGGATGCGATGTGGTTTCAGAAGCGGAACCAAAATTTTTTTGGGTCCGCTAGTTTATGGTTTGTATATTGTTTTCGTGTAGAAACAACAGATCGCAGGCAGAAGGACAATTGGTTGTTGAACGTCCGATTCAACAATGAATCACATTAAAGTTTCAGGCTTCGTCCATTTTTGTATAAATACCATGTAATTTCATTTTGTTAGTGTGATGGAATAGAAAATGAAATTTGTTCTTCTCCTGTGTTTATCTTGTCTGTCTATGAATTTTAATTTCTGCAGTAATTTTTAATTCCCTGTGTTGTCGAGAGAACACATTCCTTTGTGTTTTGTTTTTTCAATATTTTCAATAGAAAGATACCATTTATCAACATTTACCATGGGTATTTCGAAATTTTCTACCCCTTTTACTTCTCCACCTATCTTCATATCTCTACCCATGAGTTACTCTCCATGTAAAGACTTAGTTTTGTCCACTAACTTATTGCAATGTGAATGAAACTCCATTTTCAAGAGATTATAAAACAGTAATATTATATATAAGGTAAAGCATAACCAAGTTTTAATTATTAACCATGAATTAAATATCTCATATTGGTATTCACAATATTATCATTTAAAATACATATGTAAAATAAAAATGATTGAATGATATGTAGACTGCAATTTTTCTCTTCTTATAAGAAAGACTCACATTGACAAATTTAAAACCCAAAACCACCAAATTAAATACACTTTTCCACAACTTGCTATGTATTCTTATTTAATTGGATTACAATATTTTATCCAAACGTAAATTAAAATTATTCTTCCTTATTTATTATTATTTTTGAACTCAAGATATTCCTTTATTTTAGAAAAACAACAAAGCCCATAGATAAGCCAGATAAGATGGACAAACAGCTCCAAATAAGATGGATACTGAACGAAAGGTAACTCTTTAACGGTATATATTAACAATGATGCATTTCAATGAACGAACAATTTTAAGAAACTTGCGAGAATGTCGTTTCTAATGCCCCGTTCTCTGTGGCCATGGCCATACGGAAACTTCACATTGATTTTTATCAATTCGAAGCTGCTACTCTAAACTTGTTATTTTTATTTAGATGGTAGATTTTGGAAGTGCTTTAAACTTTTATTGAGAAGAGTAATGTTAAAAATTTGATTTTATTTTTTTTTATACATCAAATTTTAAAATATTTTCAAAATTTACAATACAATCGAACTAAATTCAACTTTTTCTCACACACTTACTAAATTCAACTCTTCCAAGGAAAAACACATTTTAGGAGCACACAGTTTTCTCTTCTTTGGCAGGGCCTAGGCTTATGAGGTCGGTGCAGAAAAATTTCTTCAGTTGTGATACCACACAGACGGGATCTACTTGACCGATCACAGTTATCTTCTTCTCCTTCCTATCCACGGCAATATACTCTACCCTTTAGTAAAATATCCTTCCATCATTTATCAATATTCAAAACCTAGTGAAACCACGGATGTAACCCTCATATTATGAATCATTAGAAGTTTCCATGTTAACAACAATATTGTAACTACTCTTAGAAGTTTTTTTCTTCATTACTTTCAAATCTTTGACATATTGATTTCCTCAACTCATCCACTAGTGTTAGATCTGACTTTTGTGATCCATAATGTAGATAAATGTCTTTTGGATTAATCACAGCATTAAGATTTTGTCAAAAGATGTTTCAAAACATTTAATGTGGTTCATCCTCATGAAAAGGTGAAGAAAGAAATCGATCGCATTGAATAGATAGTTAGGATGTGACATTACCCGGTAATAGCTGTTAAAACTAGCCGTTAGAAACTAGCCGTAATTTGACTAGTTACTTAATAAGTTATAATATTTAAAAAAAAAAAGATTTTAAGAAAAAATATTAAAGAATAACTTCGAATTTAATGATTAAATTATAGTTATTAAAATAAGGAAAGGGGTAAATAATAAAAGAAGGAATAATCTTAAAATTTTAAAAATTTTAGGTTTTAAATTTTCAAGTTTTTAAGAAATATTATTAAAAAAAGCTAATAAATAATCTTGAATAATTTAAAAATGAATAATTAAATAAAATGATAAAAAATAATTATTATAATAAGCATAGAAAGGGAAAGGGAATATATATATATATATATATATATATATATATAAAGCACTAGTGATAGAAGAACACCCTTATTCAAATATTTTGTTGCAATAACTAGCTTTAGCTTAAAGAAATTGAAAAAATCATACTAACATTATTAGCATGACAAATCTATACTTGTCACTGCCATTAATGAAAATGTTTCTTTCATTCATTCAATGTTAAGTCTAAATGCTTTGATGGCCTTGTCCACTCCATGGTGAGGGAAAAAGGAAAATGCATGGAAAATATTACTCCAACAAACTCATCTAACACATGTCCTACACTCTTTGCATGTAGTGGATTTGATCAATATTTATTGTTTCATATAAATGAAAACTAGAATATTGATACTAGATTTATCTTGATGATGGACCACACTAGTTAGTTGTAAATTCTTAGTTTAAAAATGGATGCAATGAATCCAAAATAACTTTGAAACAATTATTTTACTATTTGGTATCCAATGTTTCTTTTTTCAAACTAAGTTATTTATTTTGATTTTCAAGGAATTCCATCTATGGTGTGATGTTGTGTTCCATCCACTAGATCTAGTGGTTTGGTATTTATAGGTTTCATGTGACAATTGCCATATTTTTGGATTAATCCATGGTATGTGTAATGATTAATTTACACTAGCTTATTGCATTGGATCGAATGATAACACATTTTGAAATAGCATACAAACATTTTGATTAAATACTACCTTTTGTTGCACAACTACTCAATAACCAATTCTCTATCTATTATTAGGGTAACACATATTGTAAAGAGAAATATTAATTTGGAATTGAATACAACATTCATGAATCAATGCCTTTATATCATACTCATTGCTATATCATTAAGATAGACATAGTAAAGAGAAATGTTAATTCACAGTTAAACTCAAGACGGATGAAACACTACTTTAAGTTAAAGAGTATAATTTCAATTTTTATTGTTTGTAAATGTTTAATAACAAACATTTTATTCTAAGAGGTCTTATTTTTTGCAGTTGTTTCAAATTTCAATGTCAAATTATGGATTTAGAATTAAATTCATTATGCCAAATGAGTCTTTTAAGGGATGGATCACCATTGATTTTTTAGCACTAGAGAAATACCACTGATCAACATTTACATGGGTATTTGGAAATTTCCTAACCCCTTGTACTTATCCATCTATATTCATATCTCTACCCATGAGTTACTCTCCATGTGAAGACTTAGCTTTGTTCACTAACTTATTGCAACGTGGATGAAACTTCATTTTTGAGAGATTATAAAATATTAGTATAATATATAAAGTAAAGCATAGCTAAGTTTTAATTCTTGACCATTAATCAAATATCTCATCTTGGTACTCACAATATTACCATTTAATATATATATATAACAATGATTGAATGATATGATGAAAATGCATGGAAACTATTACTCCAACAACCTCATCTTACACATCCTACACTCTTTGCATGTAGTTGATTTGATCAATATTTATTGTTTCATATAATTGAAAACTAGAATATTGATACTAGATTTATCTTGATGATGGACAACGTTGCTTAGTTGTAAACTCTTAGTTAAAAAATGGATGCAATGAATCCAAAATAACTGTGAAACAATAATTTTACTATTTGGTACCAAGTGTTTCTTTTTTCAAACTAAGTTATTTATTTTGATTTTCCAGGAATTCCTTCTATGGTGTGAT
The DNA here is from genome assembly GCA_034641835.2 of Pinus albicaulis. Taxonomy (NCBI): domain Eukaryota; kingdom Viridiplantae; phylum Streptophyta; class Pinopsida; order Pinales; family Pinaceae; genus Pinus; species Pinus albicaulis. The sequence continues at coordinate 36,135,134 of MU968363.1, forward strand.
GTTTTGTTCTATCCAATAGATCTAGAGATTTGATATTTATAAGGTTAATGTAACAATTGCCATATTTTTGGATTAATCCATGCGATGTGTAATGATTAATTTACACTAGCTTGTTGCAATTGATCAAATAATAACACATTTTGAAATGATATACAAACATTCTGATTAAATGCTACCTATCTATTATTAGGGTAACTCATATAGTAAAGAGAAATATTAATTTGGAATTGAACACAACATTCATGAATAATGCCTTTATATCATACTCATTGCTATATCATTAAGATAGGCATAGTATAGAGAAATGGTAATTCACATGTAAACTCAAGATGGATGAAACAATACTTTAAGTCAAAGAGTATAATTTCAATTTTTATTGTTTGTAAATGTTTAATAACAAACATTTTATTCCAAGGGATCTTAATTTTTTGCATTGTTTCAAATTTCAATGGAAAATTATGGATTTAGCATTAAATTCATTATGCCAAATGTGTTTTTGAAGGGATAGAACATCATTAATTTTTTGGCATTTTATAGAGATATCATTGATCAACATTTAACATGGGTATTTGGAAATTTCCAACCCCTCGTACTAATCCGCTTATCTTCATATCTCTACCCATGAGTTACTCTCCATGTGAAGAGTTAGCTTTGTCCACTAACTTATTGCAATGTAGATGGAACTCCATTTTTGAGAGATTGTAAAACATTAGTATAATATATAATGTAAAGCATAGTCAAGTTTTAATTATTGATCATTAATCAAATATCTTATATTGCTACTCACAATATTACACTTTAAAATATATGTAAAATAAAAATGATTGAGTGATATGTAGACTTGCAATTTTTTTATTGTTATAAGAAAGACTCACATTGACAAATTTGGAACTCAAAATAACCAAATTAAATATACTATTTCACAACTTGCTATCTCTTTTTATTTAATTGGGTTACAATATTTTATCCAAATATAAATTAAAATTATTCTTCCTTATTTATTAAAATTATCTTTCCTTCTTCTTCGTTTTCTTATTATTATTACTATTATTATTAAACTGAAAATATTCCTTTATTTAAGAAAACACAAAGCCAATGAATAAGCCAAATAAGATGGACAAGCAGCTCCAAATAACATGGGTATTGAACGAAAAGCCTAACTCTTAACGGTATATATTAACAATGATGCATTTCAATGAACAAACAATTTTAAGAAACTTGCGAGAATGTCGTTTCTAATGCCCCGATCTCTGTGGCCATGGCCATACGGAAACTTCACATGGATTCTTATCAATTCAAAGCTGGAACTCTGTAGATTTTGAGAGTGTTTCAAAATTTTATTTAAAAAAATAATATTAAATAATTGATTTTTTTTTATATCAAATGCTAAAATGATGCAGGAGCATCATCTCCGAAAAACACATTGTATTTTATCTAAGCTAGGGGGTTTCATGTTTTGAAGAAATATTAAATTTCATGTAAACATTAATATTATTTTGAGTGATTAATTAATTATTTGTGAGAAATTGTAAATATGAGAGAAATTAGTTTCTGGGTTATTTAGAATTAATGAGGGAGCCTAAGTTGGAATTAGTTTCTAAGTCTTAGGGATAAGAATCTATCTTTTAGGGATGTTGAGAGATTTAGGGGTTTGTTGAGGAATTGAAGGGATAAAGCATTAAATTAGATTACTTTTAAAATTGTATAAATAGGAGGGGGTTTTGAGAGAAAAAGATATTGAGATTGTGAGAGAGTGTGAGATTGAGAGTAGGCTTGAACAGCAAGGCTGTAAGCCTTCAGCAAATTGTAAGGGCCATGACTGTTGAATATCTGGCCACGAAGAAAGTTTGTAAGTATCTTAATGTTAAGGTGAAAAGTGATTTCAGAATTGTATAGTTCGATTTATGGAGTGGTGTATATTTTTCTGCAATTGGGTTCTAAATGGAGAATGCCCCTTTTATATAATCTGGTAGTGAATTCATTGTTAATGCCATTAAATGAATCAAAATGGGAAATCGATCTGAATAGTCGATGTTGTAATTGGTTTGTATTTCTGCACCGGATTGAAAGAATTGGTATTGTTAATATCAATATTGTAGTGCTGATGGAAAAGAATTGGGTTTTATGAATTTTTGAATCTATTTCTGAAGAATCGATGTTATGGTTAGAGATCTGGTTAAATTCCCAATCGAATAAGGTATTCAAATTGGCAAAGGACAAATTGTGCTGACGCAGAGTTTAAATTCTATGTGAAAAGAACTGACATTAATATGCAGGAAACTATAGTGAAGGCATAAGGATCAGTTGATAAAAAAATAACAAAATCGACTCACAGTTTACACCACAGACAGCGTTTCCAATCTGTTAAACAATGAGTTCTGGGTAAGGAAATATAAAACAGCGTTTCAGATTAATAAAGAATTATGGGTGATCCATAGATCAGCGTTGTAAATCCACAGGTATGAACTAGTCAGATCTAATTGAATCGATTCTATTTTGAATTTATGGGTTGAGCACTGACTAAATGGGGATTGATATGCCGGATCGAAGCCGATTGCAGAATGCTAGTACTGCTTTTGAATTGTGTGATGTAATCAAATCGATGGAGATCGATTCTAGTTTTAATTACAGCAAATAAATTGAGTTAGAACGTAGACAGTATTAAGGTAACGTTGTGGGTTGATTGCCGCACGATTTGATTTTTGTCAGCGCTGGAGAAATTGTGTTTACAGAGGTGCAGGCACTGAGAATCATGTGATCGAGAAGTACAATTACAGAAGTAAAACTGCGCTGAGATGTGGAATAGCTTTTGAAAAGTCGATGATTGCAAGTAAGTGAAGGCATCTTATGGGTTGCGTTCATGGGAGGTAAGAAATTGCGGGCAGATTTCAATTATGTCAGACTTTCAATTTTAAACAAAGTAAAATATGGTTGTGAACGCCGGTTTTTTTAAAGCACATATCATCTCATTGGTATTGAATAAAATCAGCTTGATATATATTTGAATTGGAACATTTCCATAGGCGTGGTACTCGATTGTATGACGTTAATGTTGGTTTGGTGCTATATGAAGTGCGTAGTATGAGTTTGCCAGGGCGCACACTTTTCTTTATCAGAATTGGGATTTTAAAAGTCTAGAAATAAAATCCATATGAGAATGAGATGTTGAAATGGATATGAAGACGAAGGTGTATTATTTCATTTGGGACTTAAGGGTGGAAATCTAAATTGAATAAATAAGACTTGCGCCATTGGAAGTAAGTTACTTTGGGAGCATGGTTATCAAAACAAGCAGGTTGAGTCTTGTTCGCATTGTGAAGCAGTGGTATTAAAGAATTGGGGCATTTGTTTTGTGAGTTTTGATTGTGAATTGAAATCTGACCTTAAAAGGTGCACGTACAAAGATTATAATTTGGGACTGAATGAAATTTATTTGGTAGGTGAGTAAGATGCATTTGTATATGCATATTTATGGAACATTGAAAAGCTTGGTTGTCTTGGAATTGGTTTAGATGGAAAGTATTTGAGTTTATGAAATTGGTTTTGATTCCAAGCATGGTTTTTATAAACCATGAGATTATAACCATATGAAACAAGTTTTTGCGAATTTAAGTATGGAATTGCTGTGTATTGAGGTTGATTTGGGTAATTGTTTGAGCAGCATGTTTGATATATGTTATTATTGAAGATCCTGGTTATTGCAGGCTTGGCCTGCATCATAAAATATTCTCAAAATTTACAATACAATCAAACTAAATTCAACTTTTTCAAACTGACTTTTTCTTTCCCACTAACTTTACTAAAAACACATTTATATACCACTCTAAGGCCACACAATTTTCTCTTCTTTGGCAAGGCCCAGGCTTATGAGGTCCATGCAGAAGAATTTCCTGAGTTGTGATACCACACAGACAGGATCTACTTGACCGATCACAATTATCATCTTCTCCTTCCTATCCACGGCAATATAATCCACCCCTGTAATAGAATATCGTTCCATCATTTATCAATATTCAAAACCTAGTGAATGGTAACAGAATATATTTGGCCATAGCTTTGCTGAATGACTTTTGTTGAAATATTAAAGTCACCTACCGTGCCTTTGTACAGGAAGGAGAAGAAAAGTACAGCAGCAGCAAAGTTTTGAGTGCACAGCACTCTGTATTAAAGAATAATGAAGAACGTAAGGAGAAGAATTTACTGATGATGGGCCGCAGCTAAGTATGACAGAGAAAGGAATTAATTTTGAAGTATGGGCGAAGTCATTTTTGACAGAGGAGCGAAGATTTCCCGTAGTTCAAGTCTACGGAGGAGCAGAATTCATTAAGACAGTCATTTCGGGCTTAAAAGTCCTCAACAACCAAAAATGAATGAAATGTGTTTAAACAAGTGGAAGTCTTTTATTTTATAAAAAGGCCGGACAAGTGGTCCCCACCACTTGAGCGCAGATCGCAAGATCGCAATTTCAAAAGTCCAGAAAACCCAAGTGTCTTGCTGATATGGAAATCTGCGATGTGCGATGGTTGCGCCATCGCAACATCGCAACATCGCAATATCGCATTTTACCGCAATCACCCTCTGCCCATTGCCAGAGTTTTGTTGAAATTGCGATGTGCGATCGTCGCGCCATCGCAAGATCGCACAATCGCATATCGCAAAGTTGTTCCGCCACATATATATATGTTATCGCAAATGTTGAAAGTTGCGATGTGCTCCCATCTCACCATCGCAATATCGCACCGTCGCAAGTTTTTATTGTTCCGCCGTTCCGCCATCGCAAATCGCAAAATGGTCAACTGCGACGTGGTCCCCACTCGTACGCCGCGCCATGTTAAGTTTTATGTTTGGAAAGTGATTTTCCTTTGTATTTGTTTTATTTTCTTTGTTTAATGTTTTTGTTCCCGCCGCGCTATATAAAGTGAAAAAGGCCCGAGAGCCAAGAGAGCATTGTATTTTAATGTTGTTGTATCACTGTGTGTACAGCCCGCAAGCAAGAAAAGCACAGTAAGAAGAACATAGCACTATTTTTTGAGTTCTTGAGAGACAGAGAGAGAAAAGATTTGTTTTATATAGCACTATGTCTGTAGCAGTCGAACATATTTTGTGAATCCCTCCATTGAGGAAGAAAATTTGTAACAGTTTTTTTTAAGTTCTGTTATTGAAATAGAAAGCATTTTCATGCCATCTCTGTCTGCGATTAAAATTTCTGTTTTAAACTTCTCTGTGTTGTAGAGGAGAGTTTGTTCTCTCCACTGTTGTTTGGAATTTCCAATAATTCCAACATGGTATTGGAGCTAGTTCAGGCTCTTTGAAACTTTCAAAGAAGCTGAAGAAGAAGAAGACTTGTTGTAGCGTTTTCTCCAGCAGCATGAAAGCCCAACAGAAGTCAAAGTTCAAGTATTTCTCAAAGATAACATAATTTTTATTCTTGTCTTAAAAGAGTTTGTTCTTTGAGAGAAAGGAAAGACAGTTTGTTTAGGTGAAGAGTTCAGTTTAAGAGCAATGGCTGGACCAAGCACTGGAATGAGCATTGGAAATGTTCAGCTTCCACAATTTAATGGAAGGAACTATGATTATTGGGCCATTACCATGAAAGCCCTGTTTGTTTCACAAGACTTATGGGAGTTTGTAGAAGATGGTTTTGTTGAACCAGCTGATGAGCAGGCTTTTAATGCCTTAACTCAAGCAGAGAAGGATTTACTAAAGAACAATAGAAAGAAGGATGCTAAGGCCCTCTTCTATTTGTATCAAGATGTAAATGAGAGTGTGTTTCCAAGGATAGCAGCAGCTAAGAGATCCAAGGAGGCATGGGAAACTCTGAAAGTAGCCTATCAAGGTATGGAGAAAGTTAAGACAGTAAAAATTCAGTTGCTGAGAAGAGATTTTGAAACTCTTTGCATGAAAGAGTCAGACAGTGTTGACACATTCTTTACACATGTGATTGGGATTGTAAATTAGATAAGATCCCATGGAGAAACTCTTGAAGAAATAAGGATTGTGGAGAAACATTTGAGATGCTTACCCTCAAAGTTTGATGTTATTGTTACCACCATAGAAGAGACCAAAGATCTCTCACAGTTTACAGTGGATGAACTTCATGCCTCGCTGATAAATCATGAATAGAGATTGAGCAGAGATGAACACTCATCTCTAGAGCACGCCTTCAAGACCCAAATGCCTTCAGGAAGAGGAAGAGGTCAAGGTAAAGGAAGAGGAAGAGGCAGAAGCCAGAACAGAGGTGGAAGGAACAGCCCTTCACATTCACATGGAAGGAGCAACAATCAAAGTCAGAGCCACGGCCAATGCAACATCCAGCAAGGTGGACATCAACACCAACATGCTCATGGACAGAGGTATGACAAATCCAATGTCCAATGTAATTATTGCAAGAAATATGGGCACTATGCCAATGAATGTAGAAAGAAGAAAAATGACATGAAAAATAAGCAGAATGCTAATGTAGCAAAAGAAGAAAAGAACCCAAGTAATGTGCTATTAGCCTGTAATGTAGCACAAGATAGAAATGATAATGTTTGGTTCTTAGATTCAGGTTGTAGTAATCATATGACTGGAAACAAAGAAATGTTTGCCAATCTAGATGAAGAAGTAAAATCTGAAGTGACCACAGGGACTGATACTAAGATCTTTGTCAAAGGAAAAGGTAGAGTAAGTATTCGAGCAAGAAATGGGGAGAAAAAATTTGTTCTTGATGTGTATTATGTTCCAGGTCTGAAATGTAATCTTTTGAGCGTTGGGCAGCTCATAAACAAAGGTTACAATGTAGTTTTTAAAGATGATGTGTGCACAATAAAAGATATTCCTCCAAGTAAGAAAATCATTGCTGAAATTCAAATGACCAGCAATAGAGTGTTTCCGCTCAAGCTCAACATTGACTTGAAAGGAAAAGGAAAGAATGTAGCAGCCGTAACACAAGAAGCCTTCCAGAAGGAAGAAAAAGATGAAAATTGGTTATGGCACCTAAGATTTGGACATCTCAATTTCGGAAGATTAAATTTGCTGCACAGAAAAGGAATGGTAAGAGGTTTGCCATTGATTGAGAAGCCTGACAGCCTATGTGAAGGCTGTATCTTGGGAAAGAAACAAGAGAAAATTTTCCTTCAAGGAAAAGCATAAGGGCAAAAACACCCTTAGAAATCATTCACTCAGATTTATGTGGGGCGATGCAGACATCATCAGTTTCAGGCAACAATTATATGCTGACCTTCATAGATGATTTCACAAGAAAGGTGTGGGTTTATTTTCTGAAATATAAGAGTGAAGTTTTTCAGAAATTTTGCCACTTTAAAGCTCTTGTAGAGAAACAATGTGGGCAATATATTAAATTCCTCAGAACCGACAGAGGAGGAGAATACATATCAAAGGAGTTTCTGTGTTTTTGCAGAGAGAATGGCATACACAAGCAATTTACCACAAGGTACACACCGCAACAGAATGGAGTTGCTGAAAGAAAGAATCGAACCATAATGGAAATGGTGAGAAGTATGCTAAAGGCAAAACACTTGCTGAATGAGTATTGGGCAGAAGCAGCAAACTGTGTTGTGTATATTTTGAATAGATGCCCTACAAAAGCTGTGATGAACAAAGTTCCAGAAGAAGCGTGGAGTGGCAGAAAACAGGGAGTCACCCACATGAGACTTTTTGGATGTGTGGCATATGCACACATTCCAGACAAATTGAGAAAGAAATTGGATAGTAAGGGGGAGAAGTGCATTTTCCTTGGATATTGTGAAGATTCCAAAGGATACAGATTGTATAACCCATCCAAAAAGAAGTTTTTGATAAGCAGAGATGTGAAATTCATTGAAGAGGAAGCATGGGATGGAAGCATAGAGAAAACAGTCAATGTTAAAAGATGTTTGTCTCATGATGAAGATGAAGAAGATGTGGTTGAAATTAATAACCCATCTATTGCACAACCTCCACCAACACAAGGATAGCAAGGGACACCTCAAGTAGCAGCGAGAGCACCCTTGAGAAGAAGTGGGAGTGCATCTCCAAGCACACCACATGGAGCAAAAATGAGTGCTTCATCAACCACAACTACACCAAGTGAAAGAGGAACAAAGTTTAGAAGTATTAGAGAAATTTATGAGCAAGGAGAAGCAAACGAAGGTATGAATTCCTTATTTGCTTTGTACTGTCAAGTTGATGATCCTATTCATTTTGAAGATGCAATTAAAGATAGAAAATGGATAGAAGCTATGGATGATGAAATTAATGCCATAGAAAAGAACAAAACATGGGAGCTGGTTGATCTCACAGAAGGTAAAGAAGTCATTGGTGTAAAATGGGTCTATAAGACCAAAAGCAATGCTGAAGGAAAGATAGAGAGACACAAGGCCAGACTTGTTGTCAAGGGATACAAGCAGAAGCAAGGGATAGATTATGAAGAAAATTTTGCACCAGTTGCAAGAATGGAGACAGTAAGAGAAGTGTTGTCCATAGCAGCACAAAAAAAATGGAAAGTATACCAGATGGATGTAAAATCTGCATTTTTAAATGGATTTTTAATGGAAGAGGTATATGTGGAACAGCATCTAGGATATGAGAAGAAAGGCCAAGAGCATAAAGTCTGCAAATTGAAGAAAGCTCTTTATGGGCTAAAACAAGCACCAAGAGCATGGTACAATAGCATAGACTCCTATCTACTGGAAAATGGATTTGAAAAGTGTGAGGGAGAACCCACCCTCTACATCAAAGAAAAGGATGGTAAGATACCCATTGTTGTTTTATATGTTGATGATCTAAATTTTATAGGTGATGATGATTACCTTGTTGAGAATTTTAAAACAGTCATGAAAGATGAATTTGAAATGAATGATATGGGTTTGCTGAGATACTTCTTGGGAATAGAAGTAGAGCAAAGTGAGAAAGGAATTTTTATTTCTCAAGCAAAATATGTGAATCAAGTTTTAGAAAGATTTAACATGCAGGAGTGCAAAGCTACAATTACTCCCTCAGTAATGGGATTGAAGCTGAGAAAAGATGACAAAGAAGACAGATTTTGATGCATGTTTGTATAAAAGCATAGTTATGCCCTCATGTATTTGTTTGAATGTAGACCACGTATATTACATGTCGTTTTATATACCTCCGGTTTTGTGAGAAGCCAAAAGAAGCACATTGGCAAGAAGCAAAGAGAATTCTGAGGTATGTGAAAGGAACTAAAGGATTTGGTATTTTGTATACAACTTCAGAAAATTCAGAATTAGTTGGATACACTGACAGTGACTGGGCTGGAAGTGTACATGATCGGAATAGCACTTCCGGTTATGTTTTTCATATGGGTTCAGGAGCCATTTCATGGGCTTCTAAGAAACAGCCTATTGTAGCATTGTCTACAGCAGAGGCAGAATATGTGGTAGCTACAGCAGCAGCGTGTCAAGCAATTTGGATGAGAAGAATGTTGAGAATTCTATGTCAAGAACAGGTAAAAGGGACAGTGATTTATTGTGACAATAGCTCAGCTATTGCATTATCAAAGAATTATGTGTTTCACAAGAGAACGAAACACGTAGACACAAAGTTTCATTATATCATAGAATTGGTAAACAATGGAGAAATTGTTTTGCAGCATTGTAAAACAGAGGAGCAATATGCAGATATTTTGACAAAGCCATTGGCATAGAAAACATTTTAATTTTTAAGAAAATGCCTGGGTATGATGGACAACCCAGCAGCTTAATTTAAGGGGGAGTGTTGAAAATATTAAAGTCACCTGCCAACCTTTGGGCAGGAAGAACAAAGTACAGAGGCAACAGCAGCAGCAGCAGCGCAGAGTTTTGAGTGCACAACACTCTGTATTAAAGAAGAATGAAGAACGTAAGGAGAAGAATTTACTGATGATGGGCCGCAGCCAAGTATGACAGAGAAAGGAATTAATTTTGAAGTATGGGCGAAGTCATTTTTGATAGAGGAGCGAAGATTTCCCGTAGTTCAAGTCTACGGAGGAGCAGAATTCATTAAGACAGTCATTTCGGGCTTAAAAGCCCTCAACAACCAAAAATGAATGAAATGTGTTTAAACAAGCGGAGGTCTTTTATTTTATAAAAAGGTCGGACAAGTGGTCCCCACCACTTGAGCGCAGATCGCAATATTGCAATTTCAGAAGTTCAGAAAACCCAAGTGTCTTGTTGATATGGAAATCTGTGATGTGCGATGGTTGCGCCATCACAACATCGTAATATCACATTTTACCGCAATCACCCTCCGCCCATTGCCAGAGTTTTGTTGAAATTGCGATGTGCGATCGTCGCGCCATCACAAGATCGCACAATCGCATATCACAAAGTTGTTCCACCACACACACACACACATATATATATATATATATATATATATATATATATATATATATATATATATATATATATATATGTTATCGCAAATGTTGAAAGTTGAGATGTGCGCCCGTCGCACCATCGCTATATCGCACCGTCGCAAGTTTTTATTGTTCCGCCATCGCAAATCGCAAAATGGTCGACTGCGACGTGGTCTCCACTCGTACGTTGCGCCATGTTAAGTTTTATGTTTGGAAAGTGATTTTCCTTTGTATTTGTTTTATTTTCTTTGTTTAATGTTTTTGTTCCCGCCACGCTATATAAAGTGGAAAAGGCCCGAGAGCCAAGAGAGCATTGTATTGTAATGTTGTTGTATCGCTGTGTGAAGAGCCCGCAGGCAAGAAAAGCACAGTAAGAAGAACATAGCACTGTTTTGTGCGTTCTTGAGAGACAGAGAGAGAAAATATTTGTTTTATATAGCACTGCATCTGTAGCAGTCGAACATATTTTGTGAATCCCTCCATTGAGGAAGAAAATTTGTAATAGTTTTTTTTAATTTCTGTTATTGAAATAGAAAGCATATTCATGCCATCTCTGTCTGCGATTAAAATTTCTGTTTTAAACTTCTCTGTGTTGTAGAGGAGAGTTTGTTCTCTCCACTGTTGTTTGGAATTTCCAATAATTCCAACAACTTTTACCTTCAATTCCCGCAATTGTCTGCATAGCTCTTCTCTTGCTTTTCTCGCTCTCAATAGCCAGCAATTTCAGCACTATCTTTTGCAAATGGAACATTATCAGCAGTGGTTCTGTGACTTAAAATAGATTTTATTTGATAAATTCATTTCAAAATACATCTTACAAAATTAATAGCGTATTTAATTCTAAAAAGTTTTGCCATTTTTTCAACATCACATAAATGTTAGATCTAAGATTTTTGTAATTTATAATGTAGATAAATGTTCACATTATTAAGATTAAAATTTGGTTGAAGTTTTCTTCTATCCTTGTTCATATTATGGAAACATCTAAGCAGTGAAACAGGTACGTATGATACTAATTAAGTAGGTGGTTTCATTCATACCTCTTGGATCTACATTTAAGCCCATTGATCTAGGTGATATAAGGATATGTAACCTTACTTTTATTACTAGAAAACATTAGCTCTTATACATGGTGTGATTGATTACTGATTACCCTTTGCCTCTGCATCTGGAGGATCTACTATAGGCTATTGGATTGGATCTGAAATGAATGAAACTATATCTGTTAATGGTGAATCTCGGTCTCGACCTGGAACTCAATATTGATCTACGCCTAGATACCTCTTTGCCACTGGTGGATCATTCATCGGTTCCCGGTCAACAAAAGGCTACTTAAGGCCTTTCAAGCTACAGAATCTGATCCCTAAGAACCGGGTGCCTGAAGAAGAAGAAGCAAGGGCAGCTCTATAATCTTGAGAAGCAAAACCGGCTGTTTAAGTATAAGTTTAAGGACTTCTCTGTGTTATTAAAATTTGATTTGGAACTAATTAATGTAGTTCATTCTTAATATCAAGTGAAAAAGTTAACCAATTTTTATAAATAAATAAATAGTATAGATGCATCATTAATCAAAAATACCTATTCAACATTGATAAAATCTTAATAATATGATTAATCCAAAAAATATTTATCTAAAAATTAAAATTAAAAGAAATTAAGATTAAAAATTCTTTCACGCTACATAAATTCTTTCTAGATGCATAAAGAAACCTATAAATTACATAACCCGAGGAAAGCTTGGAAATTAAAATAAATTGAAAGCAACACATATACATAAAGGCTCTGAAAAACATGGACAAGAAAAGTTAGTTGCATACATTCATATTTGACAGGTAACAGAGCGCTTCCAAAACGCTCTCTGTGATGTATGGCTGAGAAGCAGAATATACAAAATGGATCGGAGGTTTGTATTTCAACAGTGAGATGAGATAGTGAGTGGGGATTGAATAAGTATTTATATCGGTGTTAGAGGCAGGTATGGCTAGGCATTGACTTACGACTGCTGAAAATCCACGGCGCCCTTCATTTACAATTATTATTTCTTACTACCTGTAATATGTACGGTAAATCGACAACTTATATTTACGACGATAGAATTTGAAGTGAGGCCAATGAGATGATTGCGTCCAGAGAGTTAACGGCGCAAAGTCCGGTCACTCTGGAAGTCATTGACAGTAAAAATATACATGGCGAATACGACATATAACATATGACATGTGGCGACAACGCATCATGGTGCATATTATTAGCAGTGTCGCTTGGCTTTTATTTAAGAACACCTTGAAAATTACTTTCGAGTTCAAGGAGTCAATGGGAGAAATTCCGTTCACACTTAAAATATCTTACAACTTTATTATTTTATTAGCACGATGACAATTACATAGTTGATATACGCAGTCGGTTTCAGTTTACTTGAATATATAATAATTTATATTTAGTTGAAAATAATGGAGAAATTTAATGAAAGAAGATTAGGAGTTTGTGTTTCTTTTTTATGTATTGGTTCTAATTTCCCTATTTACATGTAAGTTATATATTGTTTGATTTGTAATGAGAATGTAGAGCGAACTGCAAGTTCAGTTTCTTTTTGTATGGTCTTTCCGAGTAGAACTAATCAATATTACTTTCATTAATTTAATCATGCGATTTTTATCTTGGTATCAAAACCCCTGAGGGCTTGGGCCTCAGCTCCACGCCAGTCAAACACTGTTAATAATTCCATGTAGTCGGCCACCTTCACAGGCTCTGGGCCTCGGCCCCACATCAACCAAATACCGTCAACAATTCCATGTGGCTGGCCACGAATCGAAGGTCAAGTTGACTAATGAGCAGTCAACACCACAGTCCGCACCATTCTCATCCACTAGAAAGGTGTCTTTGCCTTGAGCAATAAACCACTCTCGATGGATGTCCTGCGACTCTCAATGGACAAACAAACACTCACAAATCACTTTATTTCTCTCGCCCCACGATGGGCCAGGGTCCAGGTCCTCACGAACTTTGATATTAAGATAAAATCTGAACATACATGCTATGTTCTATTTAATGAAATAGGATTCTATATATACATGAAGTGTTGTGTAAAAATAGGGAAACCATCTTACACACAATCATTTGGTTGAGAGAATCTTTCAACCACACATCAAATTAGGAACATATAGATTTAACCGATTCTTATGAAATAAGATGAAACTCATTATATAAAAAATCACAACTAAAACAAATAGAAATTACATATTCCAACATATTTTATTAGATAAAATTTTATTAAAAATACGTAAAATCCAAAAGTGAAAAAATATTAACAAAATTACAAAAAGCTCACAAATATGAATACTGATAAGAGGAAATTGAGAAATACGACATGGAATGGACAAAGTTAAATACCAAGATATCGAAAAATCCAAATAAGAATTTACTATTTTATTTATTAAATTCAAATAAGATTATATATTAATAAAATATAATGCAAAATCATTTATTGAAGTAAATATTACTTTTTTTCGAAATAAATTATTAAAGTGAATTTGATATTTTTATGTTAATTAAATTTAATTAAATTTTTTTATTAAATTTATTAATTAAAATCATTTAAATAAAAAATAGTAATCTTATTTTAATAAATATTTCTGAGTATAATTTTTTTATCAATTTTATTAAAAAAAATTAAAAAAAATTATTAAAATTGTAAATAGTAATCATTGAGATTCAGATAAAAACTGAATTGATTAGAACCTGCAGCTCACAGGTGAGTACTGCACCTGGAGACTGCACACAAATGGAGAGTACACTCTACTTTCATTAGTCAAATGATACAACTATAAGTACATCACAAAAAAGTAGGAAGTTGTAAACAGACTCCTATATCCTAGGAACTAATCTTAACTTAAGGAGCTACGTTACAACAATGTAACCATTTCTCCATGAATATACAAATAATATTAATTATTTCCAGCTCTCCCTCTTAATGGAGAAATTATTACTCTGAATTCCTAACATCCCTCTAAACAATTCAAACTTTATTCTCCCAAGAGGCTTAGTAAAAATTTCTACCATGTTGTCACAAGATTTACAATATTCAACAAATATTTCCTTTGACTGAAGTTTTTCTCGAACAAAATGGAACTGAGTATCAATGTGTTTGGTGTTTTTGTGAAATAATGGATTGTATGCTAGCTTGATAGTACTCTGGTTGTCACTTTTAATGGTAGTTGCTTCTTTCTGTTCTTCTCTTGCATCATTGAGGAGTCTTCTCAACCAGATAGCTTCACATGTGGCTGCACACAATGCTTGGTACTCAGCTTCAGCTGAAGATAAAGCTACAGTACTTTGCTTTTTGCTGCTCCATGCTATGACCCCGGATCCAATACTGAATGCATAACCTGTGATAGACCTGCGATCATCCAGGTTGGCTGCCCAATCAGAATCTGAAAAACCTGCTAGAGTAACATTAGATGTGTCAATGTATAAAATACCATAACACTAGTACCACAAAGGTACCTCAACACACTCTTGGCTGCAACCAAATGACTTTCGAGAGGTTTAGACATGAACTGGCTCAGCACACTAACAGAGTATGCCAAATCTGGTCTAGTTGTAGTAAGATATATTAGACTCCCAACTAGTTGTCTATACATAGTGGCATCCACCTCCTTAGTGCCATTGTCACTGCATAACTTTAGATTATGCTGCAATGTTGTTGCTGTTAACTTACACTGCTCCATCCTTAATCTTTCTAGCAGACTTCTAGCACACTTCCCTTGAGTAAGAAAAGTCTGTCCAGAATCTCTCCATACTTCCAGACCCAAGCAATAATGGAGATTTCCGAGATCTTTCATTTCAAATACTTGCGACATATGCCATTTGATTTCTTTGATAAGAGTATCTACATTACTTGTTATAATCATATCATCCACATACAAAGAAATCAAAAGAATTTGCCTCTGTTTACTATATACAGATTTGGATCATTCATGCTTCTATGAAAACCATGCTGTAAGAAGAATGAATCGATCTTCTCATGCCACGACCTGGGTGCTTGTTTTAAACCATATAATGCCTTGTTCAATCTACAAACTAGATGTTCCTGCCTCTTTTTAACAAACCCTTCAGGCTAAACTAAATAAATCTCTTCTTTCAATTCACCATTCAGAAATGCAGACTTAACATCTAACTCATGTAGCTTCCACTTATATTTTGTTGCTAAAGAAATTAGCATTCTAATGGTATTTAATTTTGCTACAGGGGCAAAGGTTTCATCAAAATCTATTCCCTCTAGTTGTGAATAACCCTTTGCAACCAGTCTAGTTTTAAACTTTTCTATACTCCCATCTGCATTCACTTTAGGTTTGTACAGCCACTTACAACCTATGGGTGTTTTTCCTTCAGGCAGTTCAACTAGATCCCAAGTATGGTTTTTAGTAATTGATTCAATTTCTTCATTCATCGCAACCCTCCATTCATTAGATTGACTTTCTTCTTTATAGTTTGTGGGTTCTACAATGTTTAAAATACTTCTCATTAAAGCATAGTCTTCCAATATGGTTGGTAATTGTGTCTGCCTACCTGATCTCCTTGGTAGGGGACTTACCTCAAATCTGTCTGCTTCAGACTTGTGCAGGCTTGCCTTATTGACTACATCACCTGTTTTTTCTTCTTTCTGCTCATGCTCCTGATTATCCCCGTTATTTTCTTCCAACAATAATGGAATGTGCCATTCATTATTACTGTCATCCTTTCCTTCTTCAACCTGTTCATGAAATATCACACCTCGACTTGCAAATATTTTATGAGTCACGAGATTAAATAACTTGTATGCTTTAAACTCAATGCCATATCCTACAAAGATACATTTCATGGCTTTAGGATATAACTTATCTCTATCCACCTTGGGTATATGGGCAGAGACTTTTGACCCAAATACTCTCAAATGACTCACTGCTGGTTTGAATCCATATAATGCTTCAAAGGGAGTTTTGAAGCCAAGACATTTAGTAGGAATCCTATTCTTTAAATAAACAACAGTGTTGATGGCTTTAGCCCAGAAACCATATGATAAACCCTTACCTTGAAGCATATTCCTTGCGCACTCCACAAGACTTCTGTTCTTTCATTCTGCCACTCCATTTTGCTGTGGTGTATGAGGCACTATAAAATGTTGAAAAATCCCATGATCTCTGCAAAAATTCATGAACTCACCCAACCTATATTCTCCCCCTTAATCTGAGCGGAGATTTTTTATACATTTTCCTGTGCGCTTTTCTACCAAAGCTTTAAATTATTTAAAATAATGAAAGGTCTGACTCTTTTTACTCAAAAAATATATCCAAGAGAATCTAGTGCAATCATCGGTGAACAGAAGAAAATAATATGCACCACCTAGTGATCTAGTCTGCCTAGGTCTGCATATGTCTGTATGCACTAGCTCTATAATATCTCTTCTCTTTCTATCAATATGCAAAGGAAATTTATCTCTATGCATTTTCCCTAATGCACATCCATCACAATCCAACTGAACAATAAGAAAAACAGGGAGTCCATCGACCATACCTTTTCTTTGAAGTAACATGAGGTCTTGTAAATTAAGGTGATTGAATCTCTGGTGCCAGATTTTTTCGGTTGTCAATCCTGTTGTGACCATGGCTTGTTGTGGCATGCTTTTGACATTTAGTCTGTACAGTCTCTCCACACGCACTCCTGATGCTATCCTTTATGACACGGCGTGTCTTGAAGAATTCAAGTAGGAAATCCTAATCTGTTATTATTGATACAGAGATCAAGTTTTTCCTAATCCCGGGCACATACAGTACATTCTTAAGATGTCTAAAGTCACCATTAGGCAATCTTACTAGAATATCACCATACCCTTTTATCTCATATCCTCTATCATCTCCTAAAATTTTTTTAGATCCACATGAAGTTTCTTCAATAAATTCAAACCATTCTTTCTTACCTGTCATATGTGAGGATACGCCAGAATCGACATACCATATGTCGTCCTCATCTTCCTTAGAAGCTAAAAATGCACAATCAGCTACAAATAGTCGAGTTTCATGACTATAGTCTACATCTTCATTAACAAAATATCCTTTGTGCCTACTCTAATTATTCCTTGCTTCGTATGTCTGCCTCTTAAAACAATCCCTAATTTCGTGGCCAACTTTCCCACAGTAAAAACATTTCTTGTTTGAAATTTTGTTTGCAAACATACCTCTAAATGGTCTCTTTTGAAACATGCTACCTCCTCTCTATTTCTACTGTGGCTACCGCTTCTGCTGTGTCTTCTTCCCTCTAAACTATCGCCTCTTCGCCATCAGAGCAAGATCATCACTCTGCGGTCTTAAGTTCTGCCGACGCTCTTCTTCTTGTAGCAAAATTCCTGTCAATTCTTCAAATGCAGGGGCGTTATCCCTCGCTGCCAATCCTTTGATGAACATATGATATTCATCCTTCATTCCATTCAATGTAATTGTGGCTAGATCGGAATCAGACACCTTTTCTCCGATGTCTCCCAATATGTCCTTCAGGTATTTAACCCTTGCAATGAATCCTATAGCAGATTCATTTTCCTCCATCCTCATTGCAAACAACTTGCCTTTGAGTGACAAGATGCGATTTTTATTTTGTGTCTAGTATAAATTCTTGAGCATCATCCAGATCTCAGTAGACGATTTTCCATCTCTAATGTGTGGGATAATATTATCCTTGACGGACATCTTCAGTATAACTTTTTCTTTTTTCTCCCTTTTATCCCAGTCTTGTATAAGTGCGGTTGTTCCTGTTACAATATTTGGTTTCTGCTCCTCGCCTATGACAATCGACCATGCATTTTCTCCCGCAAGTAATGTTTGTAGCTTGAATTTCCAATTAGTGAAATTGGACCCATCAAGTTTTCTAGACTTGTTGATATATGTTTCTATGGTATTATTCATACTGGACTGATCTGATTCCAGACCCTCCGATGATTCTAACCTGTTGAATAATTACAAGCTACACTAACAAAAATTCAATACATACTAGATCCTGATCACCAATCTGCCTCCGATCTGGCCTGATCTTGTGACTGTAACTCAGATCCTCCACTGATATGATGATTACTGCGTCTGTGATTTGAATTTACCACCAACGGGAAAATCCCCTTTGCAAAACCGCCAACCAATGTATTTGCGACTCAGATCTACCACGACCGGGCAAATCCCAGGTGCAGAACTGCCAAAAAATGTGTCTGCGACTCAGATCTACCACCACGGGGTAAATCCATGTGCAGAACTGACAATAACATCTGTGACTCAGATCTACCACCATCAGGCAAATCCCATGTGCAGAACTGCCAAAGAGAGAGATTGGCACTTTTCTCAGGCAAATATCCGCGCCAAATAAAAGATTCATATAAGTGCCCAAATTGGCGTGGGTATGGTCCTGGAAGTCACGCCAATTGTGCTTTTGGGCGTGAATATTAGCCAAAAAATCGCGCCAACCCTCCTGTGCTCAGGGATTCCAAAAAATCATCTGAGACTTGTGAGTCAAGTATTTGCTGCAGACCACCTACTCTTGTGAGCAACGAAGCTCCTGTGCGCACCGTAGCCACTAAGGCTCTAAAAAAAAATCAGGCTCACCCGATCTGAGCTCTGATACCAAGATAAAAACTGAATTGATTAGAACCTGCAACACACAGGTGAGTACTGCACCTGGAGACTGCACACAAATGGAGAGTACACTCTACTTTCATTAATAAAATGATACAACTATAAGTACATCACAAAAAAGTAGGAAGTTGTAAACAAACTCCTATATCCTGGGAACTAATCCTAACTTAAGGAGCTACGTTACAACAATGTAACCATTTCTCCATTAGTATACAAATAATATTTATTATTTCCAACTGATTCTACAACTTTAATGTAATAAAAATTTTAAGGATGTTAATTTTATATGTGTATTAAAATATAATAAAATAAATATAATTGAAATAAGAATAAAAGAAGAATTAAAGAGTGAGTTACAAAATGAAACAAGCTATCTCATAGAGGCAAAGATGTTAGGCAAAATAATTGAACATAAACATATGTTGATTAGTATCAAGGAAGAATATTTATAAATGAATATTTCATTTCAACAATACCAAATTGAGTTAAGGAAAGAAGTTCAAAAAGTAAGAGAACCAAAAAGGAAAGCAAATGAGCCATATTTAGAAATAGAAAATATATTATTAAAGATACAAACCATAATGATAATAATAAATAGGAATTTGGGACACTATGAATATGTTTTTGGAACTATCATAGATTTCTATGGTGTAAAGAATTCACGTGAAGTTGGATCCCAAGTGAGATTGATATTATTTTTCTAGTTGAAACCTAGGAGTGTGATGAGTCTAATGTCCTTCACTGAAAAATGATTCATTTTGTGTTCATCATGGAAAGGGAACTGCTATTGTGGAAGGATCGAAGGTGCAACATAATGTTTCTCCTCAAATTTGACTTCATAAGCTAGATTCTTTCAATCAACACATTTGGATAAAAATCTCACACATGAATGCTAAAAGTATTTACATAGCAATTTCTTATTTCATGTCTATCAATTCTAATTTTTATAAGGGAAACAAGCTAGATAAAAATTATCCCTATAATATCTGAGAACAAGATATTTATAGTTAAGAAATGAAGGTAGTATCCTCTTTCTAGGAGATGTTAATGTTAGAAGTAAAACTAACCAAACTATTCTTCTAAGAAATTATTCCAACCCTATTCCTTTATTCCTAAATGGGGTCCTTATTTAGCTATTAGAGGCAAATAAAACTTTGAAGACATAATAGAGAACTTTTTTATTTATTAGGACCTAATAAATTAATGAACTGTTCAAAACCAGACTGAATGATTTGTATTCATGGGCTCGAAAGTAGTTTCATGGACTATATATTTTTTTCTTTCCTTGTTCAAACCAAATATTTATTTTTAACCTCTTAGATGACTATGTGTCTAACTCAAATCCATTGGGGCTTCACTAGGGGAGCAATACCATACCACTTGCATTCATATTGGGGATATATATTGAGGAAATAATCACATAATATATTGAGAATATAATAGGGAGTAAAGGGTTTTTATATTCATGGGTATAAAAAATGGAGGCCAAAGTAAATGGAAAAATATAAATGGGTATAAAAAAATGTTAATGAAAAAATGGATACCTACAACATCTAGTGAAAGTATGAGTTTTTTAAATTGGGAAGGTGTATTGAGTTCATATTGGTAAGAGATTAAATATTGTGATTCTTAGAGGTATTTTCCAATATGTAGTCAAATTAAGGGTACTTTTTAGTATGTCACGAATGCACGTTCTATGTCAGAGGTTCATTGAGTGAAGCTCACGTGCTCAAATCATAAAACTTTAACCCTAACTCTAAACTTTACTATGCTCAAAAGTCTTGTGAAAGAATATTTTGATAATAAAAGGCACTTGCCTTTTCACAAAATCAAAGTTAGTCTTTTCTTAAAAAAATTGAACATGTATTTAAACCTCTTAAATTATAAGAATAATATCAAAGACCTACATCATAATTTTACTACAATCCTTTCTACTCCACTGACAAGTTTTCTATCAAGGTGTCACATAAAAAGAATAATAAAACTTGTTAAGAAATGGAACACAACACATGCACAACAATACGATGGAAACAAGATGAAGTCATCTCACCTAATATTCACATCGATGTCATAAATATATAATACAATGGGCGATGCCACCTTATGGAATGATTCTCTCTAGATCTAATACCTAGCATGGTAACTAGGCTAGGAAATTTTACTAACTAATTAGTCATCATTTGAGAATATATTACTAAAATCTAAAAGATAATATAAATAAAGGTGAAAATTAGATTTAATAATTGGTAATATAATCCATAGGATAATATTTCTAACCTCAATTGCAAGTCTAAAAGATAATACCAACATGGATCCATCTTAAATACGGATCTAACATGAGCAGAGAGGGATCCAATTTCTTCACATGAAAATTTTTTTATGAGCCAACATTATTTAAATGTTCTTTTATAGTTATTTAATTTTTGTTATTTTTTAGATTTTTAAAATTTTTATTTTCATCAACATGAGAAAATTTTCAATTTTGATGATCACGGTTACACATCATACTGGGCTGGGATGTAGAATAAGCCTCTTTGCTTAATAAATAAATGTGATAATTAAACTTAATGATTGGTAAGATAATTCGTAGGATAATATTTCTCCCTTCAATTACAAGTCTATATTTTTATACAGACTAAGTAATAAACACTAATGAAAAAGTTGATAAAATGGATTTTTTTTTAAATCTCTAAGCTAAAATTCAATAAAAAAATTGTTTTAAAAACCATCAAAATTGGATGTTGGATTGTTCATCTAGAATGAATTGAAAAACAACTAAAATATGAAAGTGTACTGTTGCAAATGTTTGAAATTTTCCAAATTACTACATTTTGATCAATTAACAATTGAATGGTTAGAAAAAGCTTACATCTTTTGCTATTTTTCTAATTGATGAATATGTAATATCACAACTAAAATATGCTATAAATATGGAATATGTAATATCACTACTAAAATCCGTTATAAATATGGTAGTGGTAGTTTGGGTTAAACATAGTTTAAAATATATAAGTTTATGAACATTAAATAAATGTTGAATAAACTTCAAATATATGAGCATTCCTGCATTTTAAATCCAATGATACTCATTTGTCCATGTTTTGTATAATGCTTTCGTAAATTTTAACTCCATAAGCAATAGTTGAAAATAATTAATATTATTTTATATTAATGGAGGAATGGTTACTTTGTTGTAATGTAGCTCCTTAAGCTAGGATTAGTTCCTAGGATATAGGAGTTTGTTTACAACTTCCTACTCCTTTGTGATGTACTTATAGTTGTATCATTTAATTAATGAATGTAGAGTGTACTCTCCATTTTGTGTTCAGTCTCCAGGTGCAGTACTCACCTGAGAGTTGCCTCTTTCTATTCAATTCAGATTTTATCATGGTATCAGAGCTTAGACCAAGTGAGCCTAATTTCCTTTAGATCCCTAAGTGGCTACAGAGCCCTTGCAACTACAGATCCTTTACGGCTACATAGCCTCCATGGCTATGGTGCACACAAGAGCTTCAATGCTCACAGGGGGAGGTGGACTGAAGCAAACACCTCACTCATAGGGTCTCAGATTTTTTTTTTCATAGCAGAGGCAGAGGCCGGTCGACGCATTTTATAGCCTGACAAGCGCGCCGATAGGTGCAATCAGCATGATTTTTAGGGCCATACCCATGCTAATTTTGGGTCACTTACAGCGATTTTAATTCAGCGCAGTTTTTGGGTTCAGAAAGGCGCTGACCTCCTTTTTGGCGGTTCTGCACATGGGATTTTCTCGTTTGTGGTGTATTTGAGTCGCAGACACATTTTTTGGTGGTTTTGCACATGGTATTTTCCCATTTGTTGTGGATCTGAGTTGTAGACACATTTTTTTGGTCGTTCTACACATGGGATTTTCCCGTTTGTGGTGGATTTGAGTCATAAACACATTTCTTGGTGGTTCTGCACATGGGATTTTCCTGTTTTTGGTGGATCTGAGTCGTAAACACGAAAACCCTTCAGATTGGTGGTGGATCTGAGTTGTAGTCACAAAGATTGTGCTAGATCAGTGGTAGATCTGTGATTAGGTTGTAGTATTTATTGAATTTTTTGTTAGTGTAGCTTGTAATTATTCAATTGGTTATAATTCATCAGAGGATTAGAAATTCGATCAGTCTAGTATGAATAACTTCACAGACACATATCTCAATGAGTCTAGCAAACTCAATGGGTCAAATTACACCAATTAGAAATTCAGGCTAAAGACACTTCTTGAAGGAGCGAATACGTGGTCGAATGTCAGCAGTGAAGAGCAGAAACTGAATATTGTAATAGGGACAACTACACTTATAAAATACTGGGATAAAATGGAGAGCAAGGAAAAAGTATTACTAATGATGTCTCTAAAAGACAATATTATCCCACACATCAAAGATGGAAAATCGTCCACTGAGATCTGGACGATGCTCAAGAACTTATACTAGACACAAAACCCAAATCACATCTTTTCACTCAAGGGAAAGTTGTTTACAATGAGGATGGAGGAGAATGAATCCGATGTTGGATTCATTACAAGGGTTAAAGATCTGAAGGACAGATTAGGAGACATTGGGGAGAAGATTTCAGATTTTGATCGAGTCACAATCACGTTGAACGGAATGAAGGATGAATATCAGATGTTCATCATGGGCTTGGTAGCATGAGATAAAGCCCCTGCATTGGAAGAATTGACAGGAATTCTATTACAAGAAGAAGAGCGGCGGAAAAATTTGAGACCTCAGAGTGTCGATCTTGCACTAATGGCGAAGAAAAAGCCATACAAAGGGAAACAACCACAACAACAACGGAAAGGCGGAAGCACTTTTCAAAAGAGACCATTTAGAGGTATGTCTGCAAATAATTTTTCTAACATTAAATTCTTTTATTGTTGGAAAAATGGTCATCAAGCTAAGTTCTGCTTTAAGAGGCAGATATATGAGGCCAGGAATAAGCAGAGTAAGCACACGAGATATTTTTCTGATGAAGGTTACAGTCATGATCTTCAACTATTTGTAGTTGATTTTCTCTTTCGGCTTCTGAGGAGGATGAGGACGAAAAATGATATGTTGATTCTGGCACATCCTCACATATGACAGGTAAGAGAAATTGGTTTGATTTTTTTGAGGAAACCTCTTGCGGATCTAAAATTTATCTAGGAGATGACAGAGGCTATGAGATCAAAGGGTACGGTGATATTCTGGTAATGTTGCCTAGCGTTAACATCATACATATTAAGAATGTGATATATGTGCCCGGGATTAAGAACTTAATCTCTGTATCAATGATAACTGATCAGGATCTGCAAGTTGAATTCTTCAAGACATACTGTGTCATAAAGGACAACAATATGGAACCAGTTGCATCAGGAGTGCATGGGGGGAGCATGTACAGATTGAATTTCAAGAGCATGCCAAACCAAGCTCTGGTTTCAATAGGATTTGTTAGCTCCCCATAACTTTCTAGATTGATTGAGATACAAATGGACAGGGGTAACATCAAACCAGACTTTGGAGTCCTAGGACCTAGCCTTCCTGGACTCATAGAGGGCTCTCTCTATTAGGAGAAAATGATGTAATCTTGTTGCTCTAGGGTCTTGATATTAGGCTAGCTATTAGGTGTAGGGTTTGTTGATTGTTTTGGATGGGAAAGATGATCAAATGTAATAAGAGAAGTAAGAGGATGTCAAAGCCATTGGGCTATGGAGTCAAGTGAAAGTCAAGAATGTCTAAATGATGAAGAAGAGTGTGTTGCAGGGCAGATTTAGCAAGGTCAATGGATCGTTAAGGTGATGAATGGTGGTGTAATGAACATTAAGTTGGGGAAAAGACTAAGAGATCTTACACATATATAATCTGAAGCATAACTCATGAGGTAGGGAAAACCATTTATCTCATTGAATAATACTCAAACTTATAAACATATAAGATTAACATTCCAGTGAATCATAGAAGCATTAGAACTCCTAACTTTAGAAATTCACCTTCAGATTTTGGGAAAACATACAAGATTTAAACAAATAACTTAATTTATGAAGAGGGAACTCCTAAACATCATATTTCAAGCTATTGGGAACTCTGTAATAATTTGATAAGCATGGAAAAAGGGCAGGATCGAATGAAACCTCTTTGAATTAACCTAATCCATCAATATTCCACAGAAAGGCTTCAAGATAGGGCCTTGGGAACTTCAAATAAGCAGGGCATACCATAAATATTACTTGTAAGATAACATACTAACCATGCATGAAACAAAAACAAGTTTAGGGGAGCCTAAGGAGTAGTGAATAATTCCTTATTTATGACCCAAACAGAGGAAAACATAAAGGCTATAACAAACAAGAGGACTGAGGTGCTTCAATGAACATGTCTCAACCTATACCTTTCTTTTTAATAGCGGCTAAGAATCATGGAACATAATGATAACTAAGAAAACAATAGACAGATAGAAAAACATCACCATTCATCAAGCTATGGAATCCTACAAACAAGCTTCGCATCATCCAAGCAAACAAGCCATTCATGCACTTCACGAAACCAATTTATTCTCCAAGCTCATGAAAACCGTATATTACTCATGAAACTCATCAAATGCCAAAATTTACAAACAAGTCCTCATGCTCTATTTAACTCATCAAATGAGGAGGTGGAAACCATAAGAGGTTTCTAGAAACCCTAAAAAACTCATAAATGTCATTTATGGCCAAGACACCATGCAAGGCCCAAGGCACATAATATCGTTGAAATAAATGACATAATAACTATTTTTACCTAATTCTAGATTGTCTAGCGCCAAGAAACTCAAAAATATCATTTTTCCATAAATGAGTGCGTTTTGTTGACTTTGTTCCAAAACACACTATTCATCACATTTGCGTAGCGCCACCTTTAGCAGAAAATAGGGTCTTTTGTGACCGAGTTTTGGACCCCTTCCCGATGTCAAATTTGGCTCTGTAATGGCGCGTTGGAAAGCCTGAAAAGTATACTTTCCAAAAATACTTTTGGTTTCCTAATCCAGCCCCTATATCTTGGTAAAAATGTCAAAATATCAAGGATGGTCATTTGCGCAGCACCAGTCCCAAAACAGAGGCAGAAAGGTAAAAAAAGTGAGGGTTTTTTACCTTTTGAGGGGTCAAACCTGCTCCAAAACTTTTGAAATTTTGGTGAGCATGATGTGCAGGCTGAGAGGAATCCAAAAATGAAAATTTTTTCTCCTAGGGATGCTCCATGTGTTTGCATAGTGCCAATGGTGCTGCGCAAATGAGACCAAAAAATTTCAAAAAAAACAAAATTTTCTCCAAATGCTCTCAAATTTGGTGGAGATTTTCCCTAAGGGGTCTTGGCCAACTTTTGAGAAGCCTCAGCCAAAACTCCAAGGCTATCAAAATATTTTTCCTTTTTTAGAGTTTGGATTTCAAAAAGCACCTTCTTCAGATTGGTAGAAACAAGCTTGTGTTTCCTGGCATAATGTTTTCTCGTCCTTCTTTGCAGCTCTAGGCTTTCATTTTCCTTCTTTAGCTTGGCCTATAGGTGAATTTCTATCCTTTCAAGCCTTGGATTTGATCCAGCTGGCAAGGTCCCTTGCCTTTTAGAGGTAAAAAACACTTGCCTTGGGCCTCTTTGGTATATCAATGCAAGAGGTGTGATATTTGTGTCACTGGTTTCTTTGTCCTAGCTGGGATCATATTTATTTTCTGCCATGTCATCACCCTCTTGCTCACTGATGGGCTGGTCATTTTCATGATTTTCATGACCTCTTTCTTCTTAGCTGCTTGGTCCTTTACTATCTTCATCATCATTTGTCCTTTCTTCTTCCTCTGCTGCTGCTTCTTCTTCACTTTCTTCATTCCCTTCTCCTTTTTCTTCATTACTTGCTAGTTCATTTGCATCACTACCCTCACTGTTATGTTCATTTCCTTGACATGGTGATGGGAGACACTGGTTTGCAAATTGGGGCTTGATGAAACAAGGTGAAAAAGGGTGGAGTCAAGATTTGGTGGATAATGGGTATGGAGGTTAGGGTTTTAGTAGATTTGGAGCTTTTAAGGAGACCCTTCTTAACTGGGTTTGTAGTTACCTCAACTCACCTACCCTTGTATGATATCAAACTGATTCCAAGATGTCATTTTAAGCACATAGGTTCATTTGTATTTAAGGCCTAGGGTTTACATACCTAGGGTTTTATCATTCAAAAACCACCCAAAAACCAAAATTAATTTGAAAAGATTGATTGGAGACATGGAGAGGGCACCACCTACCAGTTTTGGATTTTTTACAAACTCTGGAGGTAGCTTGAAGAGTGAAAATTTGGTTTAGGGCAAGGGTTTTTTTCCTTGGCACTTCCTAGGCATTTGCACAACGCCTCTGCCTATGTTGTTGGGTGAGGCCGTTTGCATAGCACCTGGTAGGGTCTGCACAGGATTTTGCGCAGCGCCGACAGAAACGACAGCCTCTGCACGTCAATTTACGCAACGTCGGCAAAAGGGGCAGCCTTTGCATGTCGCCTGGGTGGGTCGAGTGGTTGGTTTTCATAGCGCCGGGAGTTTTTTGTGTAGCACCTTGCAAATTTGAATGGAGAACAGGCTCGTTTGCATAGCGCGACCTCCTATTTGCGTAGCGCTTCTGATTTGTGTAGCATCAACAAAAGTCTGCCCAGAAACAGTTTGAAAACCCCATTTTTTCTCCTCTGAAGTTTATTTCTCCTTTGCAAGAGCCAAATGAACCAAAAAAGAAATTGAAACACCTTTACATCCTTTTGAGAGAGATAAATTAAATTCAAGAACCCACTTTCTTATGTTTCAAATCTTCTGTGACTTGACTGATATATTTTTTATGTTTTTTTGCAGGGGTTCTGAAGGCTTTCTCCATATGTCTTGTCTTCTTCTCCTGTTTTGATGGTTGGCTAATGCTACTGCTCCTTTCACCCCCTTTTGCATGAAAGTAGGGACATTTCTCAAACTCTTTTTAGCACGTACTTTGACAAACTGAAAACACTATCTTTGCCCTCCTTTGGTATAGAGTTTAAAACAAATTATACCATGTTATGGTTTTACTTGGCCACTTCTGATTTTGTGCAGGTGCTTTTAGTACACTGGCCTTTGGTATTCTTAGTTTCCTCAGGAGTTTGACATCTTTATTCTCTGAGCAGTAACCTCATGTTTCAACTTGATCTCTCATTTTGACACTTAACCTTATGCTTGCCTTTCCCTTTGATTATTTTTATAGGCCCTTTGATGGTACTTGAAAACATTAGCCTTTTAAACTGATACTCCTTACAAGTTCTTTCTTTGATGTAGGTGAAACAATGCTGCCTTTAACAAACCCCAGAGGGATTTTTGGAGGTCCTCTGAAATGTCATCTGCTTTTAAGAAGGAGATCTTGTTATCTTCAATTAACCTGTTTTTCCAATCTTTCCCATCTCTTAGGTTTTAGGGTTGTTAGAGAAAAATAAGGAGTGTTGTCTTCTAAGTTCTCTATAGCCTTTCAAAATTTATTTATCATTTGTAAAATATCTTCAATGTGCACTTGATGGAGTTGAGGTGGCTTCTATCCTTGTAGTCTTTGTAGTGTCTTGCTGTTTTGACAACATTGTTTTTCCAATTAGTCACAAGAATCCTGATTTTATTAAAATATAGGTCTGCTACCTTTCTCTTGTTTGTGGATTCCTCCTGGTGATGATTTCATCCTATTACCTTACCTCTTCTCATTGTTGATGGCAACTTTGATCATTTCCTGCAAAAATGTGAACAAGGGCACCTATCCCTTGCAGTATTTGTGCTCTAAGCCAAAAAAGCCTTTCTGGAATGACTGCTGATCAGTCTTGGATCAAATTTCTTGACTTTATTCCTCTTTGAATACAATCTCTTCATACAGGAAGACATATTTTGTAGGGCACCAAATCTATCGTATGACTTTGTGAGACCTTAGGTGACCTAATGGGGCTTTCTTGGACTTCGCTTTTAGACTGAGACTTAGACTTAGGGATCACCAAGTGTAAGATAGCATCCATGATAAGCTTAGTGTATTGAAGATCCAAAATCCAATGTAATTGATTTATCCAAAGTGTCTACAAGGAAAATTTGAGACTAGTATTGTTTGGGAGTATCATGAGAGACACAACAAACTTGTTTGATTGGTAGGCTTAGGTGATAGTGGGGAATTTTTAGGCAAAAAAAAATAGAGGATTTGGGCCAAAGGTGAATACATATGCACAGAATGGGTTATACAAGCCTCTAATGGGTTTTCTGGGACTGGTAAGCAAAGCTAGACATTATGGAGTGATGAGATAGTGAAAAATTATCTTGAAGATAATGAAGGCAATGAGATTTCTAGAACTCACAATGTTTACGAACTTGGTTTCTAGAAATATAGAACCAATACTTAGTCATCTTCAGATAGTGAAAATGATGGATGACTAATAGTGGCTCTAATTGGGGAGGGCAGCTCCTTTTTAGGAGGTGTCCAGAACATTCAGATCTCTGGCTTTTGAAGACCAGTGCCTTACTTGCACTTTGCAGATTATATTTCTTCACTTGCTAATGTCCTTTTGAAGCTATGATCTCATAATCTGAAAATACATGTTTGCTTAAAACTCATCTCTACCTACCCATCATACTCGCCTAACATTTTATCTTCTTTGGGTGCATTTGAATTAGCAAACCCTTAACATTTTTCTCTTCTGAAAGAAAAACAAGTTATCTAATTATACCTTTATTACTTCCAAAAGTTCAGATTAGGCTAATGAACTCTCTTATTCTCTACCTAGTCTAATCATTTGTCAAGATTAAGCTGTTTGACAAATTTTATTCTCTATTCTACTTACATGAAATTCAAAATATGATCAAACCAGGATTAGGAAATTTGATTTTCCATGGGTTTGTGGCATAAGAACAAGCTGCACACAAATGTTATTTTTGTACAATGAAAAACTAGAAAACATGAGGGGTATGATTTAGAATTTGTTAGGCATCCCTATCTTTTCTATTTGGTTCAGATTTGAGCATGGAGAACCACTATCTTTTCTTCCTAATATAATCTACTAACAAGTCAAGTTTAAATGGTTTGACAAGTCTTATTTCGCTAACCTATCAACAGAAATTTAAAAAATGTTCAGTCATGATTAGGCTAGATGACTGAACAAGAATTTCTTTCAAGGGAGTGGCATTTAGGCTTGCACACTTTCAGTAATACTCTTTTTTGGGTATGGGGCTGTACCTCTTTTCAAAATCTGCCATCTTTTTCATTTTTTCTTTGTTTTGTATTTTTTCTCTCTTTTTGGTCGAAACAATCTAAAACTAAAGGTAGAAAATATGCTCATAGTGTTGAGCTTATTTCCTTTCCTATCTATCCTAATCTAATTTTTACATGATATACATTCAACTGGTGAACTCTCTTTTCCAATACAACCAATCAAGCAGATGATTGGATGAGGGATCTTGGTTCAACTCTTTGAGGGTGCTGACAAAATTAAAAGGCCACTACCACCTTACTTGTGTTTGAACAGTAGTACCTAAACTTTTTCTTACACTTTGAAACAAACTTCTCTTAACATGATTTACTCCCTCTTCAAATGTCTTTAACAAATCAACAAAAGGATATTAAAACAATACCTGGCTATGAAGATTTGGTAAATAAGCTTGATCTAGGACTGCTATTTTCTCCACTTGGTTGAGCTTGGGACTCCTTTGGGAAAGAAAATCTACCTCTTCCTCATGGTCATCTGAACTGGTAGACTCATCATATATTGCAATGTTATCCTCTAGAAAACCTGATGGATTTTGATAGAGTGGGATGAGTTCTGTGTGAAAACCACCATGTTGATGAGTAGGAGCACTCCTTGGCAAAAAATCTTCTTGAGAAAGAAGTGCAACAGCTCTCTTGTAATCATCAATTTCCATGCCTTCATTTGCTTCCAAATTTTCTAAGCTTTTCTCATCACTGTCATAACTATTATGCATTGGTTGATTACCTTTCTCAAGTTGATGAAACTGGGCTTCCTCCCAGAAACCAAGTGTTGAATGCTCTGCAAAGTGAGCTTCTGTTTGGAGAACATCATCATTATCAACAGATTGATAAAACCTTGGAGAATCATCAATATAATTAATGTCACCAATCGTACATATTGGACTATCAGATTGTTTCTCTTTCAATTGATCTATAAATCCATTTTTTGCTATGTGATAGTAAGGATTAGGAGGAAAATAAATGGAATTTTTTTGTTCATATGAAGGTTTAGAGGTTGATTGCATGTTTATAAGCTGATTTATCTCCCCTTCAGTTAAAAAAGGAGGCATTTCTATCTTTCTTTGGATGGAACTACATTAGTCCTCTTTCTCTTATGAAGGTTGATTCTAAGGCTGAATGCTTTCTTGAGACTCACCTGGAAATGATGATAAATCATCACTTGGGCTTTTAGAGAGGTCCTGTGGGTTCTCTTTCATTTCCTGATTGATTTTGTCCTGAACTAACTCTTCTTGATTTCCATGATAGTTAACTTGAGCATGAAATTTATGAATTTCCTTTGATATATTTTCAAGGTGCCAATCTCTTTTTATAATCTGAAATGAATCAAAGCATAAAGGTAAAGATCCTAAAGGTGTTGACTCTTTCTCTATTTCAGATTGTGTGGTTTCAAGATGGCTTAAGGGAAAGACCTCTAGATCTGTAAAAGGGTTTGTATCATTCATCTTGTCCTTGATTGATTCTTTAGAGCAATCCTCTTTGTTTCTATTTGCAATTTGTTGGTAATGCTCTCTTAACAGCGAAGCACAATATGTAGGAAGGTATCCAGTACTTTCTTGATGACTTTCTACATCTTCTTCCTTGCAATCTAGCTCAGCATGCATATTTTGATAGCTATCTTTGCATTGAAATGACTAATTTGGTTCTTCCCAAGAAAATGGTACTGGCTGCTTTGAATGACTAGCTCCAACCTCACCCTTGTATTATTTCTCTTTCCTATCCTTTATATGCATCATTTTTTTGGATATATCTATCAACATTTCTCGCTTTATTTATGAGGAAATCAGTTTCTCTTGAGCTACTTTGTCTTTATTTATTGCTTTTAACTTTGCCTCTCTTTCCAGTATGTTGTATTCTAGAGTAATTTCCATATTCTACATTTCTTCTAGGTTTGAAAGATCTCTTTCTCTTATTTGGAATGCCATTTCATGGTCAAAAGCATTTGGGTATTGCAGGAGGGCCCACCCTTGGGGTGGCTTTATCTTAGAAGGTATCCCATTGTATAATTTATTGAACCTGGCTGAAAAGTGTTGTACTGTCTCCCCTGGCTATCTTTTCAAATGATTGTATTCCATTATGATGAGAAAAAAATTTCCCATGACTACCCACTTATTAAGGAAAACTTGAGTGAATTGATGAAAATTGATAATGCTTGCAGCTGGAAGGTATTTAAACCAACTCTTAATTTTTCCATGCAATGATAAGGAAAACATTTTGATACACACATCATCTTCTCCTATTTGAAATAGGTCAAGCAAATCCTCAAGATTTTGAATGTGTTGTTCAACAGTGATCTTTGTATTTTCTCCATCGAAATAAGGAAGCTTATTTGCAAGTTTTGTAGGGAGGGCCTGGAGGATAAGAGGAAAAACTAGAGGTTTATATATTTATGGGACCTTTGTGGGTATAGATAGTGCAAAAAGAGACTTATGATTGTTTGAGGTTTCATTAGGAGCAAGAAAAATAGCATGAGGCTCATGTTTCACTAGGTCTTTCACAAATGAATCTGGGATTGGCACAAGTGTATAATTTTGCTCATGGTCAGAAATTTGAGGCTCATCTTCTTTAGGCTTGAGATCTTTCCAATAATCAATGTGGATCTCATCAGTGTGTTCTTGATCATGCTTAAAGTAGGAAATTATTATAAAAACAATAATTTCTTCAATCCAACCTGGTTTTGAGTGTTCTTTCTTTCTAAGATGATTGGTCATGTTTTAAGTTCTTCCTCCAGTGCAGTGTTTAGGTCTTTCTATAGTTTTGGAGTCGCCAGGTGGATGATTTCATCTTTTTTTTCCACCATCAACAATATTAGGATTGATTTACTCATTCCTAGGGGAGTTTGTGAAGACTAGTGGGGTCAAAAGGGCTACTGAAGACTAGTGGAGTTACTAGGTGGAGGATGCTTATTGTTTTGAATATGTACATGTTGTCCAACATCAACAACTGAGTACCAATCTAAAGAAGTTTGTGGGTTTTCTGAGTCATAAGGGATACTTAGATTGTCACTAACTCAGAAGGTCCCACCGTGATCACCATTATGTTAGCTCCCTGTATTTGCTAGATTGATTGAGATACAAATGGATAGGGGTAACATCAAACCAGATTTTGGAGTCCTAGGACCTAGCCTTCTTGGACTCAGAGAGGGCTCTCTCTATTGGGTGCAAATGATGTAATATTGTTGCTCTAGGGTTTTGATTTTAGGCTAGTTATTAGGAGTAGGGTTTGTTGATTGTTTTGGATGGGAAATATGATCAAATATAATAAGAGAAGTAAGAGGATGTCAAAGCCATTACGATATGGAGTCAAGTGAAAGTCAAGAATTTTTAAATGATGAAGCAGAGTGTGTTGCAGGGCTGATTTAGCAAGGTCAATGGATCCTCAAGGTGATGTATGGTGGTGTAATGAACATTAAGTTGGGGAAAATAAAAAGAGATCTTACACATATATAATCTGAAGAATAACTCATGGGTTAGGGAAAACCATTGATCTCATTGAAAAATACTCAAAATGATAAACATATAATATTAACATTCCAGTGAAACATAGAAGCATTAGAACTCCTAACTTTAGAAATTCACCTTCAGATTTTGGGAAAAAAAAAAAGATTTAAACAAATGACTTAATTTATGAAGAGGGAACTCCTAAACATCATATTTCAATCTAATGGAAACTATGAAACAATTTGACAAGCATGGAAACAAGGAAAAAGCAAACGAGACCTCTTTGACTTAACCTAATCCATCAATATTCCACAGAAAGGCTTCAAGATAGGGTTTTGAGAACTTCAAATAAGCAGGGCATACCATAAATATTACTTGTAAGCTAACATACTAACCATGCATGAAACAAAAACAAGTTTATGGGAGCCTAAGGATCAGTTAATAATTCCTTAGTTATGACCCAAACAGAGGAAAAAAATAAAGGCTATAACAAACAGGAGGACTGAGGTGCTTCAATGAACATGTCTCAACCTATACCTTTCTGTTTAATAGAAGCTAAGAAGCATGAAACATAATGATAACTAAGAAAACAATAGACAGATAGGAAAAAACCACCATTCACTAAGCTATGGAATCCTGCAAACAAGCTTCTCCATCATCCAAGAAAACAAGCAATTCATCCACTTCACAATACCAATTTCCTCTCCAAGCTCATGAAAACCATATATTACTCATGAAACTCATAAAATGCCAACATTTACAAACAATTCCTCATGCTCTATTTAACTCAACAAATGAAGAGGTGGAAACCATAAGAGGTTTCTAGAAACCCTAAAAAAATCATAAATGTCATTTATGGCCAAGACACCATGCAAGGCCCAAGGCACATAATATCCTATGAAATAAATGAAATAATAACTATTTGCACGTAATTCTAGATTTTCTAGCCTCAAGAAACTAAAAAATATCATTTTTCCATCAATGAGTGTGTTTTGTTGACTTTTGGTCCAAAACACACTATTCATCACATTTGCGTAGCGCCACCTTCAACAGAAAATAGGGTCTTTTATGACCGCGTTTTGGACCCCTTCCGGATGTCGGATCTGGCTCTGTGATGGCTCGTTGGAAAGCTTGAAGAGTATAATTTCCAAAAATACTTGTTTTTTCCTGATATAGGCCCTGTAGCTTGGTAAAAATGTAAAAATTGGACGACTGGTCATTTGTGCAGCACCAGTCCCAAAACAGGGGCAGAAAGGTCAAAAAGTGAGGTGTTTTTACATTTTGAGGGGTCAAACCTGCTCCAAAACTTATGAAATTTTGTGAGCATGATGTCAAGGCTGGGAGAAATCCAAAAATGCAAATTTTTTCTCCTGGGGATGCTCCATGTGTTTGCGTAGCGCTAGTGGCGCTGCACAAATGAGACCAAAAAATTTCAAAAAAAACAAAATTTTCTCCAACTGCTCTCAAATTTGGTGGGGATTTTCCCTAAGTGGTCTTGGCCAATTGCTAAGAAGCCGCAGCAAAAACTCCAAGGATGTCAAGATTTTTCTCCTTTTTTATATTTTGGATTTCAAAGAAGGCCTTCTTCAGTTTGGTAGAAACAAGCTTGTGTTTCTTGGCATAATACTTGCCCATCCTTCTTTGCATCTCTAGGCTTTCATTTTCCTCCTTTAGCTTGGCCTCTAGCTACATGTCTATCCTTTCAAGCCTTGGAGTTGATGCAGCTGGCAAGGTCCCTTGCCTTTTGAAGGCAACAAACACTTGCCTTGGGCCTCTTTGATATATACATGAAAGAGGTGTGATATTTGTGTCACTGGTTTATTTGGCCTGGTTCAGATCATATTTATTTTCTGCCATGTCATCACCCTCTTGCTCACTGATGGGATGGTCATTTTCATGACTGTTATGACCTCTTTCTTCTTCGCTACTTGGTCCTTTATTGTCTTCCTCATCATCTGTCCTTTCTTCTTCCTCTGCTACTGCTT
The DNA here is from genome assembly GCA_034641835.2 of Pinus albicaulis. Classification (NCBI taxonomy): domain Eukaryota; kingdom Viridiplantae; phylum Streptophyta; class Pinopsida; order Pinales; family Pinaceae; genus Pinus; species Pinus albicaulis. The sequence continues at coordinate 36,170,795 of MU968363.1, forward strand.
CTTCTTCACTTTCTTCATTCCCTTCTCCTTCTTCTTCATTACTTGCTAGTTAATTTGCATCACTACCCTCACTGTTATCTTCATTTCCCTGACATGGTGATGGGAGACACTGGTTTTCAAATTTGGGCTTGATGAAACAAGGTGAAAAATGGTGGAGTCCCAGTTTTTCTCCTCTGAAGTTTCTTTCTTGTTTGCAAGCGCCAAATGAACCAAAAATGAAATTGAAACACCTTTACATCCTTTTGAGAGAGATAAATTAAATTCAAGAACCCACTGTTCTTATGTTTCAAATCTTTTGTCACTTGACTGATATATTTTCTATGTTTTTTTGCAGGGGTTCTAAAGGCTTTCTCCAGATGTCTTGTCTTCTTCTCCTGTTTTGATGGTTTACTGATGATGCTACTCCTTTCACCCCTTTTTCCTTGAAATTAGGGACATTGCTCAAATTGTCTTTAGCATGCACTTTGAAAAACTGAAAACACTATCTTTGCCCTCCTTTGGTATAGAGTTTAAAACAAATTATACCATGTTATGGTTTTACTTGGCCACTTCTGATTTTGTGCAGGTGCTTTTAGTACATTGGCCTTTGGTATTATTCGTTTCATTAGGAGTTTGAAATCTTTATTCTCTGATCAGTAACCTCATGTTTCAACTTGATCTCTCATTTTGACACTTAATTACCTTATGATTTCCTTTCCCTTTGATTATTTTTATAGGCCCTTTGACTTTACTTGAAAACATTAGCCTCTTAAACTGATACTCCTTACAAGTTATTTCTTTGATGTAGGTGAAACAGTGCTGCCTTTAACAAACCCCAGAGGGCTTTTTGAAGGTCCTCTGAAATGTCATCTACTGTTAAGAAGGAGACCTTGTCATCTTTAATTAACCTATTTTTCCAATCTTTCCCATCTCTTAGGTTTTAGGGCTGTTAGAGAAAAAAAAGGAGTGTTGTCTTCTAAGATCTCTATAGCCTTTCAAAACTTATTTATCATTTGTAAAAAATCTTCAATGTGCACTTGATCAAGTTGAGGTGGCTTTTGTTCTTGTAGTCTTTGTAGCGTCTTGCTCTTTTGACAACATTATTTTGGCAATTAGTCACAAGAATCCTGATTTTCTTAAAACACAGGCCTGCTGCCTTTCTCTTATTTATGGATGCCTCTTGGTAATGATTTCATCCTATTACCTTACCTCTTCTCACTGCTGATGGCAAACTTGATCATTTCTTTCAAAAATGTGAACAAGGGCAACTGTCCCTTGTAGTATTTGTGCCCTAACTCAAGGAAGCCTTTCTTGAATGACTGTTGATCATTCTTGGATCAAATTTCTTGACTTTATTCCTCTTTGAATACAATCTCTTCATACAAGAAGACATAGTTTGTTGAGCACTGAATCCATCCTATGACTTTGTGAGACCTTAGATGACCTAATGGGGATTTCTTGGACTTGGCTTTTGGACTGAGACATAGACTTAGGGATCACCAAGTGTAAGATAGGATCCATGATAAGCTTAATGTATTGAAGATCCAAAATCCAATATACTTGATTCATCCAAAGGGTCTACAAGGAAAAATTGAGACCAATAGTGTTTGGGAGTATCATGAGAGACACAACAAAGTTGTTTGATTGGCAGGCTTAGGTGATAGTGGGGAACTTTTAGGCAAAACATAATAGAGGATTTGTGCTAAAGGTGAATACATATGCACATAATGGGTTATACAATCCTCTAATGGGTTTTATGGGACTGGTAAGCAAAGATAGACGTTATGGAGTGATGAGATAGTGAAAAATTATCTTGAGGATAATGAAGGTAGTGAGATTTCTAGAACTCACAATGTTTACGAACTTGGTTTCTAGAAATCTAGAACTGATACTTAGTCATCTTCAGATAGTGAAAATTATGGATTACTAATAGGATTGACAACCGAAAATCTCTGGCACCAAATATTCGGTCACCTTAACTTACAAGACCTCATGCTACTTTCAAAGAAAAGGTATGGTCGATGGACTCCCTAATTTTCATAGTTTTCTGTTAGATTGTGATGGATGTGCATTAGGAAAAATGCATAGAGAATAATTTCCTTTGCATGTTGATAGGAAGGAACAAGATATTCTAGAGCTGCTACATACATACATATGCGGACCTATGCAGACTAGGTCGCTAGGTGGCGCATATTATTTTCTATTGTTTACTGATGACTGCACTAGATTCTCTTTGATATATCTATTAAGTAAAATAAGTCATACTTTTCAATGTTCTAAATAATTTAAGACTTTGGTGGAGAAGCAGACAGGGAAATGCATAAAAATTCTCCACTCTAATCAAGGGGGAGAACACAAGTTGTGTGAGTTCATGAATTTTTGCAGATATCATGGGATTGTTTAAAAATTCACAGTGCCACACACTCCGCAACAAAATGGAGTTGTAGAATGAAAGAACAGAACCCTAGTGGAGTGCGCACGAAGTATGCGTTAAGGTAAGGGTCTATCAAATTCTTTTTAGGCTGAAGCTATCAACACTTCTATTTATTTAAAGAATAGGAGTACTACTAAATGTCTTAACTTTAAGACTCTATTTGAAGCAATTTATGGATTCAAACCAACAATGAGTCATCTAAGAGTATTTGGTTCAAAATCCTTTTCCTATATACCCAAGGAGGATAGAAAGAATTTAGATCCTAAGGCCATGAAATGTATCTTTGTAGAATATTGCACTGAGTTTAAAGCTTATAAGTTGTTTAATCCTATCACTCATAAAATATTTGCAAGTTGAGATGTTATATTTCATGAGAAGGTTGAGGAAGCAAAGGAAGACAGTCATAAAGAATGGAAAATTCCATTATTGATGGAAGAAATCAGTGAGGATAATCAACAGCAGGAGGAAAAAAATGAAAAAACAGGTGATGTAGTCAACAAGGGAAGCCCGCACAAGTATGAAGCAGACATATTTGATTTGAGTCCTCTACCAAGAATATCAGGTAGGCAGGCTCAATTACCAGCCATATTGAAATACTATGCTTTAATGTCAAACATTTTAAATGTTATAAAGACCACAAACTATAAAGAAGCAAGTCAATCTGATGAATGGAGGGCTGCAATGAATGAAGAAATAGAATCAATTATTAGAAACCATACTTGGATCTAGTAGAACTGCCTGAAGGAAAAACACCGATAGGTTGTAAGTGGCTTTACAAACCTGAAGTTAATGCAGAAGGGAATATAGAAAAGTTTAAAGCTAGACTGGTAGCAAAGGGTTATTGACAGCAAGAGGGAATAGACTTTGAAGAAACCTTTGCTCCTGTAGCCAAATTGAATACCATTAGAATGTTAATTTCACTACAAACAAAATATCAGTGGAAGATACACCAATTAGATGTTAAGTCTGCATTTCTTAATGGTGATTTAAAGGAAGAGGTTTATTTAGTCCAGCCTGAGGGTTTTTCAAATAAGGGATGGAACATCTAGTATGTAGGTTGAAAAAGGCACTATATGGTTTAAAACAAGCACCCAGGTCTTGGTACGAGAAGATTGATTGATTCTTCTTATAACATGGTTTTCATAGGAGCATGAATGATCCAAATCTATATACCATGTATAATAAATAGAGGAAAATTATTTTGATTTCTTTGTATGTGGATGATATAATTATAACAGTTAATGTGTATGCTTTGATCAAAGAAATCAAATGGTGGATGTCACAAGTTTTTGAAATGAAATATCTTGGAAGTCTACATTATTGCTTGGGTCTGGAATTATGGAGAGACTCTGGAAAGACTTTTCTTACTCAAGGGAAGTACTTCATAATTCTACTCACAAGGTTCTGGATGGAGCAAGGTAACACAACATCAACAACTTTGCAGCAGAATCTGAAGTTATTGACCAAATTATGCATGCCCCTTCTATTGAAAATCGAACCCCTTTTTCACAGGAAGCCCTCAATGAATTGTATCAGAAGTTGGACTTTACAAAAAGGGCTAAAACCCTTGAGCTTTTTCTAGCTGAAGATACCTAATTTCCTAAGAAGAATCCTCCCTACTCTTCCTCTATTTTCCCTGATAGAGCCAAACATATCATCACCATCATTTCTTACCTCCTTGGATATTACTCGGACTACTGGGTAGATGAGCCAATCATAGTTTTCCTTTATATTTTCTCTATAGATTCTAAGCCATCTATCCTTTTCAATTTTAGCCAATTCCTAGCAGATGCTATCCACTACCAATTTGACATTTTCAGAACAGAAGAGGTGTTTAAATACGCCTTTGTCCTATTTTATATGTTTTTATATTTGCAGGGTGACAGATTTAAGTTTTCAATTCAAAAATTGGATGATAATGGAAATTAGAAATCAGTCATATTTTGGACTACCATTGCAATGAAAGGGAAGAAGGAGTATTCGTACAAATATTTCATTTGATTTTTTGTACATCCATCAATGAGTATTCTTAGCAGTACACCTAAGTGAAAAGTCAGTAGGGATATCACAAAGATTTTATAGCTATTATATCAAACAAATATAGGTGATTGGTATTTATACCAGAACTATACATAGTTGAGGATTTACAACTGTGAGCTTGCTCCCTACAATCTCCCAAAATTCCTCCCAATTAGGATTTTTTCTTTAGAATACATTAGGAAAATGTTGAATGCTAATGAATTCCACTTTGTGTCAGGAAAGAAGAAGTCACAATTCAGAATTAAAACAAAAAGAGGACCATTTATTTGCAACAATAGGATAGCAGAGGAAGAATCATATAGAGTGTTAAGGGAAATGAAGTCCAGCCTTAGTTGCACCTAGTCGTATGATCCATTAGGAACCATCTCAAAACTAAGGGTAGAAAACAATTCTACTCCTTACATTCATACACACGGCCAGAAATAGAGAAGTACATGAACAAAATGGAGTGGGCTAAAAAACACTGTAAGAGGCTGAGGAGAAATTAGTCTCCACTTCTACTTCACAGAATCCTGTCCCATGGGAGAAAGTAGGAAAATGACAGAGGAGAGAAGAGTCACCTTCAGTGACTGAAACTTCCAGCAAGAAATTCAATATTATCTACAGGAGGAGAACCAAACACAATCCTAAAGTTAACCCAAGTAAAGATTTATAACATGAGGTCATCATAATCACCAAAGATACACCTACATATTCACAATTTGGTGGCCAAACTACTCTCTATCATGCTACTTCAAAAACTTCACAGGATCAACAGTAGGCCATTCAGACAAGTAAAGTTGTCACATGAGAGAAAGCGAAAAAAATATTTGATACATTCAGGGAAATCGAGTTGAAGAATGAAATCTTGAAGAATATCACCTACAATCAATTCTGGAAGCAGACTTCCAGTTCTCAGAGTAGACTGTTGTCAGCATTTGACTCTAAGAAAGGAAAAATGAAAATGGCCTTTCTAGAGGCACAGATTTTATAGCCCAAGACATCAACAGATTAAAAAATACTTCATTTGATTTTGACATCAAATACCTCCATCCCATTGATCAAATGGAGATGCACAAGAAAACAGGTGAAATGATTTCATCTACATTGACTAATACAAATATGAGTTTGTCTAAATTGCAGGTTACCTTAGAAAACATTCAGTCATAGGTAAATATGGAGAAAATATCCTTTCTGGCCAAGGATACAGGAATTAAGTCTTTGGAAGACTTAGTGGTCAGAGTTGGATATGATCCTTCCAACACTAAAGCTACAGAAGAAATAATAAAGAATAAAAATGCCAACATAGTAGCATTAAGGAAGAAACTGAAATTGTCAGCCACATAAGACCCTTTAACTAAGGATATTGAAGAAACAAAGTCTCAGAAGTTAGATATGATAAATTAGAGTTTATTGTTCAATTTAGGCTAATAATACACTGTATGTTGAGATAGCATTGATTGTAATCAGTTTTGTAATATTTTAGTATAAATACTTCATTGTTCGAAGTATTTTAGGTTGATTTCTGAATATATTTTTCCTACTGCGCAATTTTAATTTCAAAGTTTTGTCAGAGCATCAATAATACAAAGACTTCTTTTGGGATTCATGTGGTCTATTCATTGGTGAAGTGTTTCTACTGTTACTGTGTTTTCCATTGTTTTTCCTTTTCTTGGTGTATCAAAAATTCTTAATTGTAAGACATAAAGTGTGATGAATAATACATGTTAATCAAAACACCTTAATCTAGCTACTTTTACAATTTATATGTTTTCCACTATTAAAGTCAGATTGAAAAATACTAAATTTCGTTTCAGTCTCAACTGAAATTCAATTTTCTACCACCTCCATAATTCATTTAAAAAATATAAAGGATTCAGTTAATGCAACCTAGCTTTCCATGTTATAACTCTTTTAAATATTAATGAAGCATCCAATTTTATATTGTTGACTCCATCGCCCAATGGGAAAATAGAATTTAATTAAACAAATCAATCAAAATCAAACAAACAACCAAGTATACTCATAACTAGCCCAATATCCAATAAAAACAAAGCTAAATTTTATAGAGAGATCCCTCTCTGAAGCCAGCAGGGCTAGATCCCAGCTTCCAAAGAGGTTTTGATGTTATCCTTTATGTTTATTCTACTAATATTTTAAATTACATATCGATAACATAGTGGCGACCATACTAGAGGAAAAAATTCTTTCGAATTCATAACCCTGGTTATACATTGTATGATAGGAATAATTCAAGAAGATTCGTTTTATTTTCATTTGTGTAAATAATAAGTGTGTGTGTGCATTAGATCATAACTCTGGCTCCTAAAATAGCCTACACTAGATCTCATCCTCATCCAAAGCCTGCAGTAAATGTAGATGACCCTGAGAAGATACTGAAAAGAAAGAGCATAACAGAGAGCCAAGGAAGTATAATTCCTCCTCATAGAGCAGATTCACTCCCAAAAGACTTTGTAACTCTACAAGACATTGAGTTTGACTTACCTTTTGAACAAAGCTTATTTAGAACTAAGTTAGCCAGTTGGGTAGTTCAAATAGTAGTAGACCAAGATACATTAAGAAGACATTCATCTGAAGCACAGTCTGCTCCTTCTCATATAGACCTTCAAATTATCCAAGACTTTGATAAATTACAGGGTTTAGTCTTAGGTCTTGACCTTTCTGTTCATGAGGCTTATGCCAAACAATCTGTAGAATTCTCTTATCTGACTTCTTATGCAGAATCATCCATCTCATCACAGTCTGTGCATCCTATATCAGCAAGCCCTACCCCTTTTGTAGTCGCTACCGCTACTCTGATACTTTCTCATCAAGAAACTTAAACTCCTTCTTCTCCTCAATCCTCAACCACAATCCAACCTTCATCTCAACCAAAAACCCAGGTTTCAGCTCAGCCTTCATCCCTGATTCAAACTCCACCTTTCATCCAAAAACCACCCTTGATCAATCCTCATATTTTCCATCTTCATATCCCTATAATGGTAGCTAGATATGCCCCCCTTGTCCTTCAAGCTCCTTTGGAAAACATGCCACAAGGTTTTCAAACAAGAATTCCTCAATTTGATGGAACTGGACCTATCACTGCCAAACAACATGTAGATAGGATGAATGATAGTTTTGAGCTTTAGGAGGTAGATGAGGAAAGATTAAAACTTAGGTTATTTACACAAAGTCTCATGGGAGAGGTGAGGAAATAGTTTAAAGAAATACCTTCTTCTAACATTAATGGTATCCTTGGATTCCATCAGACATTCCTTAATAGGTTGGAAATTAAAAACAACCCTCTTAATATTTTATTTGAATATGAAAAAAATTAGGAGGGCACCAGGGGAATGTGTTTAGGACTACTGCACTAGATTTAAGAGTGTATACAACGCAATTCCTCCTAACATTAAACCACCAAAATTTTTAGCCTTAATCAAATTCCCAGATGGCTTTGAGGCAGACATGTCTTATCAGCTTAGAGAAATAAATTCATCAACATTAGAATAAATGAAAAGGGATGTAGTGAGTGTAGAAGAAAATATGTTAGCAAAGAGAGCTAGACTTAGGAATGAAAGGAGAGTAACCATAAAATAAGAACCATCTACTTCTTCTACTAATGCTAAAATTGATTCATTAGTAAGGACAATAGAAATAATTATGGAAAGGATTAATTTAAATGAGAGGGTTGATCCTAGATAAAATCAAACTGCACCTCAAAATCATAATCAAAATCCTAGGAGAAATCCTCCCCAAAATCAAACAAAGAGAACCTAGGGGCCCTGATCAGCAAATTAGGCCTCCATTTCAGGAGAATTATGTTGATGATGATGGAGAAATAGTAGAAGAGGTAGAAGACAACCAGATCAATTTAATGGGTATCAATGATGATGAAGTTGTGTTTCTTACTCAGGAAGAACAAGAATTATTTCAATTATCCCAAAGTAAACTAGATTATGGAGAATTAGATGATTATAAGCAGGTATTTGAAAAATCTATCATGGAAGTCCATAGACAGTATAATCTTAGGAGTAAGAAAACATCATATGCTCCAAATAAAATGAATAATGAAAATTATGTCAACAAAAATTCTGACACCACTTCAAAGAAAATTCCAGAAAATGTTGCTAAGAAAATTTTTGATAGTTTCTAGCGAAAAAAAAATTGAAATTCCTACCAAAAATATTCTTGAGAGTACTTCCAAAACTACTCAAACGGATTCCAACCACCAGGCTTCAAAAAGAACAAACATAAAAATAATTTTTTGATAAACCTGACTTTCTGAACTTAAATAAATTTCAAACATCATTGAATATTGAAAATGAACTAGAAAAGCTGAAAATTCCTATCCCCTTGAGAGAGTTAATGAAAAAAAAATTGTACAGATCTAAAGTTATGAAAGCTCTAAGAATAGGGGAAAACACTAACACTGTCAATTTAAATGATGATAAACCTGAGTTATTATTTGGTCCAGAGGTAGATGGTAAACCACAGGAAGGAGGTGTTCCTCCATTTTATGTCAGTCTCAATGTTCATGATAATATTCTCCATAATGATATGTTAGATTTAGGTGCTTCCCACAATATGATGCCAAAAGTTGTTATGGAGAAGCTTGGTCTTGACATTACTAGGCCTTACAAAGACTTGTATTCATTTGATTCCAAAAAAGTAATATGTTTAGGTCTCATTAAGGATCGATGTGTTACTTTAGCCCAAATCCTAGCAAAGAGTCTAGTAATGGATATAGTGGTTGTTGATATTCCCCCTAAGTATGCCATGATTTTGTCATGCTCATGGGGAGAAAAATTACAAGGGACCCTACAAATAGATATAACTTATGCTACCATACCAGTGTTTGGTCAGCATAGAAGACTATGTAGGGAAACTTTAATGAAATACATGGCGAGTAGTCAACAGAAACCACATAACTATCCCCTTTACTATGTTCACTCTGAATTAGAATCTTTCATTATTTACAATGATGGAGATATTGATGCTTAGGTCACCAATGCTGAAAATGATATTTGTGAAACACATGAAAATCAAACACAAATTGTGCAACAAAACACTGAAAATGAACCTTTTTGTAACATGACTATTGATGGCTCTTATAGCAGAGCAGGGTCAGGAGCAAGTGTGTGGGTCTCAAATTCAGGAAATAATCATGCAGAAGGTCATTCATATAAACTGAAATTTTAATGTACCAATAACATAGCAGAATATGAAGCACTTCTTTTAGGCTTGCAATTATTGTTGAAAGTAGGTGCTAAAATAATTTATGTTCATGGAGATTCTGAATTGATTATAAAACATATTAAAGGAGAATATGCTACAAAACATCCTAGACTGAGAGCATACAAAAATGTTGTGCTTGATTTCCTACAAAATTTTGTAGAATATGATCTTGTTGTTATTCCTAGAAATCATAATGTCCTTGCTAATGGTCTGGCTTTTTTAGCCAACACATGAAAAATGCCTCATCCCAACAGACAATATACAGTGGAATTAATACATTGTCCAACTGTACCAGATAATATGAGGTATTGGCAGGTATTTGGAAAAGACAAATGGATTGAAATTTTTTTGCAATCCAAGGATGAGTATGATGAAAATAGCATAGATTTAGATTGTGAAGTAGAAAATTAGATAGTTTTACATAATAATGTAGGAGAACAGTTTGATGAATCAAATGTAAATATAATTGTAGATGAAGGTGTACATAAATTATAATTGCATGAGATTTATCCAGAAAAAGAGGAATTTGAAATACTTCAGCTTAAAGACAATATTTTACCTAGAGGTCTAGTTCCATTAGAAGAGCTTTGTGATTTTAATGATGTAGCAAAAAATACAAAAATAGAGCCCACAGGTTCAGATGTAGAAGAATGTAATATAGGTAGTGATCATACTCCTAAAATGATAAAACTTTCAAAATCACTCCATTTTGTTAAAAAAACAAGAATACATACATTTATTCAATGAATTCATTGATGTATTTTCCTAGAGCTATGAGGATCTCAAAGCATATGACACTAGTATCATATAGCACAAAATCCATATCAAGGAAGATCAAAAACCATTCAAACATAAAATCCATAGAATAAATCCAGTTCTGATGCCTCTGATTAGAAAGAAGTTAAAAGATGTAAGATGCTAAATTCATAGTTCCTCCCAAATACTCTAAATGGGTTTCTAACATAGTTCCTACTAGGAATAAAATTGTAGAAATCCATGTTGGGTGTGGAGCTTGATTTTCACCCTGATTCAGAGATCCTTGTTTTAGCTGGATGTATACACCAGGAAAAATGTATACCCATGCAGTGGGGGGTACTTGTCCCCCCCGCGGTGTCCGAGGGGGCTGACCCCTGGCTGGTGGGTCCGGGGGCCAGTGGTCCCCCGATGGGGGTTTCGTGAGCAACGCCCCCGAAGCTAAAAATAGATGTAAAATTACCTTGTAAAAGTATAGTAATTTCTAGTCAATATGGGCTGTTTATTAGGTAGATGATCTGATGATAGAAGTTATGTTTAGTTTAGTGTTTTTTGCCCTAGAAGGAAACCCCTCACTTTTTGTATGAGGGTATTGTATTGCGGCTGTGTATTTTATGAGTATTCTCAGAGCGAGAAACAGATAGGGAGACTATGAAAGAGAAAAAAGGATATTACAACAAATTTGTTGTAGGTTCTATCTCTTTATTTTTCTAGATAATAGAAAGGAAGGTCTGGTTGTTCAGGGTGGACGTAGCCGAAACTGGGTGAATCACGTATATCTGTGTCTCTCTGGTTTTATGTGTTTTGTGTGCTTGTGCTTTCCACATAATTTATGTGTTGCATTGCTCTGTAATATATAATTCTCTAACAATCCAGTTATGAATTTATTTTAGAAACCTTAACAAGGTCTCCCTAAAAGATAATTACCTTTTTCCAAAAATGGATCATATATTACAGAAGGTAGTAGGGTCTAGTAGGATTTCCTTATTAGATGGTTTCTCAGGTTATAACCAAGTCCTAGTACATCCTGATGATCAGGATAAAACCACTTGCACTACTCCATGGGGGACCCTCATGTATGTGAAGATGCCCTTTGGGTTAAAGAACGTTGGGGCCACATTTCAAAGAGAAATGGATATTGCCTTTGCTGATGAGATTGGTCATTTTATTGTGATTTATCTTGATGACATTACTATATATTCTAAAACTAATGAGGAACATTTTTTGCATCTAAGAAGAGTGTTTGAAAAGTGTAGAAGGTTTGGTATCTCATTAAATTCCAAGAAAAAATTGTTTGGCCTTGAGGAAGGAAATATTATTCATCATATTATTTCTAAGGACAATATTATAATTGATCCCAGTAGAATTGAAGTGATATTAAAAGTCATTCACCCTAGAAACATTAAGGAGCTTCAAAATTTTATTGGAAAAATTAATTTCATAAGGAGATTCATTCCTAACCTTATAGAGCTTCTAAGAAATATAAAAAATATGCTGAAAAAGGATTCAGAAATTAGATGGAGTATTGAGGCTAGAAAATCCTTTGATTTAGTTAAACAACATTGACAAAAGCACTAGTGTTGATTAGTTCAGATTTTACCAAAGATTTTATTATCTTCTCTTTTTCTTTTTAACACACCGTTGCAGTTGTTTTGTTGCAGAAAATTGATGAAGGATTTGAACATCCTATTTCATTTTTCAGTAAGGCTTTAAGAGATGCATGTTTGAACTATAATATTATGGAAAAACAAGCCTTTGCATTGGTTAAAGCAATAAAAGGCTTTAGAGTATATATCTTGCATTCCCATATTATTGCATATGTACCTAATTCAGTGGTCAAGGATATTTTAACACAGAATGGACCTGATGGCAAACGAGGAAAATAGATTGTTGTTGTTACACCAATTTTTGGTCATCTAACATGTTACTATTCGATGGAATAAACTACACCATGTAAGACCAATGTTACCATAGTAAATTGCTTTCACTATGAGAAATAATTTAATAACCCATAGTTTATTAAATTATTTCTGGTCTAAATAGGAAACCCCATGAGGAATAATTAAATAAATCCTTATTTGTTTTTCCTCTAGGGATAATTAACTAAACCATAGTTTAGTTAATATTCCTGGTCATATTTAACCCAAAACATGAGAATTAATTAGATAAATGATTATTTATCTTATTATTCTCTATGAATAATTATTTAAATCTTTATTTAATAATATTCCTTGTTGAATTTGACTAATCATTATTTATTTAATTATTCCTTAACCTTGTCCTTGAAATAATATATAAATCATTTATTATTTATTATTTCTAAATAAATGGACTTAACCAATTCTAAATTCCTTTTCCCTCCACCAAAAATAATAAAATATTCCAAGTAATTTGGATCTAGATTTGGTTAATAATATTTTAAATATGCACCAATATCTAGACTAACTCAATATTTTGTTATAAATAGAAAGGGTTTTTCATTCATTCACTACATTTTTTATCACCTTTTGATCTATACTTTTGTTCTTACTTTGATCCTCCATTATTGTCATATTTTTTTCTACTTTTGCTTGTGAGCTCCCTTTGAGTTCTATTTTGTTTGGGTTTTCTGCATCATCAAAAGAGAGAGATCTTGGATATGAAGCATTGAGGACATACAAGAACCCATCCCATTGAGGGGGACTAGTAACATCTTTCTGTGTTCACTTCCCAGGTGTCATAATAAAAAAAAAATCATTTATAAATTCTTGTCTTGTCTATTGGATGTATGGAGCAACTCTTGTTTATTTTCGATGTTTAATGTCTTTAACTGCATAGATTTGGATTTTTGTAGAATTTATTTTGATCACCTTGATCACTAGAACCTATGTTGAGTATGTTGATGAGCAGGGAGTATGTTGATGGGATAAAGCTTGAACTGATTGCGCCTCTAGAAGCTTCTAGTTGGGGGAATATTCGACTAGTTGGGCTTCTAGAACTTACTTTTTCCTTTATTTGATTTTTTAGGGGAGTCCGCGTGTTTTTTAAGCAGAACATGCAAGAGTTGCAGCAGGCTATATATAAAAAATTCGCGGATCTGCAGGAAAGAGCTAGGAAAAGTGTGGAGTTAGACTTTAAAAGGTTTTAATGAGCTTTTCTCCAATTCCAAGACTTGGTTTAAGAACATTAGGTTTTTTTACTTCTAAGGGAGCACAATATAGGTAGTGATGAACCTATATGGATAGTTAAATGTCATGGTGAAAAAATAACGTGTAACACTACTGTAGATCTAAGAAAATTGACAGCCACATTTAATGTTAGGGTTGTTTGTTATACGTAGCTGAAGTGAGCTTTTTCCGTACGCTTGCGATTAGAATTCAATCTAACAACTAGCGACTCCACAAGGGTTTTTAATTACGACTGCTGTCGTTTTTCAGATCCCTGCATGACCAGCTACTTCAGCCACTATGTTTTTTCTTCAACTTCTTATTTTGCATTCATTGATGTTGTTTTAAACCTTTTTTACCCTAAAACAGTAAAAATTATAACTTCCGTGTGTTTCTGGGCCATTTGAGTAGGTAACAGTTATCAGCCACGATAGAGACGACAACTTTTTCTGAAACCTTCCGCTGAGACAACTGGAAATGTAGGTCACACTTTTTAGCCCAAAACCTGCGACCTCAACTCTTAGGTAGCAGAAAATTTGCCAAAAACTGGGACCTCATCCAAAAACAAGTTAGTACCTGCGACCTTAGCTCTCAGGTAGCAAAAAAATTGCCAAAAACTGCGACCTCATCCGAAAACAAGTTAGTACCTGCGACCTCAACTTTTTTGCGGGATTTTTCTGTTATTTTTCAAATTTTGTATGGGGAACTTTTCAAGGTTCATAAACCTCCATATTTAGTGTCTTGGACCTATACTTGCTTAGTTTTATTTGTCGAAGTTGGAACCAAGCCCCTTAGGACTTCAGTATACTTCCACCTTTTTAGGAGTTTAGTTGAAGCAGGTCTTCTGAGATTTCAGTGTTTTTTAGCCATTTTTTAAAATCTTAACCTATCTTTTCAGATCCATTTCAGATAGGTTATTTTTCCATCCAAAACACCTCTTTTCAGTTTTGTTTGGTCCTCTCTTTAGGGTCCCCTACATTTCCCTTTAGGTTGTAGCCTTTCGCCACCTATTTTTCAGCATTTTTCCCTCTGGTTTCTTCCTGTTTTCTGCACCTCTTTTTAGCAGATCTGACCTTTAGATCCCTATCCCTCTTGACATTATATCTATTGGCCATCTTGTGTGTTATGAGTATATTTTTCCCACCCTTAGACTAGTTGCTGGGAAGCCCTCCTTTTTGGGTTTAAATTTATGCATATTTAGTTGTTTATTTTACTGTTGCTTTTAGTTTTATATATTGTCGCTTTCAATTTTATTTACAGTTATACATCATATTTTTTATTTTCTCTATACACACGTTTGGGATTAATTAAAATTAACACACTTATCACACACACACGCACCCCTAAAGCGAAGAGTGCCTGGTTTACACTTTCATGCCAAGACTAAAATATTGCAATTAATTAATTAATCTGCACCTTCGTGCCCTTATTTACCTCTCTTTCTTATTGGGTCCTATGTATCTTTTCCACCATTGTGCCCCGAGGGCATTCAACCTGAAGACTACAAGGCCTTCATCCTCAGTATCTGTTAGGAAGAATTAATCCATCGACTCGGTTCTGAGTTAATCCTCCGCCGAGTCCCCATTACAACTCTGATTCTGGTTCATCGAGTTCTCCTTATGTTCCTATCCCCGGTTCTCCTCTACCTTTCACCTTCATCATGTGTGGTGTAGAACCTACCACTCGTGGTGGCCCTGAATCTAATGCTGGAGCCGCTACTAGTGGAGCCACAACAGGAACAATCCTGGCTACTCCCTTGCTTCCTTATATGGCAGGGCTAAGCCTTCCTGAGTTCATCCAGTTGATTAATGACCCTATACACCATGATCTAGGTTGGACTGCTATGCCAACCAAGCTTCCTTCAGACATCCCTAAGTTTGAAGGAAATGCTGGAGAGGATCCTACCAACCATGTTCATTCTTTCCACATTTGGTGTTCATCCAACTCTATCACTGATGACTCTATCCGTCTTCGGTTATTTGAGCGTACACTTACTGGGGAAGCTTCCAAGTGGTATGTTGACTAGGTCGTTGCCTCTCATGCTAGTTTTTTGACCCTTGCAAAGGATTTTTTTCCTACTTCTAGCTTCACCTTCATTATGACATGGGTACCAAACTTTTGACCATTTTCCATAAAACTTCTGCCACCCGCCTATCTGACCATGTTCAAGAATGACGCAGAAGGAAGAGCTTATATCGAGCTCTAGTTTTCGAAGAGTCTGTCTACATGGACTAGTTTCTTAGATCCTTTTTTCCCTCTACTGGTAAAGATGTCTTGTCACACTTTCCTCAAACTGAGGAAGAATCCCTACAAGTTGTGTTGAAATATGACTTGATCTACACACAATCTAGTTATGTTTATACCATCTTACCTAATCTCCCTAGACCTGGTGGTGCCAATGCACCAGGGGCATATCATGCCACCGATGATATTGTTGGATACCTTTCACATCCGTACACTCATCCTCCTATGGGTTATGGTGTCCCTCAGGGAGGGGCCAACTCCTCTAGGACTTTTCTCCCTCCCAGAAGCATGTATCCAGGACAAAAAATGCCTCATGTGTTTTCCCAACCGCATCCTCCAATGCCAAGGCCTGCTATTGCCCAACATGTTTACCCCAATGTTGCTCAACCTCCTTAATATCTGTAATTACAGCCAGGTGCTCCATCTTTGTTCCCTATATTACTAGTATATTCCCTTATTGTTGTTAGTGTAACCCCCTTATTGTTATTGTTGTACCCCTGTAACCCCCATATTATTATTATTATGCCCTTACATTATTATTTTTAGGTCAGCTAGGATTACATTGTGGCCCCATGGACTCCGATATATAGAAAGGAGGTTTTGGTCATTTGAATGATCCAAGAATTGTTCATTTATGCAATGTATTGGAGGTTGCCCACTCGAAGTGGCTGATTTCTAAGGCGTTGATCTCTCTTTTCTTCTATTTTTGGAGCTGGTTTCATAAAATTTGGTATTAGAGGTTTGGATTCTAGGGTTTAGCTGCTCCAACCAAGTCATCATGGAATTTTCACTATAACTTTGTTTCTAAGAAGTTTTAGAAGCTGAAATTTTTACAGAGCAAAGCCGAAATCTTGAGGAACCTCGTGCAAACATTTCAGATCTTGGCTCAAAATATTTTTGGAGATATGATTTGTGCAAGTTAGAGATTTTTGTAGGCTCCTAACTTTAACCTAAACAGGTCATCGTAGCATTTTCGCTGGTTTCATAACACTCTAGCTCCTTAGGCGGCCTCTCAACCACCTCTGTTTGGTACCTTTCATTACCAGATACACAATACTGATGATCTCAACCTTTAGACTCGATTGCACCAGTACACAAAGGCTCTTGCTACGGCCGCAACCCTTAGGTGCCAAAGAGCCAATTTCTATACCCAACGATCCTTTACAGATTCCTCATCCTAAGGGAAAGGTACGTACCAAGATCCCCAAAGGACCGTTATGCCAAAAAGTTGCTTCCAGTAAAGTCGCCCACACCTACATTATAGTAGATGACTTGGCACAATCCCCTACCGCCATGTCAACGATGGAAGTCCTCCAGTTTTTTCCTTCACAACGTAAAGCTCTACTAACTGCCATGGGCATTGGGGATCCTTTATATGATCGTTTGATTGTATTAGATGTTGACAAGTCAGAGCATCCACCCCTACCTGCATCTTTCACCTTCCAAATACTTGTCAAGATACGACATGCCAACGTCTTCTGATGTATCATTGACGAGGGGATATCCATGTGCATGATGTCTGCCTCTGTTTGGAAAAATCTCAAATCACCCAAGTTAGCCCCTCCCACTATCACCCTCCATGCATGGGATGGCCACTCTTCCCATCTGTTATAGCATCATTTCTCACCTTGACATGATTCATGATTGCTTCATGGCTTTATGGGCACCCATTCCTACAGACTTGGACAAATTCACTTAAAAACAGTGTAAAATCCTCCATACGCGACTATGCCCGTGTTTTTCCGCGTGTATACGCGAGTACAGCTAGACTTTTCTGCGTATGCCATTAAAATGATTAAAAAATATATAAAAAATCCCTAATTTCGCGCTGGGTTGATGGTTACTCAGGTAGTTCAACCACCCCAGCCCGTGGCCAACTGTTTCCAACTGCTGAAACTACTTGGAGGGACTATAAAAAGCCCTCATGTGTATGGCCTGAGAGAGAGAGAGTTATTGATATTATACTCTGTTGGTATTCCCTATCCAAGTCTGATTCCCCGTGCCTCCTGCACTTTCCCAGTTCATTGTAGGAAACCCTTGTTTCCTTGAGATACACATCCTTTTATATGTTATCTCGTATGCACCAGTTTGGAAGGAGTCTTAGCGAGGCAAGGGCTGGACGGATCCGGACGACGGTCTGCGAAGGCCTTGGAAGGATCAGGTGATCTCTCCTCTTGATTACTTTTGTACGTACTATTTATAATACAGAAGTATCATGATGTTCCCGAAATAAACGTGTTAGTGTATGCTTTAATGTATGAAGAATATTTGTTATACAAGCATTCATTATGATTTATTTAATGTCTTATATGAATCTCACTAACATATAGAGTAGAAATATGCTGTACAACTTGTCCTTTGTGCTGGTTTCTTCTTGTATTTCAGGTTAAGGAGGAAGGACGGTTGCAGGGAGTTTGAACTCCACGTGGATCTACTTCAAACGTAGGACCAACGGGTAAACCTCTCATTCTGCTCTATTTAGTTTTTATGAACGTGCATGATTGTGTGAGTCTCTGTTAAGTAGTACGCCCCTGCTCTGTGGAGGTTGAATCCCAACCAACCTCTAGGGTGTTAATTCCCCGAAACAGAAATGGCGACTCTGCTGGGGATCACATTTTTGTGATTCTCCTGTTGGGTTGTTTCAGCTGTTTGGTAGGTTTCCAACAGGTTTATCTGTCTTTTACAGTCCAGTTTATCTTCTTGCAGTCAGACTGAAGTCTTGGTGTCTTTCCCAGGCTTGTACTTTTTGTTTTTCATTAAAAGGGCCATCTGTTATAGCATCATTTCTCACCTTGACATGATTCATGATTGCTTTATGGCTTTTGGGCACCCATTCCTACAGACTTGGACAAATTCACTTAAAAACAGTATAAAATCCCCCATACGCGACTATGCCCGTGTTTTTCCGCGTGTATACGCGAGTACAGCTAGACTTTTCCGCGTATGCCATTAAAATGATTAAAAAATATATAAAAAATCCCTAATTTCACGCTGGGTTGATGGTTACTCAGGTAGTTCAACCACCCCAGCCCGTGGCCAACTGTTTCCAACTGCTGAAACTACTTGGAGGGACTATAAAAATCCCTCATATGTATGGCCTAAGGGAGAGAGAGAATTATTGATATTATACTCTGTTGGTATTCCCTATCCAAGTTTGATTCCCCGTGCCTCCTGCACTTTCCCAGTTCATTACAGAAAACCCTTGTTTCCTTGAGATACACATCCCTTTATATGTTATCTCTTATGCACCAGTTTGGAAGGAGTCTTAGCGAGGCAAGGGCTGGACGGATCCGGACGACGGTCTGCGAAGGCCTTGGAAGGATCAGGTGATCTCTCCACTTGATTACTTTTGTACGTGCTATTTATAATACAGAAGTATCATGTTGTTCCTGAAATAAACGTGTTAGTGTATGCTTTTATGTATGAGAATATTTGTTATACAAGCATTCATTATGATTTATTTAATGTTTTATATGAATCTCACTAACATTTAGAGTAGACATATGCTGTACAACTTGTCCTTTGTGCTGGTTTCTTCTTGTATTTCAGGTCAAGGAGGAAGGACGGTTGCAGGGAGTTTGGACTCCACGTGGATCTACTTCAAACGTAGGACCGACGGGTAAATCTCTCATTCTGCTCTATTTAGTTTTTCTGAACGTGCATGATTGTGTGAGTCTCTGTTAAGTAGTACGCCCCTGCTCTGTGGAGGTTGTATCCCAACCAACCTCTAGGGTGTTAATTCCCCGAAACAGAACTGGCGACTCCGCTGGGGATCACATTCTTGTGATTCTCCTGTTGGGTTGTTTCAGTTGTTTGGTAGGTTGCCAATAGTTTGATCTATCTTTTACAGTCCAGTTTATTTTCTTGCAGTCAGTCTGAAGTCTTGGTGTCTTTCCCAGGCTTGTCCTTTTTGTTTTTCATTATCTTTCTTTGTATACGCTCTTTTTTCTGCACACAGTCGCGTATACACGCGAGTTTGTCTAAAGGGATCCGCGTATACGCGAGTTTCCCTTAACACAGACGCGTATACACGCTGGTTGCATAACTGCAAGGTCGCGTATACCTAGGCAGATTTTGAATTTTTGGGTTTATTGGCTTTTTGGTCCTTTCTGGTTGTGGAGGCCTGTGTCTACAGTGTCTCTGTATTTACTGGAGTGTGAAGGAAGTGGTTTCAAGTCTTGTTTCTCTTTCGTTTGTTCGAAAACTAATCTTTTTGGCAAAGTCTTCTTGTTGGTGCTGACACTCCTGGATTGAGTTCCAAGATCGCTTTCTGAGCATTCTTGGCTATTCTGCTTTATCAGAATAGAGAGCTTCTGCTCACTGACTCGCTCCTATCTTTGTGTTGTGCTTTGCATTGCCATTTTTGCTTCGTTTTCGATTGGTTTTCTTGAGTTCCATAGGCTAGGGTTTTGTTGCAATTTTCGAAGAACTTTTCTTGCTTCTTTGGAGTCTTTTGTTGCAGCAAGTTTGCACTATTGGTCTAGGCTGTTTGGCTGAGTTTTTGGTCTTCCGTTGCTCTTATTGATCTTGCTATCATTAGCTTTATAAGGTTTGGGAGCATTGTTGAAGTTTGTGCTTGAAATTCGGTCTCGTTTTGGCTTGGATTTTGATAGTTTGTGCTTGGTATTTTTGAGCTCTTGTTTTATAAAACTAAAAAGCCCAAAAAACATTTGTTTTGCTTTTTGTTTTTTGCATTTCAAAAACTCAAAAAACATTGTCTCTTGTTCTTGTTTTTGTTGTTGCATTTTCATTTTCGTTTGGCCATATCTTTTGGAGCTGTTGTGAAGTTTCTTGCTTCTAGTTTTCGGCTTGATTTTGAGGAGAGGTTCTCATTTGATTTCTGCTTCTTCTTGTTAAGTATTTTGGTGTCTTATATTAAGAGTTCTTGTTTTCAAGAATTGGCTTTCTGGACAGCAAAAGATGAGTTAAAACTGAAGGAGCCTTTTTGGGAAATTTCACCTTGTTTCAAGAGACTTTTGCATCTTAGAATTTACATGCTTGTAGTGATTTGCATTAGGTGCATTGAATCATTTAGTTAGCTTCTTAGTTTTTGTGAGTGTGAGTTTGTAATTTGAAAAGAAAAATACAATTTTTTAGTCTCGTAGAACCTGTATAGAGATTACTTTTCATCGAAAGACAAAGAACTGCATGTGCATGTAGTCAGGTTTTTATTAATTTCTTTTGCGTCAAAACATCATTGGTTTCATCTCCATATCCTTGTGACTTAATACAACAGCCCTTAAAATAAGCGATTTAATCTAAAATCAACTAGCAAGTTTTATTAAGTGTCAATCACCAACTAGCTAGGCTGTAGGGCCTTGGAATAGGAGAGAGGAGAGTTAACTCTCCAAGGCCGCTCAAACAAACATAGAAGTTTATTAATTGAGCGAAATCCAACTCCGTGAGGTGGACTGGGAAAGCTCTCATCCGAGAGTCAAGCGCGAGGGGAAGTGAAGGTTAAGAAGAGGGATACCCCCCCTCCGATTAGCTGAATCCGACCTCAAGACCGTTCCGCCCAGCTTCTGATACGGATTGGTGTCCATAGTTGCTATTCCTAGGTTCCACACAGGTGACTGCGGGGGGGAATACCCGTGGTACCTGAGGCAGACGTCGCATCACTTTCAGCAGTACTTCTGGGGGGTGCCCTTGCGAAGCTTGGGCGCTTGAGCCGGCAAAGGCTGTCGTTAGGAGGTCGGCGTAACTGTTTCTGATACCTTCGCTAGTTGTTCTGGGCCCTAATCATCCCAGACTGCTTTCGGAAGGCCCTATACTTCGCTTTCCTGTATTTTGGTGTCCGGTCCTCATCACCCAGAGCGGAAATACTTGGAGGCTATTTGCTTGCTGTTTCTCAGGGATTTTTATTTCAGTGAGTGCTCTTTGCTCCTAGCTTGCCTAGCTTTTCACTTTTTTGAGTCTAATATAATAAATCTATAAAAGTGGCTGATCAAGCGCCTCGACGTTCGAGGAGAATCCGGGGGTTATCTCCCGAGAGTGCAGAGCCTTCTTCGAGAAGGCGTAGGAGCGATTTAGCTGGTGGTTACCACCCTGTTGAGTCTGACGCTGTGGAGAGTGATCCTCCACCAAGATCTGAAGGTTTCGTTGCTGATTCCGGTGT
This sequence comes from Pinus albicaulis, assembly GCA_034641835.2. NCBI lineage: Eukaryota > Viridiplantae > Streptophyta > Pinopsida > Pinales > Pinaceae > Pinus > Pinus albicaulis. Next base: position 36,192,723 of record MU968363.1, read on the forward strand.
CGGTCCCGAGAGGATCGTTCCGCTCACCTCGCGAGTTCTTTTTCCTCAGGAAGAAGATTTTCAAGTTGAAGACATACCTGAGCCTCCTGCTACAGGTCCATCTCCTCTTCCTCCTGATCATCCGTTTGTTCTTCAGTACATCGAACCGGAGTCTGAGAGACCGTCAGATCTTCCATATCATTCTTATCTTTCAATGGCCATGACTGGGAACGCGGCTTCTACCGTGAGTGCTGCAGGCATTCAGACCCCTGCTTCTGTCGAGGCAGCGGGCACTATTGCTTCATCTTCGATTGCTTTTAGCACTACTATGTCTGGCTCTGGGTTCACCCAGGCATATGCTTCTCATTCTGGTCCCTTCTGTTCAGGGATGTCCATTAGTGGAAATCCCTCGTTTTCCTTTTCCGCCGGTGCAGCTGGATCCACGCCCATTTCTAACATGGCTAGTGGGTCAGCTTCGTTTTAGAGTTTTAACCCTTGGTCTGGGGGGCAAAGTTCGATCACTTTTACAGGATGGAATCCGAAAAAATATAATGTGGCTAGCAACCGCTCTTTCTCGTGTTACCAAGGGAATGCTTCTTCCCTTCATCTAGTGCTCATTTCCGTCTTTTTCTCCTCTGTCTAATGCGTGGAACCCCTACCAGGGGCTTTCCTCTTCAGTCAATACTTCAGCGAGGGGAACTAGTCTGGGTTTGGGTAACTCGGCGTGGGGAGGAGGTTCTTCTCCGTTTTCTACGGGTCCTTTCTGGCAGCCTGGTGCCTCATCAAATCCAGGCTATTCTTTTCAGAATGTGTGAAATCCATCCCATCAAGGATGGAATTCTCAGGCTCCGCCGCGATTACCATTTCTGGCAACGTTAAACTTGCCAGACTTGGCGAAGTTAACTAATGACCCGATTCGGTATAGTCCGGGTTGGCCTCCGGTTCCAACCAAACTTCCTTCAGACATTCCTAAGTTTGAAGGTAAGAATGGTGAAGATCCGGCAGATCACATCACCACTTTCCACTTATGGTGCTCATCGAACTCTCTGATCGACGACTCGATTAGATTGAGATTATTTCAACGCACCCTAACTGGGAATGCTGCCAAATGGTATATAGAGCTTACTGGGGGCAGTTTCGCCACATTTGGAGAACTGCCTGTCACTTTTCTTAACCATTTTCAGTTGCCTGTCAGATATGAGGCTGGGACCGAACTCCTGGCTAATTTTAAGCAGGATGAGGCAACTCACATTTCTGATCACATTCAGGAATGGAGGAGAAGGAAGAGGCTTATAAAAGCCCATATTCCAAGTGAGTTCCTTCTCGAGTGGTTTTTGAAATCGCTTCAGTCAGACATTTCAAAGGATGTATCCCTATTTGGGGTATTTTCCGAGGAGTAGGCCATTTTTAGGGCCCAGCAATTAGAACTAATCTATTCTCAATCTGGGGTACTTTATAAGTATTTGCCCAATGCTCCTCACTCCAAGTTGGATTTATCGAAACCTAAACCTGGTCCGCATGGTGACGGGCTTGTCGGATCGGTCAATAGTAGCGCAGCCAGCCTGCTTTCTCAATTGCAGCAGTTGTCTTTACAATCTGCTCCTTCTGGTCAGGCTGTGCCTGCTGATTCTTCACCTTCCCAGTCTTTGTCCATAAATTTTGTCCAATCTTCTGAGCCCAAAGGAAATCAACAATCCGATGGGAAGAAGAAGGGACGTAATAACAAGAAAAAGGGCAAGAATGGGAAGGGCAATGCAAATAAAACCAACGAGCATGTTGGTGAGGGTCAAAAGGAGAAAAAGAAAGTGAAGTTTCCGTGCAAGCTTTGTGCTGGAGACCATCTCACATACCTTTGCCCAAAAATTCAGGATGCTCAGCGCCTGTTATCTCAGCAGGGTTCTTCTAGTTCCCAGGCTGTGCTAACAAACCCTTTTCCCCAACGGCAGCAATTAATTGTTGGCGCGAATCAGAATCCTGGGGCTTCCTCTGGAGGTCCCCAGGAAGGGGAAATTCCATCGAATATATTTATGATGAGTGCTCACGTGGATGTCGCTACGAGATCCCGTGATTATGCTGGAGAGGAATCTTCGAAAGCTAAGGAAGTTCCTGATGCTACTGAGCCGATTCACATCACGAAGCCAACTGTTGAGTCTATGCCTTGGATGCCAAAAGCATCTTCTAAGCGGTCAACGATTAATCCGAACATGAGGGCTGCCCAGAACTACTCGATTGTAGAAGATATGGCGCAAAGTCCTTGTGCTATGTCAGCTTTAGAGGTACTCCAGTCTTTTCCGGCTCAGCGCAGTGCTTTGCTCGCTGCCATTGGGGCTATTGATCCGAAAAATTCTCTTCTGATTACTTTTGATATGAATAATTTTAAGAAGAGACTTCCTCATCATATGGCCTTCCATATTAAATCATCGTATCGGAAGACTAATATCTTTCGAACGGTTGTTGATGAGGGCGCTTCTACTTGCGTGATGTCTCTCACATGCTGGAAGACACTTGGATCTCCCAAAGCTGTTCCATCTAGCACTGTTCTTACTGCGTTCGATGGCCATTCTCACAGGCCCCATGGTATTGTCCCGGCTTTGCCCATCTGTGTTGGGGGAAAAACCGTTAACATAGAGGTTGAGGTAGTGGATGCAGCCTTGGACTACAACCTTCTGTTGGGGAGGAACTGGATATATGATATGGATGCTATTGCATCCTCATTATTTCGAATTGTATGTTTCCCCCACGAAGGGAGGATAGTTACAATGGATCAACTGGACTGTCCTCCTATAGACCTGGATGCGCCTTCTGACTCATCTGTGCCTAAGTTGGATAATACTAAGGCGCCTGTCGGGAATCTAGGAGTGGGAATGTATTCTTCCCTGATGGGTTCTTTTGATCTTCCTCCTCCTAAGGTGTCTATTAGTGCTATTTCATCCTCCAAGGCTCCCCTTCGAAGAGAGTTCTTTCGAACTCATTATTTTTCGGACCCTTGGACCTTACCTTCCCCAACAGCCACATTGGAGGAAGGGCAAGTGGGTGGAATGGCATTCCCGATTTTTGCAGCTGAGATTGCATATCAGTCTATTGTTGACACTGCAGAATCTGATCCAGCTCCTCTTTCACCGGAAGAGTTGGATGGTGATGTGGCTCCGGCTTGGACGCTTACTTCTTCTTCTGCCCAGGATTGTCTAGATACCACTCTTCCATCCGAAGAGGCCATCCTGGAAGCAATGACAGGTATAGAGAGACCGTGGGATGACTTGCATCATCGGTCTTACTTCCTACCTGACTTGAGCGAAGTCGAAGCTAGTTTTCCAAGTCCTCAGCCTCCTGGACCTGTTCACCCAGTCTTGAGCCCCTTAGCACCAGCACAGGTTTATGCTGAAGGGAACATGGCTGTGATCTCTCCGACTATCCCGGTGAACATCTCCAGGAATCCCAATATTGTCGAGAATGTCTTCATTGGAGCTGAATGTTCCAGTGACGAGATTCAAATCTATACCGAGCTCTTCAAAGAGTATAGGGATGTTTTTGCTTGGTCTTATGAGGAAATGCCTGGCATAGACCCATCTATCGTCCAACATGAGATCAAGACGTATGAAAACGCTAAGCCGGTGAGGCAAAAACTTCATCCGGTCAATCCTAGGAAGGCAGCAGCTATCAAAGCTGAAGTTGAAAAGATGCTTAAGGCGGGATTCATTTTCCCAGTTCCTCTGACTGAATGGGTTTCAAACCCCATTCCCGTTGATAAAAAGCAAGGAACAATTCGAGTGTGCATCGATTTCAGAGACCTGAATAAGGCGTGTCCTAAAGATAATTACCCCACACCCTTCATTGATCAGATTATTGACGAGTGTGCCGGTAACGAGATTTTCTCCTTCATGGACGGTTTTTCTGGTTATAATCAAATTACTATCCGTCCAGAGGATCAACATAAGACCGCATTTATTTGTCCCTGGGGTACGTTTTCATATAAGAAAATGCCTTTTGGTCTTAAAAATGCTGGAGCTACCTTTCAGCGGGCCATGTCTTACGCCTTCCACGACATCAAGAAAATTATCGAGGCATAATTAGATGATCTCGCTGCTCATTCTCGAAAGAGGATGGATCATCCTGGTCACCTCCGGCAAATATTTGAAAGATCTCGTTTTTATAAAATTCGTTTGAATCCGAACAAGTGCGTTTTCGCGGTAACATCCGGTCGGCTGTTGGGATTTATCGTGTCTAGGGATGGGATAAGGGTAGATCCCTTCAAGGTTGAGGCAATACTTCGGTTGCCTCCCCCGTCTTCAATCCGTCAGCTTCAAAGTCTCCAAGGGAAGTGTAATTTTCTTCGGAGGTTTATCGTTAACTATGCTGAGATCACAAAGGGATATATGAGACTGTTGAAGAAAGGAGTTCCTTTTCTTTGGGATGACTATGCTCAACTCTCATTCGATGCCTTGAAAAAGGCATTGACCTCTGCTCCTTTGCTGAGTCCACCCGATTATAGTAGAGATTTTCTTTTGTATCTGGCTACAGCAGAATATACCATTGGTATGGTTCTGGTTCAGGAGGATGATGCTCTTATTGAGCATGTTATTTACTACCTTAGTCGAGACCTGTAGGACTCCGAATCGCCATACACCCCGATAGAAAAGTTAGCCTTAGCAAGAGTCCATGCTGTGCAGCATGACTCCCGCATTACATTATTCTTCGCAAAACTTATGTCTGGCAAATTCGCTAATCCATTTCAGTATTTCCCCAGGCGAGTGATTAAAATATAATAGATGGATTGTGATATTACAAGAATTTGATTTAGAGTTCATGTCTGCCAAATGCAAGAAGTCATTAGTTTTTGCGGAATTGATCTCCGAGTTGCCTTGTGGGGAGGAGATGATCTATGATGAGTCCTTCCCGGACGAACACTTGTTTCTAATCTCTCCACAAGATCCTTGTTACGGGGATATCATTGTGTATCTCCAGACTGCGAAGTTTCCCTCTTCTTTTTCGAAATATGAGCGTCGTAAGCTGCGTCACTTAGCTAAGAACTATCTGATTATTGGTGATGCTTTGTACCGTCGAGGGGTTGATTCAATCCTAAGACGCTGCTTAACTTTCGAAGAAGCCGAGGCTGTGCTTAATGATTCTCACAAGAGCTTCGTGGGGGTCATTTATCGTGGCTTGCTACAGCCCAAAAGATTTTGCGTGCCGGCTACTTCTGCCCTCGATTTTCAAAGATTGTAAGAATCGGTCAAGGCGTCAGCAGTGTTGTAGTGTATACTGGCAACATTCCTCTCAGCCCGTTTTTTTTCGTTAATGTTTGACCCCTTTACAAAGTGGGGTATGGATTATACTACTGTAACCCACCTTTCGGCAAAGGTTGCGACATTATCTGACTGGGAGAGACTACTTTGCGAAGTGGGTCGAGGCTATGCCTACTTTTGGGAATGATGGTGAGGCAGCAGCTCTTTTTCTTTTCAACCAAGTTATTGCTCGTTTTGGTATTCTTAGAGAGATTTTCACTGATCATGGAAGTCATTTTCAGAACAACATGCTGGTCGAGTTGGCTCTAAAATTAGGTTTCCGGCAGGAGCATGCATCTCCTTATTATCCTCAGGCCAATGGGCAAGTGGAAGCCGTGAACAAGTCCTTGAAGACAATTCTTCAACGTACGATTGATAAACATAGATCCAACCGGCACATTATGCTATATCCCGCACTCGTAATACAGACGCCGCTAAAAACTGGTAATCGGCTTTACTCGTTTCTGTGCTTAGTCCACGGGGTGGAATCCGTATTTCCCATTGAATGCGAGATTCCTTCCCTTAAATTAGCTGTTGAGCTTCTTCCTGACACTTCTAGTCTGGCAGAGCGGCTTCTTCATCTGGAACATCTTGACGAGCAGCGTCGCGATGCCGCCACGTTGAACGAAGCGCATAAAAACCGAGTTAAAGTTCAGTACGATAAGGCAGTTAAGCCTAAGGTCTTTTTCGAAGGTGACCTTGTTTTGGTCTATGCCCAAGAAAAAGATGCCTTGGGGGCAGGAAAGTTTAAATCAATGTGGTATGGCCCCTATATCGTCAAAAAGGTCCTTAAGAAAGGAGCATATACCTTGGTTGACTTCGAAGGGAACGAGTTTCCGGAGCCCCGAAATGGGCTCTATTTGAAGAAGTATTATGCCTAGGCTTTGGCCTGGCATTTTGCTTTGTATATAGTATTTTTTTTACTTTGTACATATCTGTTTGATTTTTGATTTTTGATGAGATGGTGATGTTTTTGATCTGCTTTGGCAGGTTTTGTTGATGTCATGAGTCATTTTGGTTTCGCCGATGGTGCTAGTAGACACACCCGGAACTTAGCTTCCGCGGCTTGGGTTCTTCATTATCCTTCCGGTCAGCTGTTGGTATCAAGAGGAGTCTGCATTGGTCCTCCTTCCAATAACGTAGCAGAATACACTGCAGTCATTCATCTACTCTCGGAGGCAATATCTTTGGGTGTTGATTCGTTGGTAGTTTTCTTGGACTCCCAGCTGGTGGTGTCGCAGTTGAACAACACTTATCGGGTACGAGATCCATCTTTATTACGATTGTTCTTGAGGGTACGTTTGTTACAAAGGTCATTTCAATTTTTAACATTCATTCATATTCCTCGAGCTGACAATTGGTTTGCTGACTCATTAGCTAATCAAGCTTTAGATTGGCATATTCATCATTCAATACAATAAAATCTAATCATCAAAAACATCACACATTTGATACATTTATCACATCACATCAAATATCTCTCAAAAAGAATATACAATCATCTAATATATAAAATATGTCTACTCCTGAGGACCCTGCCCAGAAGTCGTGTTCCTATAGAACATCACTGCAGTGGCCACACGACGGAACAGTCTAACCCAGTCCCGGGGTACTCCTACAACCCGTCTCTGGACGGCTTCTGGAAAATCCTCCACAGCAGCCAGAGGGATTTGGCGGGTCAGTCCCTCCAAGTTTCTCTGCACGGCCTGGAGTGTCCTGTCAGAATCCGCTGTCTCCGCCTCACCTCTGCGGCGCTTGTGACGTGCTAGGCCCTCAGGACGAACTGATCCAACATCTGAAACATGATCATTTTTTAATTGTCAGTCATTATGAATCCAATCCAAAAACATGCTTGTTTTTCATTTTTCATACATATTTGAAAAATCCAAAAAATCATATAAGTTAAAAATTTTTGCAAAACTTACCGACTGCTCCCCATGCTGCTCCGGGTGGAAGTACTAGATCTGGATCTCCTCGGAAATCCATCCCGGCATAGGGATAGTCGTCCACTGCGATGATCTGTTCTCTCCACCACAGGAAGAACTCATCGTCCCATGTGGTTCGGGGTACCTCGCTGCCTCCCAGTCTCTTCATCATGTCTGCCCAACGGGCAATTCTTGGGTCCCGCGGGCTGCTGATAGTCGAGATGACTCTGGGTCTCAAAGCTGGAACTCTCTCGAAGAAGAATGTTGTCAAAATGGTCCCATAGCCAAAGTGTTTTGTCTTTGTTTGGCGAATGGAGGTCAGATGTTGTTTCATGTTCTGTAGCAGGGCTGTGCACCAATCGTAGACGTGAATCAAACACTCTACAACTATACTCATTTGCGTCCTGGACGCCTGATGTAGTGAGGCAGATCCTGCCACTCTGCCGATGGTGAACAGGAGGATCTTTATGTGCAAATCCCTGATATCTCTGATAGCAATCTATGTTCCAACCTTCTTGGAATTATCTACGCAATATATTTGGACATAGTCTTCCACGGTCAACCCTCCCAGGGGCTTTCCGTGCAAGTCCACTGGATCTCCCCTCCTGGAGAGTCCAGTGATGAAGTATATATCCTCCACTTCTATGCGTAGTGGCATCTGATCAATTATGAAGAAATCCTGATCTGGTTCCCAGTAATTTACGAGCATTTCAAGCAATCGCACATTACTTTTCATATTGGGCATTTTAAGGAATTTGAACAATCCACAGTTTCGGAGGACATTTTGTGCTGCGTGATCCCGCATGACCTCTTGGTCTATTGCGCTATGCTCACGTTCCCTCCATGAGATGGTCATCCTGAGAAATTTCATCAAAATTTGCATTAGAAATACCTTTTTTGAAATCGGACCTGCGCATACGCTACTTTCCCTGTGCACAGTCGCATGTATACGCGGCTTTCCTTCATTGAACCCGCGTATGCGCAAATACACAATTTTTAGCAAGGGTTTCCAGGAAAAAAATCACTTAATTTTAATTTTTAAACGGACAAAATGAATAAACATGATGATTAAGGAGCCTACCTGAAGTTTCGCTGAGTTCCGACGGTCGGTCGTTCCTGATTTGCTGAAACAAGTTTTTAGCTTCAGAGCTCTTTTTCCAAATCAGCTATGCAATAATGAACCAATTGGGAGGTAATTTGTGTATTTATGGCTAAAAAATTGAAAATTTTTGCAAAAAATTCCTTATGCTTATTTTTTCGATCTATCTTATGCTGTATAACTCGATTGCTTGGAAGTGCCCAGTTTGGTATATTTTCAGGTGCATTTTGACAATTTTGAGACTTTTCCCGGTTTTTGATCCATGATTTCAGACTCTTCACGGCAGGTATATGATCTTCACTGGCATATAGGTTAGGGAATCACTTTCCGTTGCATCTTGCATTCTAGCCTCCATACTGATCACTTGCCTTAGGGTCGATCCCATCAGGTCATGAGTATTACACCCATTTCACTTGCCGATTTTTAATCATGACTTGATGGTAGAGCCTTCCCTTACATGGGCTTCCTAGTTAGTTCCTCGCTATCACTTGTTGCCCATGCTGCTTTTTATGTAGGCTCGGGAGTCCTCTTTAGTCCCGCCATGTCTTCTGTGTTGAAGCTTCATTCTTCTCTTCATCACTTATCATTTTTCTGGCTTATACCCTAGAGGCTCCCTGGTGTCGTTAAGTTGTATTACTACATTGCATATTGGCTACTTGTTTATCCTGGCCTTTAGCCGGCTTCATTTGGACTCGATGTTTAAGCCAAATTTTGACCTTGACTTTCTGTACAAGTTAACCATTGCATGCACTTAGATATCACGACTTGACACCTTTGTACCCATGGATGGAACATTCCTCTGAGTATCACTGACCAGTTTTCGCCACCTTGCATTGAGCATAGGATTGTTCCAAACCCCGGAACTAGTGCATCTGCTTTCTTGATACTCGTTCTATCCATTGTACCATAGCATTATTTTATTCTTTTTCAGGCTTATTATGAAAAAGACAAAAAAAATTAAATATAACAAAAAGAGAGGGAACGGGATGTATCTTCGTTATTTCGATGGCAGTACAGAGTCAGTTTTGTCGCCCTTGAACAAAGCACATATATTTATATATATTTCCTTCATTTGAGATGGTTCTAGTTTGACCTAGGTTCAGCCTTTACCATGTTTCACTTGTCAGTTCTCCCCCGGTTGGTTATCTCTTCCAATCATATGGAGAGTTTGTTTTGCCTCCTGCAAGACAGACTTATATAGTGTCACTTTTTACTGCCATGGTCATCACAGAGTCGTGCTTTTGTTCAAGGGAAGTCTAGCCCGAGTCGGCCATTCTGCGGTGTCTCTTGACTCATTATTCAGTCGGCCTTCCCGGTCTTGTCACTATCATGTTCTATCACATCAGATGTTTTGATCTTCTGCTCGTGCTGGTTTGAGAAGGTCCCCATTGACTTCTTGCCGGCGGGTTTGTCTCTTATCGACTACGACACATTGCTCTGAGAGAAAGCCTAGAGCCGCACCTTGGGCCTATTTCCATTATTGATAGGTGACCTCGTGCTCAAAATTTGATCATCATCATGGGTCTTTGACTGAGTGGTTTCCCCTGTGTTCGACGTCAGCACACATTATCACACTTGGGATTCGTGCAGTACCTGGATTTCCATTTGACCCTATCGGTGGATTTCTCGCCTCTATGTCAGCTTTCATTATTGGTTGGTTCAGAGGGTTTCTTCCGTGCGCTAGCTTCATCTTCAGGCACGCTCTAAACAGACACGTTTTGTGGTCTATCACTTACCTCGCTTCCATTCCTTCCAAATCTTGGGTTCGCTGGTTACACTCGCGCCGATCGTTGGGGATGCCTACTGTTTCTTCCTTCTTTCCAAGAGATTTTTCCCATCGAATTCCGACTCATCGTTCCGGGGAATAAGGTCTAGAGTCTTTTTCGCACTTTAGGTTTGCACACATCGCAGCAGACTTCGCCATCACGTAGGACTAAGGTCGCTTCCCGATCGTAGACATTCTTTCAAGTGTTCGACTTCAACTCATTCATTCACACTTGTCAGATTGTACTGGGGCACCTTGACACTCATTATCATTATCGGTGAGTTGTCTCGCGTTGGTTAACGGGAAACATCATTGCCCGGTAATCCAACGATTTCTCACATGGTCGACTTCAGCTCATTTATTCCCATTGTGTAGAATTGTGCCGTCGTGATCGGTGAAGACCTCGGGTTGCATCAGCATTTCTCGATTCACTGTTGACAGTCCTTTCAGTTTCTGCCAGTGTTGTCGTCCACCCTTATATGTTGCAGTTCAGCACAGCAGCATTTTATATGTTGGTCCCCGAGTTGCGTGATTGTACCGTTTGATCCACCACTTATGATCCGGTACTTGGAGATTCAGTTACTTGATCAGACATCCAGTTGCACTATCTTTGATCAGCTTTCTATATGTGATACTTGGACATTGATTCAGACTTGTATTTCCGGGCCCTGCTCATATGATTCACTATGTACTTTCAGTTCAGTTATACTTGTATACATATTGGATCTATTTCAGTACTTTCCATATGATGTATTTTTGACTGAGCATGGGTATGCCCGCCTCAGCATGAGTTGACTCTCTGGTTTCTTTCATTGGTTTTTGGCAGGCTGAAATCTGGTGAAGTCCTCTCTTGTCCTTGCGAAGTTCTTTCTACGTGCATAATACATTTCGGCCATCATGTACCCCTTCTGACCTCATATATTAGGGGGCATCTGTTATAGCATCATTTCTCACCTTGACATGATTCATGATTGCTACATGGCTTTATGGGCACCCATTCCTACAGACTTGGACAAATTCACTTAAAAACAGTGGAAAATCCTTCATACGCGACTATGCCCGTGTTTTTCCGCGTATATACGCGAGTACAGCTAGACTTTTCCGCGTATGCCATTTTAATGATTAAAAAATATATAAAAATCCCTAATTTCGCGCTGGGTTGATGGTTACTCAGGTAGTTCAACCACCCCAGCCCGTGGCCAACTGTTTCCAACTGCTGAAACTACTTGGAGGGACTATAAAAAGCCCTCATGTGTATGGCCCAAGGGAGAGAGAGAATTATTGATATTATACTCTGTTGGTATTCCCTATCCAAGTCTGATTCCCCGTGCCTCCTGCACTTTCCCAGTTCATTATAGAAAACCCTTGTTTCCTTGAGATACACATCCCTTTATATGTTATCTCGTATGCACCAGTTTGGAAGGAGTCTTAGCGAGGCAAGGGTTGGACGGATCCGGACGACGGTCTGCGAAGGCCTTGGAAGGATCAGGTGATCTCTCCACTTGATTACTTTTGTACGTACTATTTATAATACATAAGTATCATGCTGTTCCCAAAATAAACGTGTTAGTGTATGCTTTTATGTATGAGAATATTTGTTATACAAGCATTCATTATGATTTATTTAATGTTTTATATGAATCTCACTAACGTATAGAGTAGATATATGTTGTACAACTTGTCCTTTGTGCTGGTTTCTTCTTGTATTTCAGGTTAAGGAGGAAGGACGGTTGCAGGGAGTTTGGACTCCACGTGGATCTACTTCAAACGTAGGACCAACGGGTAAATCTCTCATTCTGCTCTATTTAGTTTTTCCGAACGTGCATGGTTGTGTGAGTCTTTGTTAAGTAGTACGCCCCTGCTCTGTGGAGGTTGAATCCCAACCAACCTCTAGGGTGTTAAATCCCCGAAACACACACCCTTTGTACTTTGATCTTCTCCTCCTTTATAGTTAGATCCTTACCCAATACCGTGAGCCAAAACCATACAAGTGGTGACAGTATTCTTGGATGGTGTCAAAAAACCATTACTGCGTTCAATATTGTGGGCTGATAGGATGGTGAAGACCCCTGGTATTATTAAATTAGTGTGGTAGCTCATACATGACTTTTATTCTTTATACCCATGTGTATACACAACGTTTCTTTGACTAACCCTCGTATATATCTTCAATTATTTATATTTATCCATATTTTGATTCTAATTTAAAAACCTCTGTCCCAAATTTTAGTCATTCTGTTCCATCACTTTGTCACCTATGAAACCATCCATTTCTCGTATACTTGATATTTTACATGTGGGTTTAAATCAAGGACAACACATGCATCATAATGCAACAATCTCCTCCTTTCAGCTTGATGGAAACCATGTTGGTGTTTTATCATCACAACCTATCACCGCAACATATAGATACCTATTAGCCACATCAACATAAGCATTTTTCAAACACCAAGTTACCCTCCCCCTTTGACATCAAGGGAAAAGAGTAGACCAATGCTGAAACAATGTTTCTCTTTGATTGTAGATACATGAGCTCTATAGATCTGATCTGCACTCTTCTAACCATGCTCCCAATGAACACATGTTGAATCTTCAGATATTTTTTCAATGAAATAAATGGACCTATAACTCAACTGAGTATGACATTTCCTATCACCAAGGATTCATACTTACATCAGTCACCCAACCAAGTGGGGTTACATTTGTGAAACAACCACCCAACCAAGCAGGATTACATATTTTACACAACCACCCAACCATGTGGGATGGCCTCAAATTCCATACATGACTGCATATGACAATTATTACATCATAGGTCTCAACATGAACTTTACATCAATTTACAGATATGACTTTTATAACAAAGACCAAATGACCTTAAGAGAGATATTATCTAACAATATTCAAAAACCATAATACAAATAATGCCAAATGTTAGCACTGCTATTTGCATCCTTCCCATCTTGCCCTTTCACCTCATCTCCATCATTATCATTGACATCACTTTTTTTTTAACCATTTTTCCCAAGAGTGCCCAAGTCATCATTGTTCACAAGCACTAAACCCTAATTTCCTTTCCCACTGAGCTGGGGTTTGCTATGAAAAAAAGGGATATGAGTAGAGGAAGCATAAGGTAGCTCATATCAGTAAGTATGAGGCCATTCCAACTCATAAGATCATGTCTCCATCATTTTTTAAGAAATAATTCCAAGAGTCAAGTCATTATCCACTCATAGGGCCAGTTTTAATTGAAACTATGTTTCTGACCAAAGAGAGACGAATTTCGACAAATGTGAGAGAGGTTTCCATCCATTATAGTCCAAAAATAAAAAATAAAACATATTCATATTTTACACAAGTGTCATGGTTTTAGAGAAGTGTAAAAAACACAGGTGCCATGGGAGAGTTGCTACACTTAATGAGTTACATTGAGAAAATCAAGTTTTCTACTAGTTTGGGTGTCTATATGACTTTCTTGATGAATCAAACGATAACTATATAGAGAGATATTTCCAATGCGCTATCATGACCTCAATTTGGAGTTGAGGAAGGCCTCCAAACGTTGCCTGCACCAACATTTTGCATTTACGCGCCCTCATTCAACACTTTTTGACCAGTCTTGGGAAAATCAATTTTTGACAATGGAAATTAACACTGAACAGAAAAAAGAGGTATATTTAGAAAGTAGATAGGATAATATTTCAAACGAGCTATCATACGCCTAATTTGGACACCAGGAAGGCCTCCAAATATGGTATTCAAAAAGGTGTTGTAGGGACGCTGCACGTTTGAGAGGGGTCGTTACGCATTTGCAAGGGTTGCTGCACATTTTCTCTAGATGCTTTGCATTTTCTCAGAAAGATAGAAAACCTTCTCACAGCTTGCCACTCCATCATTTCATGCCAAATCTCTACAAAATGGTTCTTCAAACCTCCATTTATCAGTAAGTAGCTCAGCCATCATCTCATTTATGTATTGTTCTGCTTCATAGTCATTCCAACTCATTTCTAAGGAAAGAAACCCTAATTCTTATTGAAACCTAATCCCTAAACTATTATACATTTCCCCTCACATTCCTATAAAAATTTTCCTATTTCCCATACCCATATTCCCTAAGTCACATACTATTCCTAATACCACTAAATCCTAGGGTTTACACAAACCTAGGTTCCCATTACCATTCTCATTCCCTCCATTTCACAAAGAATTTCCTTTCACTTTACATTCCCTACAACTCATTCCATTCACCCTAGGGTTTCAAATTTCAAATTCAATATGGTTGAAGAGGAGAAAATTCCACCTCTCCCTCATCAAAATGATAATCATGCATCAACTTGAGAAAAATAAACTTCCATGGAATTCCTTCATATCAAATGATATTTTTACTACCCCACCTAGTCAGCATGACCTAAGCACTCCTTCATCATCTCATCCTCCCACATCAATTCCTCCATCACAGCCCATTGTTCACACATCACTACCAACTCACCTTCATTCACCTCATTCACCTAATATTGATCCTTCTTCTTCACCGTTCTATAACCCTACATCATTCTAAAAACATGATTTAGAGACATCAATCAGTGAGTAAGATATTGAGGCAACATGGGCTAGATTGGTTGAGGATTCAGCCTTTTCCCAAAACCTACCAGAAAGGATATAGGCATGTGTTTTCTTCACATGGAGTGAAAGGGGCCATACCTTCTTCATCAACAAAGAAGGTAGAAAAAGGTAAGGAAAGGGTAATGGAGCCAAACATTGATGATGAGGAGGGAAAACATGAGATAGAGCATGAATTTCAATTGATTGACCTAGGTGAGGAAGATGCAGAAAATATAACCAATGTAGTTCTTAAAGGAAAAGAAGCATGGCTTGAGAGGGTTAACCAACACTTGGAGCAGCACTTGGTCAAGGCTCAAAAGTATAATAAAATTTAGAGGAAAATGGAAAAGCACTATGCCATGATGAACAAAATTGCAAAGGCCAAGCTCAAACAGGCCCATGGAAAAATTTAAACTTTGACTAATAAAAAGAAGAAAGAGAAGTTAGACATACTTTCTGAGGTTTCACTCCATGGATCAATCACTCAATGAGAAATTACCCTCATAATTTTGGCACATTTTTGCACTTATTTTCATTTCAGTATTTTTTTGCAATTTTCAACACAAAAATTTGGCCAAAGGGTTGGAATCAGTTGGATGCTTGGATTTTGAATAGACATACTTTGTATCAGTTTTCAGCAGGAATAGTAATCAAATTTGAAGCTATTTTTATGGGATCTCTATGGTATAGTGTTTATTTTTGTTTCTCATTTTTTTTTCATGCATTGAAATCTAGTTTTGAGTTTATTAATAATTTTATAACTTCTAAGTGATGTATGTAAGTTAGATAAGAATAATCCATTCTCATACGCTCTGTTTTGGGTAGACATTCATAGTTTGTAATTTTCTTCAGTTTAGAAAGAAAACATGATTTTCACAATTCTCTTTCTAGCTCCTCACCTGTCTTGATCATCCCACCCATTGAAAGCCTAAAGTTATAAATCACTATATGTACCTTTCCCCGTAGAACAACTTGCAAATTTTGACCTAATTTCCTTGTCCTAACTGTTTGACACCTTCTGATCCAGCACAACCAAATCAAAACAATCAAAACCCTGAGCTACTATACCTAGCCTAATATCTTATTTTCTCAGTCATATTGGTTGTGATATATATGGAGAGATCCCTCTCCTTGCCTGGTAGGGCTAGTTACTCGGCTAAGCATGGTTTGTGCTTACCTCGGAATTGTCTTTTTCAGCCTGAGGTTCAATCCGAGTGATAACACCAGCAATGCATTATACTTTTTAAGGCTAATTCTCCCCCTGAACTTGTGCTACCTGAAAATTTTTAAGAACTAATTCATCAAATAATCTTCATGAAGAATATAAATATCAAAGAGGAACATATAAATCAAAAACCATATCAGCAGACTGTACCCAAGAACCAAATCATGACTGACAGCAGCGTGCCAGAGTTTGTTCTGAAGGTTGAGCGACTGATTTCATGTCAGAGAGAGACATATGTGATTGTCTCCAAAGAGACTCATGTATACACGTGACTATGCTTCAAGGAACCTGCATACCAAAATCAACCTTATGAAATTTCATCTGAAGACATAGCAGATAAGTTTAACAACATAATGAGGAAGAGACAACTCCCAGTTTCTGTCAGAGATATTCAAATTCTTATCTGTGAAGAGGTTTAGTAAATATATTGGAAACTTCTTCTTCGAAGGGAACATACTCCAACTTAACCTTTTTCTCAACCACATGTTCTCATATAAAGTGATACTTAATTGGAATTCTCTTGGTTTTAGAGTGCATAAAAATATTCTTCTAAATACTAATAGCACTTGTATTATCACATAGGATGGAAATTGGTGAAGAAAATTTGATTTGAATATATTGTAATTTCTGCATCATCCAGAGAAGTTGTGTGCAACAATATGCAACAGATACATATTATGCTTCTTCTATGGATAAATCTATGGAACTTTATTTCTAGCTGAACCAAGATACCAGTCGGGGCTCCATGGAGAATGCACCTCCACTAATGCTTTTCTAGTCATCAAAATTTCTAGCCCAATCTTCATCTGTGTATGCATGAAGGGTAAGGTTTTCATTTTTAGGATACCATAATCCAAAGTCTCGCATTTCTTGAATATTTTTGAATATTCTATTTACTGCTTGGAGATGTGTTTCCTTTGGATTGGCTTGAAATCATCCAACAATCCCAACTTCATGCATGATATATTATCTAGTTCTTGTTAGATAAATCATACTTCCAATCATAGACCTGTATTGTACTCGGTTTACTACAGTGGAATCATAATTAGAACCGGGGCTACATCGTGTCATCATTGGTGTAAACACAGGTTTGTAGTCTTCCATCCCATACTTCTTCAGAATCTGCTTGAGATATTTTGTTTGTGAGACAAAGATTCCATATTTTTCTTGTTGCAATTGTAAACCAAGAAAATATGTTAGTTCCCCAAGTAAATACATTTCAAATTATTGCTCCATAGGAGAAGAAATTTTTTTACTCATATATTCTTCATTACTCCCAAAAATGATTTCATCAACATAAACAAAAATAATTAACATTTTATCATCCTTAATTTTTTTGTACATGTTACTGTGTGCATGTCCTTTTGTGAAATGTTGTTGTTTAACATATTTTTCAATACAATAATACCATGCCCGTGGAGTTTGTTTTAGCCCATATAGATCATTTTTGAGTTTGCATACAAGGTTTTCATCATTACCAAAAATGAAGCCTTATGGTTGTTCTATATATAATTATTCTTCTAGATCTCCATTAAGGAAAGTCGATTTTGCATCCATTTGATAAATTTTGAAATCTTGAAAACTTGAAAATGTAAGAGAAATTCTTATGGCTTCAAGTCTCGCTACCCATGCAAATGTTTCTTAAAATTATATACCTTCTTGTTGAGCATATCCTTTACAAACAAGTCTAGATTTATTTCTAATTACTTCTCCATTTTCATTTAAATTATTTTTGAATATCCATTTTGTCCCAAAAACATTTTTATCATGAGACCTTGGAACCAATTCCCAAGTATTATTCTTTTCAATTTTATCAAGTTCTTCATCCATGGCCTTAAACCAACATTAATCTTTACTAGCTTAATTTCAATTTTGTGGTTCAATGGTGGATAATAATGCTATATAACTAGGAGATGCCACAACGGTCCTTCTTGTTTGTACCCGAAATTCCTTTTCTCCTAGAATTTGAGTTTTTGGATGATTCTTTTGACCATATCTAGATAGAGCCTTTTATTTATCTAATGTTTCTTCTTCTAATGCTTCATTAGTTTCTTCTTCTATATCATTGTCATTTGATGTGGGAAATAATTCATCGGCATCATTCTCTTTTGTTGATGTTACCCTTTTGGGAGTTGTGCATGGTTCATAATTCACAACATCAATACATTCAACAATTTTTTGAAGTCCCTTATTGTAGCATTTGTATCCTTTACTTCTAAAAGAGTAACCAATAGTTATTCCTTCATCTGCTCTAGATTCAAAATTACCAAGTTTTTCATCATTATTTTTGATGAAACATTTGCTTCCAAAAAATATAAAGTGCTTCACAGTGGGAGGCTTACCATACCAGAGTTTATAAGAAGTTTTATCACTATTCACATGAACATGGGCCTTGTTGGGAATATTTACAGTGGTATGTGCAGCTTCACCCCAGAAGGTGTCATGAGTTCCAGAATCATCAAGAATAACATAAGCCATTTGCTGAACTATTATATTCAATCATTCTGTCACGCCATTTTGTTGAGGAGTTCTGGCTGCAGAAAATTGTATTTTTATGCCATGTTATTCACAAAAATAAAAAAATCATCTGACATGTATCCTACTCCTGGGTCAGATCTAAGACATTTGATTTTTAGATCTAATTCATTTTCAACTAATGCTTTTAAGACCTTAAATTTATCGAATGATTGATCCTTGTTTTTTAATAAACCGATCCAACACATTCTAGAAAATTCATCAATGAATAAGATATAGTATAGTTCTCCATGAGGTGAATTTTTATTTACAGGTCCACACAAATTAGTATGTATAAGTTCGAAAGGCTTATTTTTTTATCCTTATTTTGCAATGAATTGAACTCTGGTTTTGTTACTGAATTGACATGACTTACATATGGTACTTTCTAGTAGGGTCATGTTGGGTAGATCACGAACAACTTTGAGCCTTCTTGATTTTCTTATTTGAGAAAAACTTAGATATCCCGACCTTCTATGCCATAACCAGTTTTCGTCAGCTTTGCCTAGGTAACATTGTTCTTGGCCACCTTTCAATATATACATATTTCTTGGTGTTCTTGTTCCTTTTGTTTTGGTATTTCCTGTGTCAAGTTCACGAATCACACATGCTTTTGATGAAAAGAACACCTCATTTCCTTGGTCACACATTGGGATAACACTCAATAAGTTATTCTTTAATACATGAACATACATAACATTACAAGCTTTAACCTTTTGTTTTAGAAAAACAGATCCTTTAGCCTTAATTATAACAGGAGAGTCATTTCCAAAAGTGACATTATTTTCTTTTTCTAATGAATTGTATGAAATGAGTTTATATTTATCACATGCCATATGTTTTGAACATCCACTATCAATGTACCATTGATTTTATTCTCCTTCTGCAAATAAATATATGCCACAACTTTGGGATTGTGAGTCATTTTTCCATACCTTAGAATTTGTTGATATTTACTCCTTTGGCTGTAATTTTCTCTTACATTCAGATTCCTCATGTCCAAATTTATTGCAAAATGAGAATTCAATTTCCTCTTTAAGAGAAGATAAATTCCTATAACTAGTCTTCTTTATTTTTGTCTCATTCTTTTGTTTTCTTGCTTCTCTAGTCATGATGGTTTTGTATGCAACACATTGAGAAGCTTTGTGACCAAAATTATCACATGAGAAACTGTTGTGTTGTACAAACAACCCTCCCCATTTAAAATTTTTGTATTAATTTTTAAATAAGAAATGGGTCCCCTTTTCTTTGAATAGCTATAGAATCGATAAAATGTTTTGAAAAAATATTTTTTTATAAAAGGATATATAAAAATTTCCTTAGCATCGCTTATCGTAGATCAATAAATCCTTTTTCACTCATGAAAAAGTTTTAAGGAAATTCGATCCATCATAAAATAGAATCGAACCCCAACGAAAACAGAGTTATTAACAAAAAATGAAAAACATGAAGCCCTTTATCGCATTTCTCATATTCAAAAGTATAAATGAAAAAACTCAAATGTATTATCATTCAACCCCAATGCGATAAAGTAATCGCAAAAGTGCAGATAACATGAGAAAAAGTCCAAAACCTTTCCATTTTGAAAACTCCGACACGATAAACTCGATCGCAATTGCAAATCGGTTAAGTCATACTACATCCTTATGTGCCCTTTTTAAAGTTCCCGATGCGATTAGTAAAAATGCGATCAATAATCGCTAAAACACATGATTCATATCCAAAGATGCTCCTCTAAAACCTTGCAATGCCATATAATTATTACAAAAGTGCGCTTCCCGTAAATAAAAACATGAAGTATTAAACATACACATGTTTAATCAAATAGATCATTTATAAAGGAAATATCAATGATTTGATATGATTTAAAAGCAATGTGCCCTCCATGCCAGCTCAACAATAATCACTATCGAAGATATGAAATGGAAATACTTAAGCCTAAACTTTGAGACTTCTGATCTCCGATATGCGATCATCATTGATTGGAGATCTGAAAAGTTATGTTATTAACTCTAAAAAGGACTGTTATGAATCTGAGACGAGACATCCCATAATGGCATTAAAGTCTCAGATTATAGATTATGAGGAAATCATTAAAAGATATTCATGGTTGAAATCCTTCATGGATTTCATCTAGGATGGTATAATATTTCTTTAATCTATCATCTTTATTATGATTAAATGCCATTGCTCCAGTCCATCTTGTATTCATTCTTAAAAGAAATTTTCCATCATTCTGCTCATTTTTTTCATTGTGCAAACCTAAGAAACAACTACCAGTCACGAAAATGTCTACGAAATCTAGGAAAGCGAAGGCCCTTGTCATTCCAAAAGAGCAACTGGCTAAATTGGTATTAGTAACTGATACTACTTGTTTGGGTCTCAACAAAACTTCATTGGAAGGAGTTTACAATCTACTAGAGGTAGAAGGTCCAACTGTAATTCAAGAAGGAGGAGCAACAACAGATTCAAATAAAAAATTAGAAAGTACTCTGAAGGAATTGGTGAGCTCTTATCTTCACAAAATAGCAGCTCACGCGAATGTGTTCCCATATAATGAATTGGTGAGACGGGTGATAGAAATTATAAATATAACAGACAAGGCGTTCTTCACGTCAGATGGAAGGATGTTTGGGTCTTCCAAATCAGAAGAAATCAAGAAGATGTATCACCTACCAGACCCCCATAAAATCAACAATAAAGCATTTTTGGAAGACTTCGCCAAAGAAAATGAAGTGGAGTCAGGTCCTATCAAAGAATGGAGGCATTTTCTAAAAATGCACAAGCACGAATCTTCAGGTATGTACTCCATAGAATCCTTGGCATCTCCATATTGCTATGCTGCAGCTATGATGTGTAGATTGTTTGGAACTGTCAACTCGGCTAAATTTTCTATTGATATGGTACCTTTAATTGAAGCCATGGTTAACTCCTACATCATGGATTGGCCAACCATTTTATTTGATACAATGGCAAAAAAAATACTCGATTATATGAGAAATAGATATGTGTCTACCGGGGTACTTGTTACACCATTTTTTCGTCATCTAACCTATTATCATTAGATGGACCCAAGTACACCATGTAAGACCAATTTTACCCTAAGTAAAATTGCTTTCACTATGTAAAATAACTTAATAAACCACATTTATTAGGTTGTTTATGGTCAAAACATGAAACCCCAAAAGGAAATATTAAACAAACCCATTTTGTTTAATTTTCCTTATGGAATAATTAATTAAACCATAATTTAATTATTATTCCTAGTCATGTTTAACCCAAAAACAAAGAAATTAATTAGATAAACCTTTATTTATCTTATTATTTTCTAGAAATAATTATTTAAATCTTATTTAGATAATATTCCTTGTTAAATATGACCAAATCACCCACAAATAATTAAATAAATCATTATTTATTTGATTATCCTTCAACCACTTCCTTAAAAAGATAAATAAATCATTTATTTATTTATTATTAACAAATAAAGGTATTTGACCCAAGTCAAATACTTTTTCCCTCCAACAAATATAATAAAATATTCCATAAAAGGTGGATCTAGATTTGGTTAACATTATTTTAATCATGCACCAAGATCTAGAATGACCCAATATTTTGTTATAAATGGGAGGGTTTTTCCTACCATTCTTCACCTTTTGTTTCCTATTAGATCACTCTGGATCTATACACTTGGTCACATTTTTTCACTATTTGTTGTGTGAGCTCCCTTTGAGTTCTATTCTTTGTGTGGGTTTTCTACACCAACAAGAGAGAGAGATTTTAGATCTGAAGTGCTGAGGACTTCCAAGAACCCATCCCATTGAGGAGAATTGGATAAACCTTCTTGTTTTCCTCCCAGGTGCCCTTAATACAAAAATTCTTTCAAAAAATTTTCTTCTCTTTTCTATTGGTATATGGAGCAAACCCTTCTTTTTACTGCTTAATGTCTTTCAATGCATAGATCTGGTTTTTTGTAGCTCTTTTCTTGAACAACTAACTGCAGATCTGAAGATATTGGCAGCCACTTTTGTTGTTAGGGCTATTAGTTATGCGTAGCTAAAGTGGTCCTTTTTCGTACACTTCGACAAAGGATTCATACTAATAAATGGCGACTCCACACGGGTTTTAAATTACGACCGTTGTCGTTTTTCATATTCCTGCATATCCAGCTACTTCAGAACCTAGGGTTTCTCTTTAGCTATTTATTTTTCCTATTTTTATGGTGTTTTTCTCACAAAAAACCCTAAAACATTAAAATTTTTAACTTCTATGTGTTTCTGGCCCTATTGCGCAGGTGACAGACATCAGCCGCAATTGAGACGACAAATTTTCCGAAAATCTGTCGCCGAGACAACCGGAATGGGAGGTCGCACTTTTCGGCCCAAAAACTGCAACTTGGACCTCCAGGTCGCACTTTTCAGCCTCTTTTCTGCGACCTGCACTGAAAACAGGTCAGAAACTGCGACCTGCCCTTTTTTCAACTATTTTTCTGCAATTTTTCTGGGTTCTGCTGAAGCTTCTGTCAGGGTTTTCCAGCCTCTGTTTCAGCCCGTTTTGACCTGGTTCTGCTCTGTTTAAGCTCATATAAGTGGGAACATAGCCCCCTAGGGCTTCAGTACCCTCCACCTTTTGTGGAAGTGTTTTTAGCTGTTTCAGCTATCTATTTTTCTGAGTTTCAGACTCCCCTTTTCCAGATCTGTTACCTCCTTTTCAGATCCCTTTTATTCAGCTCCTCTACCTCTCAAATCACCTCCTGAAGATTTGTTTGGATCTACTCTTAGGGCCTCCTCCTTGCCCCTTCCGTTTTTTGCTGATTTCCTCCTTTTTTCCAGCCACCTTGCCTCTGCCTCTTGCCTGTGATCTGTACCTCTTTTCAGTAGCTTTATCCTTTAGATCCCTGTCCCTCTTGACCCTAGATCTTTTGGCCTCTTTTTAAGTGTGTTTTGACTAGATTTTTGCACTCTTTTAGAGTAGTTTTGAGAGACCCACCTTTTTGGGTTAGATTGATGCATGGTTAGCTGTTAAATGTTCTGTTATTTCAGCATTATATACTGTTCTCTGCAGATTTATTTTCAGTTACGCAACACACTTTTTCTTGCTCTCAAAACGAAAAGGGTTTAAAAATTAAAATTAGCGCACACCACACACTGAACCTAAGTGAAGAAGTGCCTGGTTAACACCACCTGGAAAAGACTCTAAAATCAATTGTCACTGCACTCTGTCTGCCCTTGACCTCCCTTGATTCTGTCCCTTTCTTCCCTTGTCAGTTTGCTTCTTCCTGTCATCATTGCGCCCCCAAGGCGCCTTTCCCGGAGACTTCTTGGCCTTCACCCTCAGTTTCCAGTCGATCGACCTGCTCCGCCCCGCCGTCGTCGAGCCAGTCCTCCTCCGAGTCCGCACTCCGACTCCTCTTCTGATTCATTAGGTTCTCATTCTCCTCCTAGTTCTCCCCCTGTCACCTTCACTATGTCTGGTCCAGGGCCTAACGCTAGCGGTGCTCCCGGCCCTAATGCTGACAATACTACTAGCGGAACCACCACAGGAACTACCCCGGCCATACCCTTGCTGCCGTACATTGCAGGCCTCAAGCTCCCCGATTTCAATCAGTTGATCAATGACCCTATCCGCCACAATGCTGGTTGGCCTGCTATGCCAACGAAGCTCCCCTCTGACATCCCTAAGTTCGAAGGCCTTGCTGGAGAAGATCCAACCAATCATGTCCGATCTTTCCACATGTGGTGTTCCTCCAATTCCATTACCGATGACTCCATCTGTCTTCGATTGTTCCAATGCATGCTTACCGGCGAAGCTTCTAAATGGTATGTTGACCAAGCCACCTCTTCCTATACCACCTTTGCGACCCTTGCCCAAGCCTTTTTCTCTTATTTCCAGCTCCCTCTTCGATACGATACAGGCACGGAGCTCTTGACTTCCTTCAAGCAAACCTCTTCGACCCGCCTTTCCACCCATGTCCAGGAATGGCGATGAAGACGGAGCTTATGTCGAGCCCCCCCCCCCTTTGAAGATCGGGTTTACATGGACTCGTTCCTTCGCACCCTCTTAGCTCCTATCGGCAAAGATGTCACCTCCCATTTTCCTCAAACCGAAGAAACCGCCCTCCAAATAGCCTTGAAATATGACCTGATCTACGCTCAATCCGGTTATGTTTATACCATCCTTCCTGACCTCCCCAGGCCCGGCGGCGCTAACGCCCCGAGGGCATATCATTCCGCTGACGGTATCGTTGGAGCCCTTTCCCATCCGTACGCTCAACCTCCTATGGGCTATGGTCTCCCCCAAGGAGGGGCCAGCACCTCTAGCACTCTTCCCCCTCCCGGTAGCATGTATCCAGGATATGGCATGCCTCCTCCTTTTTCCCAACCTCGTACTTACCTCAATTTTGCCCAACCTAACCCTTACCTTTATCTACAGCCTGGTGCGCCAACTCCCCCAGCATATGCACTTCCATCTCTCTTGCCTCCTCCAAACCCGCAACATCACTTACAACCCCCTCCAAGGCAAGTATTTGCACAGCAGGGCGCGACTAATCCCCCTTCTTCTCAATGAAGGCCGAGAGGCAATCCAAACCAATCTTCCCCTAGTACCCGTGGACCCAATCCAGGTGTTGACCCTAACACTGTCGACCAGCAACAGGGCACTCAGCCTAAGCCAGACAGGCCGCTTCGCACAAATAAGCCTTGTTCGTGTTGCGGTGTTTATGGTCATTACACCCACGATTGTCCCCTCTTACCCCAGATGTGGCAGATGTGGGAGTCTCAAGCCACATTGCGCAGACAACACACCTCCCCCCATGCTCCTTCTAATGTGGCCCCTACCCAACCAGTTGTGTTTACTAATCCCTTCCCTCAGTAATGATTCATGGCTACCCAACCGCCTGACAGCCAGTTCGCCACTCCACCTTCCCTTTCTGGTTCCTCCGATTACCAGATCCTTATGATGCACTATGATCCTTCCCCAACCATCGACCTTCACCATCAAACTCGGTCTCGCCAGTACCCCAAGCCTCCCGCTCAGTCTGCCCTCGAGTCCCCTTCTTCCGTTTCTACAGAGCCTCTTTCGACAACCAATGGTCCCTTAAATATCCCTCAACCCAAAGTTGAGGTCCATAGCAAGATTCCTAAAGGACCATTACGTCGAAATGCTGCTTCTGGTCGAGCTGCTCATTCGTATAGCATAGTAGATGATTTGGTGCAATCTCTTGCTGCCATTTCCACACTTGAAGTCCTCCAGTCGTGCCCTTCCCAAAAGAAGGCTCTACTATCTACCATGGGCGTTGTAGATCCTGCTGATGACCAAATGATTGTGTTTGACGCCCGTCAATCAAACCATCCTGCTCTTCCTACTTCCATCGCCTTCCAAATCCCAGTCAAAATCTGAAACGCCAACATTTCTCGGTGTATAATTGATGAGGGGGCATCCACCTGTGTGATGTCCGCTTCGGTTTGGAAGCAACTCGGATCTCCTGAGCTGGCCCCTTCCATGATCACCCTTCGAGCGTGGGACGGGCACGCCTCCCACCCCATTGGCCTTTTCCGTAATTGTCCTATCACCCTTGCCGGTAAGACCGTTTGCATTGACGTCGAAGTCATTGACGCCCCTCTAGACTACAACATTTTATTGGGGCGAAGCTACACCTATGCTATGTTTGCTGTCCCTTCCACGGTTTCCGCAAGATGTCTTTCCCTCATAATGGAAAGATAGTCACCATTGACCAGTTGACATATCATGAGCCAAAATCTCAGACCTCACCTGAGACGACTATCTCTTCTGTAGCCAATAAGCAAACCTTCGATTCCTTGACCAGTGTCTCCCCCGGCGTCTACAAAGATTCCTCCCTGCTTGGAACTTTTCCTGGTCTCCCCCCTCCTCCTATCACTGATCCCAGCTTATCAAATGTTTGCATGATGCAATCGTCCCAGGCTACCCTCAAGCGACCTGCTTCGGCTAGTCAGTAACCTCAACCTCGCCCTTCGCAACCTGCTCCTAGCCATTCAATTCAGCCAGCCGGACCCCCTCCTTCTGGCCCTTCTCCTACAGCCGGTATCCTTGAACCCCTTTATCCTCCTGGATCGGTTCCCCCAGGCCTTAACCATCTCAGAGCCGTCCCTCCTGGTCATTACCCTACTGGTCAAATACCTTTCTTGGCTCCCCCTCCCAGAGTCTATTCTGTCCCAGTCATGGCCACCCTCTCTCTCCCTAACCTGACCTTGGGCATACCCATCTGGTACCTCGACCCTCCGGCCGCTACCCCTCCTGTTCATCCCAAACCTTACATGGCTTTGACCCCAGTTCAACCGGTTCCCCTTGCTTCCTCCGTTACCACCAGGCCCCCAACACCTCCTCAGGACCCTTCTCTTGTCGTAGTGGCTCCCGGGAAGAAAGGTAAAACTCGCAAGGGGGCACCCAAAGACAAGATCACCCCGAATGACCCGGCCCCTCCTCCACCTGCAAAGCCCTACGCCTTGTGTGATGTCGTCGGTCACGCCACTCATGCTTGTCCTAAATTGCCCCGTATTCAACCCATGGTTAAATTCGCGTTCCCCGAATCTACGGTCCTTGAAGCCTCCATTCCTTCTTCATCCGTAACTAAGAACCCCAAGACTCTCCGCACCAACAAACCCTGTGCGTTGTGCGGTATCCATGGCCATTACTCCCACCATTGTCCTCACCTGACGCATTACCGCGCCTCTTTAGAGGTAGTCCGAGAGTATGAGGTTGAACAAAATCAATCCACCTCTCCCATCCTCGCGTAGTATGCTTCGGGCCAGCCTGAGGATCCCCCTACTCCTATCGACATTCCCCCCCTGATGTTTAGATGACGGAGTCTACTACGACCATCCTTTACCTATCCTCCTCTGCGTGACCCTTGGAGCGCAGTCCCCTGCATCCTCCTCTGTTGTTTTGCCTGACCCTCTCTCTTCTACCCATACACGAGATCAATCCACGTGTATCTCTGTTGACCTCCGCAGCCCGAGTACTCACCCCACTTTCGATAGCCCTCATATACCACCCTCTAGTTTGTATATGAGTCATAGTCATCCTGCTCCTTACATGCCCTCCCGCAGTTGCCGCTCGATGTCTTCTGTCCACTCACACTGCCGTCATTATATCTCCTCCCCCCATTTGTTGTCTTGTGACACCATTCTGCCGGACCTCCCGTCCCCACCCTTTATCAGTTACGCCGATGGTGCAAGTCGTTACTCCCAGAATCTAGCCTCGACAGGTTGGGCCATCTTCACGCCCTTGCATACCCTTGTCCTCTCTAACGGGGTCTGCATTGGTACTGCCACCAACAATCAGGCTGAATATGATGCAGTGCGTGGTCCCTTAGCCGATGCCCTCTTTCATCGCATCCTCCATCTACATGTTCGTTTGGATTCCCTACTTCTTGTCATGAAACTAAATGGTGTTTATCGTGTGCATAACCCTGTGCTGTTTAGATGATATTTACGATTGAAACTCTTGACACGTGAATTTGAAACCATAACTTTCAACCATGTACCTCAAGAACAAAATCACTATGTAGATAGTATTGCAAACCATGTTCTAGATTGGCATTTATCACACGCATTTCATTCAAGACAATAACATTCATAATCATTAAAACAGATGCATATCCATAATATGTGTCGCAAAACATGTGTTTAGAGTCCATCTACTCTGATACATATGACATGCCCATAGCATGTTACAAAAAACTCAAAACTGGGGACACCACTTGCCCCTACATACACACTAGGGGGCACCACATGCCCCACACCTACTCACTATCTGGCGGATCCCGAGTCAATGGCTCTGCCCCTGCAGCCCATAGATCACGTATGCCTTGACCGGCCATCGCCATGCGCCGCATGACACCTCGCCATTTCGAGGGAAGACCAATGCATGCCTCCACGTACTGGTCGTCTAAGTATTGCCATCCACGCTCTGAAACTCCGGTCAGCAACATCTCACATCTACGGTGGATGTCCTCTAGAAGGGCAGCCACATCCTCATTGTGCGCTGCTCTCGACCCACTCGGCCCTGCAGCTCCAGAGGTTGCCGGGCGTCCCATATATCCGGCCGGTTTTACCGGAGCTATATCTGCATACCAAAAGTACATGAATCAGTACCATATCTAATATTCAATAACTTTAACATGCCCATACAAGAATAGTTACTTATCACTTACCATCGGGCCCCCATACTCAACCAGGCAGAAGTGGTAGGTCTGGATCCCCACAATAACTCATCCCACTATAGGGATAGTCATCTATGTATAACGGGATCTGATCCCAATGGGCAAAGAACTCAGGTCGAAACACTCACCCGACCACCCCTCCTCCTCCTCGGCACAGTAACCGCCCCCACTGGCGCATCCTGGGCTCTCTCAGGCCCCCATCTGGGAGCTGTATACGAGGCCGAAAGGTAGGGATCTTCTCAAAGAAGAAGGCGCACAATAAATTTCCATACGAGCAATCGTGGTTGACTTGCTGCTTGCAGAGTGAAAACTGTCATTTTAGCGACACAAGCATCATTTGGGCCCACCCATAGTAGGTCCCACTCAACACACTCTCCACAATCATCATCTACCCCCCAGTAATGTGATGGAGCGCTTGGTTGCCCAGGATACGCAGCACCACTGCGGCCACTGCACGGGTCTCTAGTCTCTCTAGATCCCCGATCGGTATCAGAGTCCCCTTGACTTGGAGACCCGGTCGACAATGTCGCTCCACAAACTCCATGATATGCCGCCCCCGCGATAATACTGGCTTCATGTTTCCCACCATTCCAAGTGGCGGGAGACCTGTCAGGAAATACACATCCTGGACTGTCAGTTCGATCCTGTGCCCCTGCACTACAAAGACCTCATGCTCTGGATCCCAATAACTGATAATCTGGGCCAATAAGGGCTCTCCAGCTCTCATCAAATGGTTCTCCAAAAACTTTAGAACCCCAAACCTGGCCAACACACGACGGACACCCTCATCTGCCTGGATCTCCGCCCGTAATGTACCCAGGTCTCTCTCTCTCCAATTAACCCGTATATCTACCATATCTGTACAAAAAAATCATATTTGTTAGCATACAGATCGGGTATACCATAACCAAACACAAAAACCAAACTCTCAGCCAAAAAACAGCACTAAAACCTCCTCATCTCCCAGGTCGCAGTTTTCTGCCCATTTTTGGAACAGGTCGCACTTTTTGCCCTGAAACCTACTTCCCAGGTCGCACTTTTTGGCCCAAAAAGTGTGACCCGGCCATAGAGATGAAGGAGGGTCTGTTACTGAGATTTTGGGACCTAAACTGAACTTTCAATCCATCAAAATGAAAGAGTAATGTTAGGCCTCTTACCTGCAACTGACGGATCTCGATTCCAATGGTCGGTTTGTCTGCTACGCTCGCCGCAAGATTTACGGCCTTCTCTCCTCTCTACATTCACCACAGCAAAACTAGCAAATGAGTGAATTGGGAGGGAAAACTACCTTATTAAAAGAGCACCCTTGTTTCTTCTTTTGCCTGCTGCGACCATACCGTAGCCCTGTTTGACAAACCGTCTGCACCGTTGGAAAGCTCTCACCGACCCCTCAAATGGGTATCTATTAGTTTTTGGTGGTTTGATACATCACCAGGACACATTTTGTCCCCGAAGGGTCACTTCACCTCTCCTTAAAATCGCATTTCTTCACTTACGACATTTGTACTTGGGGCACCATTTTGCCTCCTTACTTGTCTTTGTTCGTGTCAATTTGCATCATGAGTTACCATCTTGTACTCATGTTTTCATGGTCCCCCATTGGGCCTTTCCTGTGTGGCACCACCATCGTGTCGCCCTTGTTTAGAGCATCCGAGTTGAGTCATCATTGCATTCATGGAGTCTATCCCGAGTCCCTTCATACCCCGCTTTAGCCCTCCATCCTTCATTGCTTGGTCCCTCTCTTGTGTCGCACATTATGACCTTCAGTCCCACTGTCCCCTATCCCTTATGATATTGTGTCAGTCACTGCCATGTCATTCATGCTCTTTATGCTTTAGCAAGGGAAGTCGTCCATTCGCTACTCAGTCCCTTCCATTTCACCATCATCATTAGTGTCATTCTGTCCGTCGCTCTACTATTTTCTATCATGCCTTAGTTGAGGATCTCTCATTGCCTCACCTATCGTGGACCTCCTTCTGTCAACATCAGCTCATTCATTCCAGAAGCCAAGTCTAGAGGGCGGTGTACCTTGGTTCCAGCTTCCACTCTTGTTCGGTGCCTCAGATCAGGCAAAAGGATCTCTCATCACCCTTTGAATTGATTGTTTCTCAGCTCCTTTCAGCATGATCGAGATCCGTATGCTTGATGGTCCAGTGATGGAGAAGCAGCTATTGGTGATTCCCGGGTGTGTGTGAGATGTCTCACCCCTCATGAGGGGGTGGCCCTGCAGGTAGCCCCCCACATGCCCGGATGACCTCTTCATTGCAGCCTTCGATGCAGCTCCATATATTTGATGATGTCAGCCTTAGCCGCTTGCAGCGCCTCTTTGATTTTCATGTATCAGTCAGATTTTGTGAGCCCTTCCCTGCATATAGGGGGGATTTGGGTTGTACTTGTATCTCATGTACTCAGATCTTATTGTATAAGTCCTGGCTGTTATCCCAGGCACAACATGTATGTGGGATTCCTCATTGTATTATTATCTGGCTCATGTTTATGCCGATTGTACTTTATGGTTCGGTCCCTTGTTTACTGGACACACTATTCTTCTGTACTTTGTCTCGACGGGCATAGGTATGCCTCCCCCGCCGCCTTTAGCACAGGTACCCTCTCATTAAAAGAGACTTGTTGCACTTGCGAGTCTCGTCTCCTCAGGGTCTAGTTCTTCAGCACACTCATCTACCTCACATTTCTCTCTCTGACTTCCCTCTTGATGTCTGGTGATTGAGTTCTTACAACGTACTTCGGTCATACGATTTGCTCCTAAAACTCGCACGCTGGGGGGCAATCTGTTACACCATTTTTTGGTCATCTAACCTATTATCATTAGATGGACCCAAGTACACCATGTAAGACCAATTTTACCCTAAGTAAAATTACTTTCACTATGTAAAATAACCTAATAAATCACATTTATTAGGTTGTTTATGGTCTAAATAGGAAACCCCAAAAGGAAATATTAAACAAACCTATTTTGTTTAATTTTCCTCATGGAATAATTAATTAAACCATAATTTAATTATTATTCTTAGTCATGTTTAACCCAAAAACAAAGAAATTAATTAGATAAAACTTTATTTATCTTATTATTTTCTAGGAATAATTATTTAAATCTTATTTAGATAATATTCCTTGTTAAATATGACCAAATCACCCACAAAAAATTAAATAATTCATTATTTATTTAATTATCCTTCAACCACTTCCTTAAAAAGATAAATAAATCATTTATTTATTTATTATTAACAAATAAAGGGATTTGACCCAAGTCAAATACTTTTTCCCTCCAACAAATATAATAAAATATTGCATAAAAGGTGGATCTAGATTTGGTTAACATTATTTTAATCATGCACCAAGATCTAGAATGACCCAATATTTTGTTATAAATAGGAGGATTTTTCCTACCATTCTTCACCTTTTCTTGCCTATTAGATCACTCTGGATCTATACACTTGGTCACATTTTTTCACTATTTGCTGTGTGAGCTCCCTTTGAGTTCTATTCTTTGTGTGGGTTTTCTACACCAACAAGAGAGAGAGATTCTAGATCTGAAGTGCTGAGGACTTCCAAGAACCCATCCCATTGAGGAGAATTGGAAACATTTTCTTGTTTTCCTCCCAGGTGCCCTTAATACAAAAAATTCTTTCAAAAATTGTTCTTATCTTGTCTATTGGATATATGGAGCAAACCCTTCTTTTTACTGCTTAATGTCTTTCTATAAAAATCTGCAGTTTTTACGAAGCTCTAGCTTTGAACGACTAGCTAACGAATGTGAAGATATTAGCGACCACTTTTGTTAGGGCTATTGGTTATGCGTAGCTAAAGTGGTCCTTTTAGGTACACTTGACAGAGGATTCATACTAACACCTAATTTAGCTGCATTTCAGAGCATATTTTTAAATAAATGGGAAAGGAAAAATAACCCCCTTCAAATTTTATCTGGGTTTTATTCTTTGAAAAGATCTCCTACAGAGTCTATATAAGATTACTGCGCTAGGTATAACAGTGTTTATAATGCTATTCCCACTTCTCTTAAACCAACACCTTACTCTGTATTGCTCAAATTCCCTGATGGATTTGACACAGATATGGCATATCGGTTAGGAGAAAGAGATGTTGAAACTTTAGAATAGATGCAATTAGATGTTGTTAGTGTAGAAATTAACATTATAGCTAGGAAAACCAGACTTAGGAATGAAAGAAGAGTTACAATTAAAGAAGAAAGTTAAAATTTAGATGTTAAATTAGATTTTCTTGCTAAAACTTTAGAAAGGGTGGTTGAAATATTAGATAATTTAGATAGAAATCCCCAATGGAATAATAAACCTCAAATCAGAAATCCCAATTTCAGAAAAAAATAATAACCCTGGAAAAGCTAAAGAAGTTGCTCCAGGCAAAAACATTAGGCCCCCATTTCAAAAGAACTATGCTGAAATTTCTCAAAATAATGATGAAGATGAGGATGACATTAATTGTCTAATGGGAATAGATGAAAATAATACCAGTTTCCTCACTCAGGAAGATCTAGAACTATTTTTGCTTTTGTTACACTAAAATTGTCACCATGATGTTTTACTGCCTATATGGGTTCATCATTACTCATACAATACTCCCTTAGAAGTCTACAAACATCAAGTTCCTAAAACCAAGCCTTGAAATTGAGAGAAAAGCTTATAAAAGTCATAAAATACTTGTACAACACGTTCTCTTAGTATTACCTGTGGTGTTGCATCTGTTTTCTCTAGAACATGCGGAACCAGTTGAACTTTTTCTTCATTAAAAGTGCGGATTCCTGTAAAAGGTAAAGTGAAGGTGGAAGTAAAATTTGGAAGCCCAGTTGGTTGAATCTGGAAGCTTCTGGAAGAAATTATTCAGTGGAAAGTTCTGTCCTTTCATGTACATTCATCCATCCATTAAAGGAGCGTAACCCTTGGTATGTGTAACTTAATCCCTTGAAAGAGGATTCTATCCCCTCTTATTTGGCGCTGCAACCTCTTCTCTTTTGCTATAAATTGAAGCCATAGTTCAGCCTTAATGGGAGTTAGGCTTTGAGATTTTTTGAGGAGAATTTCTAGAAAAACTTGAACTCACTTAATTGATTAGCATACGGGAATGATTACACACTCATGTGTATGTTAGTTGAGAGAGTGAAAAGGCTTGTCAAAGTAGAGGAAACGCTTGTTCCGAACCCCAGAAGGACCTGTACGACATGAAGGCGAACACGGTTGTAAGAATCCTTCTTTCATCAAAGATAATATAAATGGATCTTGTTTTCTCAATGAGTTGTTTATTTAAATGGCTAATTTCTTGAATTCCTTGATCGTCAAGATAGATTTATGGTTTATGAATTAATCTATATTATGCAGGTGCATCTGATTCTTTCATGTTTTTTATTGCAGATCCTGAAAGGAGACGTATTCAAAGCGACGGGAAAGAAGATTAAGATCAGCGTTGGACTACAGGTATGTCCTAAATCCTTCATTATAGATAATTCTAGATGAAATATAATCTAGAGAAAGTAGTTTGCATCTGTCTGTTTGTTGCTAGTTATCGTAGGATACTAGGGAGATCTGTCTTGTCTGCAAGAACGATTTATCCGTCCAACAGCTTCAACAACTCAAATTAAACTCCAGTGAATCCTTTGACTATAAACAGGGTTATGACTTTTCCATTAACGAAATACACAATCATTATAACCTTAAAAATAAGAAAAATAATGAACCTTCTACAAGAACAAATTCCCAAAATAAAACTAAAATTAATGTAGAAGCCCCAAATTTTTTTTTTTTGCAAATTCTCCCTAGGGAAAAAAAGAAAAATCTCAATCCTTCCAGTCCTAAAAGTTAAAAAAATCCAAAGATTGTTGATATAACTGATGGAATAGCTCAATATTCCAAAGATGCACCAAAAGCTAATACTACAAAAGCCTCTAATTCAGTAAAAACAACAATTCTGGATCCTAAGAAGGGTCCTGCTGATTCTAAATCAGCAAATCCTAAAACTAATAATACAAAAATTGCTGCTGAAAATTCAATGTCTGAGAGAACATCTGCTGCCACACAAACTGTCCCTGAAAAAAGAATTAAAAACAACAAAAGTCAAGAAACTCAAACAAAGAATATTAGAACAAGTGAAGATAAAAGTACATCTGTTGAAAATCAAGAAAAACCAACTCAAATAACAGTTACAAAAGATGAATTACTCAGATTAGTAAGTCTCAACCCTCATTCAACATTCAGACTGAAATAGCTAAGTTAGAAATACTAACTCCCTTAACTGAATTTGTAAAGAATGACCTATATAAATCAACAATTACTGAAACTTTGAATATGAATGATGGTGAAGATGCCATTAATTTGAATGATGATCAACCAGAGTTGATTTTTGGCCCTGATGTAAATTCTAAGCATTCATATGGATCAGTTCCTCCTTTCTATATTAGCCTTACTATTCACAATCAGATTTTACACAATGCTATGTTAGATACAGGAGCTTCCCATAACTTAATGCCAAAAGCCATCATGGAAAATATTAATCTAGAAATAAGCATGCCTTATAAAGATTTGTTCTCATTTGATTATAGTAAAGTTAAGTGTATAGGGTTGATTAAAGACTTATGTGTGAATTTGGTTCAATACCCTGGTAAGAGCATGGTTATGGATATTGCAGTAGCTGACATCTCAACAAAGTATGGTATGCTTATTTCTCACTCATGGGGAGAAAATTTGTAGGGATCTCTACAATTAGACATGATCTATGCTACTGTATCAGTATTTGGACAGCCCAAGAAACTTTATAGGTAAACTTTAATGAAATTCAAGGTCAGCAGTGCAGAAAGATCCATAAATTACCCCATTTATTCAACACCAACTGATCTCTAATAACAATGAAATCCAAACAGAACTGATTGACATAAAGCCAAAACCAAACAATGACAATATTTTTCATGAAGCCCTTTGGCATTTAGACTTTGATGGCTCTGTGAACAAAACAGGAGCAGGAGCTGGAATAGGGATCACAATCATTGAGACATGTCATTCAGAAGGACATGCCTTTAGACTCAATTTCAAATGTACCAATAACATGGCAGAGTATGAGGCACTTATCTTAGGCCTTCAAATCATCAGAAATTTAGGAGGTAAAAGAAT
This sequence comes from Pinus albicaulis, assembly GCA_034641835.2. Classification (NCBI taxonomy): domain Eukaryota; kingdom Viridiplantae; phylum Streptophyta; class Pinopsida; order Pinales; family Pinaceae; genus Pinus; species Pinus albicaulis. The sequence continues at coordinate 36,228,466 of MU968363.1, forward strand.
TTTAATCATGGGAGATTCGGAATTAGTCATAAAACAAATAAATGCAGAGTATTTTGTTCATAATCCTAGATTAGCCAGATATAGATATACAACAACTGATTTATGTGAAGATTTATTGGAATGTAAGTTTGCTAATATACCTAGAAGACTCCCCCAAACTCAAGGCTTTCCCCCATTATTCAAGGCAAACTTTAAGTCCTAAAAATTTAACATTGTTTTAGTAAGTGCATAAAATAATTTTGAAAACCATGTAAATGTCTTTTCTCCCACAAAATAAATGCTTCCTCCCATTAATTCAAGGAAAAATTTAAGGCCTAAAAACTGAACCTAAAGTGGTTGAACTCTCATAGGATAGTATCGCCAAACTCAAGGCTTTCCCCCATTAATTCAAGGCAAACTTTAAGGCCTAAGAAATGAACCTAAAGTGGCTGAACTTCCATAGGATTTTAGTTTGTTGGTTGAGTATTAACTTTTGGGTGAAAATGTAAAGCTGGGTTACACTTTTTGCCCTTTTTTGAGAAAAAAATTTCATTTTTTTCGGTTCTTCAACTTTTTGCAAATTATAACAATTTTTCTGTGTAGATTTTCATTTTGCAATAAAAAAAAAAGTTGTGAGAAATTTTGTTAGCTTTCTATTAATTATTTTTTGAAATTTTTTTATGCAGATTTGATATGTCAACTTAGCGTTTCTTTGAGTGTGTGTTTCTTAACAATCAAAGGATTCATAAGAAGTCATGTTATGACGCAATGTTGTATTCATTGAAAATTTGTGTTTTTGAAAAAAAAAAATGTGTTACAACAATCTATATAGAGTCTACTTTGTTTTCGTCATATTTACAAAGCTAATGGATGCATATCATAATTACTAGAATTTTTTGAACTGGTCCAATACGAAAAACTGCGTATTTTGGATATGTTTCGCGTCGCAAGAAATTTCTTAACATATAAGTTATAAACTAAAAATCTAAAAGCTACCCATTAGAGACGACAGACCAATGTAATGCCCCATAATTTTTTCAATTTTTTTACAATGTATTTTGGGAGATACAAAATTTTGATTTCACTGAATCACAATGACCCTCAGAAATTGTTTGCACCCATTTTATTAGAAAAATAATTAAAATTATTAAACATTTATGAAATTCCATAAAAGTTATATTTCCTGAAAGTAGATTCAATTCTGAAAATGCTTGTCTTGGTTCCGACAGTTAATTAACAACCTTTCATGGAGTTTAATCAGTCCAAAGTTGCAGAACCGTATTCAGAGCCTGGTTTTTGCGTAATTGATGACGCGTTAGTTCGGCCGAACTTTTAGTAATGTTCGGCCGAACTATGTTTTCTACTTAAGACTCGTTAAATCTAACGTCTTAATAGTTCGACCGAACTATTGTATAACTCTCCTTCGGCTGGAAAGTTTTGCGGAGCCCCCTACTAAAACACATTTTGCGTCAATATAAATTTCCGCGAAATGATTCACAATTTT